>JAWNNR010000439.1:0-295120 GCA_035044725.1 Scaptomyza caliginosa
ACTCAATGCGAATGTGAGAAAATACTTACAGCTTTTTTGGTATTAAGCTTCAAACTATTAAAGATAATGAAATTTTCAGTGTTTAAGAAGTCGCTGAGTCGTGGTGAGGAGGTTGGAAAAATTGCATATAATTTCCGATAAAGACCTTTGCAGGTCAAATGTATAAATTATGTAGATATTTATTGATCTTCTAGGTATAACGACATGTCATAGACTTTTTACCCATCCAACATTTTGGCAACCCTATATTGACAACTTGTCCAACGCAGGCATATAAAATATATATTTAATTTGAGATTCGTAGAGAGATAATACTGGTCTAGGCAAGAATTGCTAGCTTAAGATTTAATACAAATAAAGTGTGTGGTTGGATCATGCAGATAGATTGAGAGGCTAGTATACCCTTTGCCTAGTGTATTACAGTATAAATAATTACTACTGCTTAAACCTGAGATCATTTAATAGTCTTATATGCACTTTTATTTCATATTTTTCAGCGACCTATATGAAAAATGTAATACAAAAGTTGAGTTTGTATTTTTCCCATGAGTAGGCTTTTAAACGGACTTTCTAAAGGCTTTGGCTTACCCGCTATAGTTGATTTCCAAGATAATATTATTTTGCTAGCTTGCTATTTGTTTTTATATAAGATTCGCTGGAACTTGTGCGTTTGTCTTTTAAGTAAATACTTTGATTATTTCTATCTAATTACCAATACTTTGACTTAATATATGTATTGCCAATCATGACTTATGACAATGGGAAATTCAAAATGAAAAGCAAATCAAGCCAATATCTTTTAGACAATTTGTCGATTTTCATTTTCCTACATCTATTAAATAATATTTACAATTACGTTGCACGCCTGTCTTGTTTGCAGCTGCTTCCCGGACACAACACGTCTCCCAATTGTACAACTCAAGCTGAAGTGTGACAATGCGTAGGCCACTCAAACATGGCGTATCCTTGAGATACAATTAACAACAATAACTCGACATGGTGACTGGTGGTGGTGTTGTTGTTGTTGTTGTTCCAGCAGCGATGCAGCAGTTCGGCATGGCAATACAAATTCAATAAAATATGCTGAATGTCAGAATGTTGGGCAGGCAAAAACCGCGCGGCACAGTTGCAGGATTTTAGGGGCGGGCGGGCTAACAACCCCAATTAAACGCTTCGTTGGCATTAATATGCGGCGGCTGCTGCTGCATTGAGCGTTCAAAATCAGACACGCATACAGTATACAGATAAATCTATGTGTGGATGAGGCAGGAGCCATGTCAAAGAGTTTTTGCAAAGGTGTACATGGGCTGCCTCACTGCTGTTATGCCTATAAAGTATCTGCTGCTAAGCAAACACCTTTGCCAAAACTCTTTGACATGGCTCCTGCCTCATCCACACATAGATTTATCTGTATACTGTATGCGTGTCTGATTTTGAACGCTCAATGCAGCAGCAGCCGCCGCATATTAATGCCAACGAAGCGTTTAATTGGGGTTGTTAGCCCGCCCGCCCCTAAAATCCTGCAACTGTGCCGCGCGGTTTTTGCCTGCCCAACATTCTGACATTCAGCATATTTTATTGAATTTGTATTGCCATGCCGAACTGCTGCATCGCTGCTGGAACAACAACAACAACAACACCACCACCAGTCACCATGTCGAGTTATTGTTGTTAATTGTATCTCAAGGATACGCCATGTTTGAGTGGCCTACGCATTGTCACACTTCAGCTTGAGTTGTACAATTGGGAGACGTGTTGTGTCCGGGAAGCAGCTGCAAACAAGACAGGCGTGCAACGTAATTGTAAATATTATTTAATAGATGTAGGAAAATGAAAATCGACAAATTGTCTAAAAGATATTGGCTTGATTTGCTTTTCATTTTGAATTTCCCATTGTCATAAGTCATGATTGGCAATACATATATTAAGTCAAAGTATTGGTAATTAGATAGAAATAATCAAAGTATTTACTTAAAAGACAAACGCACAAGTTCCAGCGAATCTTATATAAAAACAAATAGCAAGCTAGCAAAATAATATTATCTTGGAAATCAACTATAGCGGGTAAGCCAAAGCCTTTAGAAAGTCCGTTTAAAAGCCTACTCATGGGAAAAATACAAACTCAACTTTTGTATTACATTTTTCATATAGGTCGCTGAAAAATATGAAATAAAAGTGCATATAAGACTATTAAATGATCTCAGGTTTAAGCAGTAGTAATTATTTATACTGTAATACACTAGGCAAAGGGTATACTAGCCTCTCAATCTATCTGCATGATCCAACCACACACTTTATTTGTATTAAATCTTAAGCTAGCAATTCTTGCCTAGACCAGTATTATCTCTCTACGAATCTCAAATTAAATATATATTTTATATGCCTGCGTTGGACAAGTTGTCAATATAGGGTTGCCAAAATGTTGGATGGGTAAAAAGTCTATGACATGTCGTTATACCTAGAAGATCAATAAATATCTACATAATTTATACATTTGACCTGCAAAGGTCTTTATCGGAAATTATATGCAATTTTTCCAACCTCCTCACCACGACTCAGCGACTTCTTAAACACTGAAAATTTCATTATCTTTAATAGTTTGAAGCTTAATACCAAAAAAGCTGTAAGTATTTTCTCACATTCGCATTGAGTTTGATGTGATGCCCACACTATCAGCTCCCAATCTACGCCGCTTAGCCACGATTTTTGAGCTGGAGTTAACCAATTTGGTAGGATATACAACTGACAACTACCCTGAAATCAGGGTATGTTGTAGTCAGTTGTCTCCAATTACAATGCCTTCACTTGTTTTATGATATAAAACAAATAGATATCCCGCTTTAGCAACTTTCCAAAAATAAAAGACTATTTATGTAAATCAATGTTGTGAAATCCTTGGGCTAACAACCTATAAATAAGGGGCAACGAAAACAAGAAGCAATTGAATTCAGATACTTAACCCAAAAAACAACTCTACACAAGCAAGAGCCAAGAACCAACCAAAACATCGTCAACAACAATAACAATAACAAGAGGCGCAACGACAACAACAAACAGATAAAGTAGCTTAAAGTGTTGGGAAAAAATAAATAAATAAATAAATAGATAGTAAATGCAATTGAGAGGGGTTGAAGTTGCAAAACAGAGACCCAACAAGTTTTCTGCGCAAAAATTCAATTCAATTGTGTGTTCTACGTAACTTTAATGTCACAATACAGAAAAAAAGTATACAAAAAAAGAAAAAACAAATGCGAAAGTGAGAGATCTATTAGTGCTGTCATTGTTATTGTTGGCGGTGATGTTGTTATTGCAATTGGCGCTGACTGGCTACTTAAACTTCCTGTGAAAGCTAAATCTACAAGACCAACAACAACAGTAAAGTAATAAACCGACGCTTCGCAGCGGCTTCGCAGCCACAGTTGAAAGGCTTTTACTTTGGTTTGTTCACTTCCTTGTTGTTGCTATTGTTGCTGCCATTGTTAAATGCAATATCATCATTAAGCGCATAACTATGGGCACACACAAACACACACACACGCACACAAACGCGCACGCACGCACACTTTACATACGCACATAACACTCTATGTACTCGCATTCAAAAGAGAAAGCACACAAAATGGGCGTGCGATATGTTGCTGCTGCTGCTGCTGCTGCTGCTGCTGGTGCGGTTTCTTAAAATTTCCCTTGCCTAGTTATCCTTATGCGGGGCATTCTGGGATATTTCCCTAGAGCAGCGCGCATTTGCGCAATGCACTCTAGCTATCTCGCTTGCACTGCTCTGCGATTGGTCGAAGCGGTAACGCAGTGTCGCGCCCACTTTTGATGCGCAGCTAACGTTGCCCAGAACAGCAACAGCAGCAACAGCAGCAGCAACAGCAACAGTAAAAGCAAACGAAAAAGCAAAAGCGATGCCGACGGCATTACACGTTATTTCCCAAACAGGCTAGTGTTTTTATCAGATATATCTGTATGTGCGTATGTTTGTGTGTAGTTTAGATGAGGTGTACGAGTATCCCATTTTTGTTTGTAATCCGAGCCATGAACATGACGATAGAGTGCCTCTTATGTGGCATATATGTGCATATACAAACACGAATGTATAAAGTTGGTTATGTAAAAGCACTCCCCTTTTCCTTATACATGGATAATGGATGCATACGTATATATGGATATGTATGTGTGTGCATAGAATGGGAGCCTTGGCACACCATGTCTGCCATGTTGTATATTCAATTGCTAAAACTTTTTGGCCCTCCCGCGTCTTTTTGGCATTGTTCAAGTAAGCTAATGGTCCTTTTGACAGTGTTTCTTTTAGTAGCTCCTATATACATATATACTCGCACTAAATGAAATATGCGCATACATATGTAAATGGTATATGTATGTACAAAGCTTTTGTGCAGGATTTCAGCTAATCATGGGTTTACTTATGAAGTCAAATATCAAATGTGCCCTTAAGTGCTTGACATGTTCATATGATAGCAACAAAAAAAAAAACAACTAAACTTAAGCAAAAGCTATTGAGGATGAAACTTAAACTTATATAGTATTGGGATGTTTTCGAAAAAGTAAAATGGGTGTCCGATAAAAGAATGTTATAGAATAAAATCTTGAAGTCACCATTTAGATATTAAAGTAAATTTGTTCAGTAAAGTTTTCTATAATAAAGTTGGCTTCAGTCTAGTAAAAAGAATTTGAAGGCTTTAAGCTTCTAATATAGAGGCTTTAAGCATCTTTAACACTGATTCCATGAAATGGGTAAACGGTAAAATTGGTTTTGTGCAAGTGTGTGAAACGAACAGTTGGAAAAATCTTCGACTTCTAAGGAATATTTCTATATATATTGATCAGGGAACAGTAGGAAAGTCGATTAAGCCATGGTTGTTCATCTAAAAGTTTTTGATTCCAAACATAAGCTCCTTAAACCCATAGGCAGTAGAATACATAATCTCTAAAACTATGATTGAAATCGGTTGATTAGGCATTCAGTAAGGTTTTCAATGCAATTTTTATACACACACATGTATACACTTTAAACGTAAGGTATAAGATTTAGGGTATCTTCTAGTCGGCATTTCCCACTTGCTATATATATATTGTTTTTCATATTTGATTTTGGAACAACTTGATAAAAACATTGAATGCTTATTAATGCTAACAACCAAAATTTTAGTCTTTTATAGTAAATTGGTCAAAATGTATAGCTATTATTATTAAAAAATATATACTTTAAAAATAAATGGGTCAAAAAGTATAAAGTACAATGATTCCAAAAACGTAGACAGCCCATTAAATGCGATACAAATTGGCATAACTGGCGCGAAAATAATATTAAATGGTTCCATTCAACTTAAACTTTCCGTTTAAGGAATACACCAAGCTAATTTTATTATTTTCTGTATACCGTAAGTGTTTAAATAAATATGTTAATACATTTTTGCCTACTTCTAAAAGGCACCATCAAAGATAGATATCGGATAGTAAAAAAAAAAAACCTCAAACATAAGGAACATGTCTCGCACAGTAATCCATTAATATCGTATGGATAAATGGATGCCTGTAAGCTCGGCAACAATTGATGGCTCGTGTAAACGAATCCATAAGTAGCCGACAGTAGCTAGGAGATCTTACTGTAGAGCTGATTATGATAAATACAATATAATGAAATGGTAATTGTCGGTACCATCAAGTGCAGGACCGGACTAAACTCTAGCTGAACAGCCAAATGGCCAGTCAGGTGGCCAAGTCAAAGTCAGTTGAGCGGCGTGTCCATAAATGAAAGGGGTCCAGCTTAGTATTGGAACTGTGTCGTACTCATCTGAGATGCGGCAGCTTGTCTGACTGGCTGGCGAGCTGTGTCCCCATCTACCTACTCAAGCTGTACAATGGCATACGAGTTGCACACAGACACACACACACAGACACATAGAAATATATATATATACACGTGCGAAGAGAAGGCATAAAGAGGCGGCTCAAGTGGACACTCGGCGGCCTGACTGCCAGTTGTAAGCGAGAGCAAGCAAGCTAGCAAGCTAACATATTTGAATAGGCTGGCCTTGTTTAGCGTAAGGATTCGCGATGCACAACAAATGGTGGTGGTTGTTGTTGGTGCCTGCTGCTTGCTACTAGCTGCTCTTGCTGGTGGTTGAATGAGCCACTCACATAGTTGTTGCTGTTGCTGCTGCTGCTGCTGCTGCTTCTGCCGTCATCGTTGTAGTATCCTTGTTGAAAAGGACATAAGAAGCCACTTAGTGAAAATGCGACGAGCGCGCCTCGACTAAACAACAGTCAGAGAGTCTCTCCATGCATGTGTGTGTACTTGTGTTCGTGTGTTCGTGTATTCGTGTGTTCGTGTGTTCGTGTGTGTGTGTATGTTTCAGAGAATATATACCCAATGGTGGATGGATGCGCCATATACAATATAGGTTTTGTGTGTGTGTGTGTGTGTGTGTGTGTGCTGTTTCAAAGTAGTTTTTGGTACTTTTGCGCCGTTGGCTGGCTGCTTGGACTCGTGTCGAGTTCTTGATGTCTCGTTAGTTGTTGATGACACTTCAGTTTGGAATGTTTAGATTGCGGCTGAAAAACGCAATCCAACGTGCGCACGTATCGAAGATTGAGACCGAAATCTCCAAAGTCTCTCATAGCTGAATCTTGTCTTACTGATAAATATGTTGCAATAACCAAACTTTATTACAAAATAGAAAATAATAATCCTAACTTAAAAACCACAAAAGTGATCAAAATCGTTGAAAACCAAGTGAATAAATTGCATTTCAATTCTATTATGATTATAACACACAAACACACACTTGTGCACCAGTGTTAAAAGCGAGTGTTTAAGTGCGAAGCAAATTAGTGCAGCACAATACAGAGTATTCAAAGGCTTAATATCTTTTTTTTTGCACGTGTGACACTTGTTAAATTGTACGGCCGCAAAGTGGCGGAAAAACGCAAAGGTACGCCGTCCCCAACGCCGTCGCCGCCGACACAGCAGCGACGCAAATCGGGCGAAAACGCGACATCAACAAACGTTATCACAATACCCGTGCCCCCAACGACACCCACAACGGCTACGGATATGACCACCAGCCTGCCTGCAGCACTGGAGCGCACGCCGGTCAAGCACAAGGAGCGAGAGTCGCGATCGCGGGAGCGCGAACAGGAAACGACTAACAGCAACAGCAACAACAACAGCAACAGCAACAACAGAAGTGGTGGTAATAGCAGTGGGAATAGCAGTGGATTAGGCAGCGCTGGTAGTTTGCCCGCATCGCCGCAGAGTGCGGCGACAGTTAGTCTGGGCACACCGTCGACGCCAAAGAGACCGTTGCGGACATCCACTCCATCGCTGGAGCAGCCGCGTGCTTCCAAGATAATCAGCACGGCCAGCACCACGGTGCCAACGACAACGCCAACCCATGGCGCCAACTTCTCGGCAGCGGAGCAACTGCGCATTCCAACTGGAGCGGCTGCATTTAGTGGTTTTCCCGGACTGCATAGCATGAGTAGCTTAATGGTGCCCTCGTCGGCGGCTGTGGCGGCTGCTGCAGCTGCACCCTTCCTGCCCTGGTCACCCATATTGCTGCCACCCTGGAGCCATGCGCTGCTTCCCGCTGCCTTCTATCCAGCGGCTCTGCGCAACGCGTTGCCCGGGTAAGCAACCTGAATAGGAAATATACCACCTACTAAATAATCGCCAGATAAATGATCTATCCCCAAACCATGCTGTATTTTTCTTCCGCTATAAATCCTACTTTCCCGATCGCAAAATCTATCTTCTCACTTGGGTAGAAAGGCTAGTTTTGAAAAGGAAACATGATTACATAAGTTGGATATGATAAGTGTGCCTAAGCTAGTTGTTAAACCTTTTAGCTCCATTCAACTTGATCATTGTTGCCAAAAAGCGTTTCAACCATTCAAAAACTAGTTTTTCTTCCGTTTCGCCTAAAATTCTGTCAAATCATAAAAGTCTTGCCAAACTAAGTAGTTGTAAACTTAAGTTCACGAGACCGAAGCAGTAATCTTACATAAATATTGATTAATGTTTAATTAGCAAATTATGTTATGAGCAATTATTTAACTGTCGATTAAGGATTAACTATTCTCGGGCTGGTGGGAAGGATCAAAAACAAGCGTAATTTTGGCTTAATCTAGATTGGATTTACTCTTATGATTTGTGGGCCATTGCTAAGAAAAAGAGCTTGAAATCCATACAGATCATCATAGGCACTCCCACTAGCGAAGTTGTCTTGGCCGTGCCTGTGTGTTATTTTAGGCCCCGTACAGCTAATGTACTTTGCTGTCTAATCCAGCAGCAAGTAACAAGATAAGCAATTGAGCTGTCAATCCAATCAAGCCACTTGCTCTAGACCCTCGTACAGCCTCCTCAAGCAAATTACCAAAATTCTGAAGCTGACCACCGATCACGTAATTTCCCCCGACAAGATCAACACTCTTCGATGGGCTGTTGCAGGTTTAGAGGTGCTCAAGGTCCTACTGCACTTCCTGTTGTGTGTGTGTGTGTGTGTTTTTGGCAGTCTTAAGATTGGCGATCTCAGCTCAAGTGTCAAAAGGGCGATCCGCTCAGTTGGCCTGTCGGGCTTAGAAATTCCCATAGGTGAGTTGCATGGGAAACCCCAACCTGGCAACATGTGTGCAACAGACACGAGACGACAGCAGAAATAGAAACGATAAAAACGGCGTCACACTGTCTGGTCCGAAGGTTGGACGAGGTGCAAAGGGAATTCCGCTCAGACATGCGGGGAATGCCCCGCGTTCTTGTCCCGGTGTGGACCTGAGCGCGTGGGAAATTTCGCGCAAACATTTGGAAAAACTCAGCTCGGAAAACCCGGAAGCAAGAGCGCTTTTTACTTGCGCCAACATGTGGCCGAAGAATGCTTAACGTTTACTGTAAGAACGATCCTAAACCGGATCGATCAGGTAGCGTTGCACCAAAATCGGATTTATTTTTAATTGTTGATGGTATTAGTGGAAAATTAAATTTGCATTAGCCTTAGCTTAACCAAACGATCTGCCAACCAAAACTCTAACGAAACTGCAACTGTGCGTCTCTCAGACAAGGTGTCAATAATCCAACGATTTGGCCGCACTTAATCAAAGTTAATTCCATGCATGCATGAAAAATCTATGCCCGACTTTGTCGCTCGTCGCAATTTTTGTCAAAGTCAGACTTTCAGCCAGTTTGTTACCTGTTTCTATGCAGACGGTGCAGGTAGACAGGCAGTTTGTCAGACGTTAGACAAGCTGAAAAATATGCATTGTTCATTGTGTTGTTTTCGGCCATTCTTTCATTCATAAGACGACCGGATGTCGGATGCAGGATATGAACTGTAGAATGTAGCAAGTGTTAAGAGAGTAAAGTGAATCGACAATAAAAACTGTGATTTTGTCTTTACTTTCAGCCTCTTTGATGCCAAGGTGCCGTCCTCGCAGCGTTCCGGCTTTCATATATCCGACATACTCAACTTGGATGGCTCTGAGCTAAAGAGCGCTGCAGCAGTGGCAGCAGCAGCAGCCCAACACACGCACAGTCATAGTACGGAACTAGGGGCAGAGTCAAGCAATGTGAATGGACACGGTCATCCAACTCCGACTGCACTTTCGCCCACACCTAGCTCAACGCTGCCACCTCCTTCTAGTAGCGGAGATGTGGATCATGCAGCGCCAGCAGCTCATGGCGATCATCAAACCACGGAGCATCATCATCAGCAGCAGTCACATCACCATCATGCGCAGCACGAACAGCAGTCACATCATTATCCGCAAATCCACCAGCATCCGCACCACCAGCAGCAGCCTGTTGGCACGCTGTCTCTGCCCCACCATCAGACCGCCGGCAGCGCCCAGTCTCCTATGTCCCACTTGGGCGCCCATGCCCATGCCCATGCTGCCTCAGCGCAGGCTGCTGCCCATCTGCTGGCCAGTCACAATGCAGCTGCCGCCGCTGCTGTTGCAGCCGGCCAGTATTTGCCAAAGAACTTTGCTGGCAGCTTTGGCGATGAGATGTCTCCTTATCATCACATGGCACAGACAATGCTCTCCCACTCGGGCCGCAGTGCGTGGATCAAGGAGAACGAGCTATATGGTAAGTGTTTATTTATTTTTGTATATTTTCGAATGCGCTCACTATACCTACCAAATCAAATCTGTAACGCAATACATTTTCGTTAAGATCGAAATCGGTCGGGAAGCAATGGAGATATTTAAGATTGAACCTTTGTTGTAGTGCGGGAGCGTTTTACGCTTTATATCTAAGGTTAGGGATAATTCCTATTCGAACCATCCTAACTTTGATCACAATTAATCGCTTTACATTGACTTTCGCTGTAGGGAGTTTAAATTTATTTTTAATCTAACTTATTAAAAATCAAAACAAAATATGTTATAGCTAATTACTTAAAACGCAAATTGCTCAAACAGCATTTTTAAAGAATGCCAAGTTAATTTATTGGTGTGTCAGAAAACAAAGTTCGACGGGGGTAAAAAACGTAAGCCCGGGAGCGAACCTTTTAATTTTGTTCAATAATTGCCTCACAAAAGGCAGCTGTGTTTGCATATTGACTAGCGACTTCAGTGCCACTATATTGCCCTGGCCTATAGCGGTTCACCGCTGCCGATGAGGGCTCAATGAGAATACAGTGCTTGATTGTTGGCATACCACGCCCTGTTTGGCTAGGTGATGTGCTGATTCAGGTGCTTCAAACACGAAGTGGCTGTGCGTGGAACCACCCTTTTGGGTTCGTGGCTCACGAGTACATACCCTACAAAACTGCGGCCTTACATAATCTTGACTAATAGTTTGTATGCGCTTCACACTTGAGGATTAATTTTGTTATTTTTTTTTTTATTTACGATATTTTGTTATTTTTATTTTTTTTTTTGTGTTGTGTTGCTTTCGATATTGTTTCCCCCTTATTGTTGTCGCGGACAAAACATTTTTCAGTCATTCCTTTCATATAAGCCTGAAAATTTATGGCACGCACTTCCGTTTCGTCCTTTTTCGCTTTTGCATGGCCTTTCCTTTTTTATTATTACGATTTTTTTTTTATTTTCGTCCGTTGGTGATATGGTTCTCAGCTACAAATTATAATTGTTGCCTGTTTTCCGTTTATGATATTATTATTTTTTATATATACATTTTTTTTTTTTTTGGGAAACTTCACAGCTGTAAGTCGAGTCGTTTTTAATACATTAAGTTATTAATTTGTTGAGTTGTCATGGTGAAGACGACTCTAGAAAAGCACTTTACTGGTACCGGGCCTGAGGTTTAACGAGCCTAGCTGGATAACGTCTAGGCTGTTAGGTCTAAGTTTTGTTTAGCCAACTGTCACGAAATGTGAGTAGCTATGCATTGGGTTGTAATTAAAGCCGTGCTTCGATTTCAAGTTATACATACATATATATATAGAGAATGTATGAAGATAAAAGTACTGGTAGGATCGCATACATAAATCACGCCCGAAAAAAAAACTGAGCAGCATTAACGCCCATGGGCAATAAATAAATGTGGTCTGTATCCCTATATTAGAAAGGGGGCGTATACTCGATTGTGCAAAAAAAAAAAAAAGTGGCAAAACGGAAAAAATGCTAGTTAGGGAGCCGGATGCAAGCAGGGGAACACAACAAAGTAGGGAAGGACGGCCATTAGAAGGCAGCTCTGTTTGAGGTTTGGCTTTTGTGTAACATCCCATTGTCTCCCAGTTTGTTCGTTGCTTTAACCTTAATGTATTTTCATTCGCAATCGGCTGTGTACTCTTCCAACACAACAAACAATGACAGCAGCAAAAAAGATCGCACACACAAACACACACACACATGGCAAAAGGCGAAGGTCAGAAGGCAGCCGAGCAATTGCCTTAAAATTTGTACTATACAGGGTTGCCCCGCAGGAGATACAAGCGGAAGCCAGGTAGCACCCGATCAATCGAGCCTAGTCAATGGCCTGTCCTATCCCTCTAATTGACGTTATTAGTTGGGCTGCGGTTCAGCTCGGTTCACTGCGATGCAGCATGGTTAGAAGGTACCTCTCGCGCCTGGCCATCCCGATCAGCGTCTGTTCGACAGCATAATGTAATTGAACGAGTCATTGGCGTTTGCGCTGTTTACCAAGTGACTTCTCTTATATACTACTGCTGCCAATTTTTGCCTGTTCATGCAGATAGGGATAGTTTCATGCTTGTGTGTGAGTGTGTGTGTTAACGCATTAATGTCCTTAATTGTGGACAAATTGGATGTACGCTAACAAACATAAGCTGTGCAAAGATCATTCAGCCAAATACATTCCTAAGTTTTTCTTTTTTCAGTAAACAGACAAAGGGATTGAAGAAATCTAAATATATATATTGCTATTTATTACATGTGCGTATCGGCAAGGGATAAAGTTATTGATAATTAAAACAAATTTGATTGGCGCTAGGCTAAAAAGAATCTCACATTTAAGGTTTTTTATACAATTTTCAAAGAATTTTTAATCAACGGTTTAAGCCATAAACTTTTTGTAATACATATTTTAACCACTTATGCTGCGTTGATACTCCACATTACACTTGAAACAAGCAAAAAATTCTAAAAAACTCATTCATAACAAACTAGCTTCTTTAATTTTTGTGTTTAAGAGGCATCCTCATCTCATAAGACATATAAAGGTGAATGTTTTTTGCATAGTTTGGACAGCTTAAGTTGAATATAAAGTTTGTTTTTACAAACATCTTTGGTTAAACAGATTCCAACTTTGGAAAACCGTAAAGAAAAAAGTTTTCCTCGCATAACTTTTGTTGCACTAACAAAACTTTCTTTAAACACCCTTAAAGCTTAAAACTTGAAACTCTGCAAATAAATTGATCTAAGTCAGAAAGAGTAATACTATAAATATTTACAGCAATTATTGAAGTGCCATACCTAGAACCGTACCGAATTATTAACATAAAAACAAACAAACAATTTTGTTCGATTTCTTGCAGGCACTCAACAACCTGCCAGCCCGGACAGCACCTCGCCCGTAACTTCAGAGGTTTCCTACACATACATGGGATCCAATTGCCAAACTTCGCCAGCACTCTCCGGCGACTACAAGAGCTACAGCCGTTCGGCAGACAGCGATGCACTCTCTGTGGGCGATGCGTTGCACACGTTGCATGGCAGCTCCACAGCCTCGGCGGCGCATGCGTTGCACAACAACAACAACAACAATAACAGTAATAGTAATAACAAAAACAATAGTCTAAAGCATGATGGCGGCGCAGACAGCGGCAGTGTCCACGACGACAGTTTGAACGAGGATGGCATCGAGGAGGACATCGACGATGTGGACGATGCGGATGGCAGCGGTAGCGGCGGCGTCAACACCGACGGCATGCCCAACAAGAAGCGCAAGCGACGCGTGCTTTTCACCAAGGCGCAAACCTATGAGCTGGAGAGGAGATTCCGCCAGCAGAGGTATCTAAGCGCACCGGAACGCGAACATTTGGCCAGCTTGATACGGCTGACACCAACGCAGGTAAAGATCTGGTTCCAAAACCATCGCTACAAGACCAAACGGGCACAAAATGAGAAGGGCTATGAGCACACCGGCCTGCTTCATGGCCATGCAACCCATCCGCATCATCCGTCGGCGCTGCCCTCGCCACGCCGTGTCGCTGTACCCGTCTTGGTGCGCAATGGCAAGCCCTGCCTCGGCGATGGGTCCAAGCTAACGCAGGATTGTGTGAACACCGCCACTGCCATGCAGAATGCAGCTGCCGCACATCATCTGGTGGCGCTCAATGGCGCCGCTGCGTATCAACATGCAGCAGCCGCAGCCGCCGCCGGCCTTCATGTCCATGCCCATGGACATGGGCATCCGCACGCGCAGCGAGCTGCATGGTGGCCCTAATATTGCTAGCTGCCTAGGTTCGAGTTGGCCGCACTAGGTGGTGGTTGCGGCTAAATGACTGCTAACTCGAATACGAGACAACAATACTGTGGCAGCTGTGTGACTCTGCCACAATTAGTGGCACAATTCGGTGGGGAATTCGAACAAAAACAAAAAACACAAAAAACACAAAATACTATTGGTGCAATAATAAAAAAAAAAAACAATGCGTCGACAAGCAAGCGATTGACAGGCAATTCTCCTCTCAAACTTCGTTCTTCTCCCTATCTTCATTGTCGTTTGATCAAAAATCTAAACATAAACCGGGACTTGGCTTGGCCAAGTCAGCTTCAAATTGTTGTTGCATGTGTAACAAACTGTTGACAACATATGCATAAATATCACACCTGTAATAATTGCTATAACTAAAAAAGAAGTAATTTTTTTTTCCCGGCGGCTCAAAAACTGCGGGCGATTTAGTTATAAGATTTTTTTTTGCACACAAGCCAATAATACTTATTAAAATGTAGACATAGAACCAAGTTTTTTTTTTGTAGTATTAAACTTAATAAAATATTAATGCTATGTTAACATAAAACAAAAAAAAAACTTAATCCGTTGTGTACATAGTAAAGAAAGAAAAAAAGCAAAATATAAAATAACAGAAGACATTAATATATACATATAAATGCATTTAAGATAATATAAATATCAAAAAGTTATAACAAAAAGTCATCATGTAAATATTTTCGACAATTTAACAATTAGTCTTCAATTTTTAGGCAGAATTACCCTTTTTTTTTAACAATAAATATAGTAAATAAAAAAAAGGATATATTTATAATGCGTAGTCGTTTATGTGAAAATGATTATTTCAATAACCTTAATAATCAAACTTTTTTTTTTTTTGTATGGTGCATTGATAAAACAAACTCTTTAAATTTATAGCGCATCATGAGTTAAATACATGTTAACACACACAAACAAATTCCAAAACTGTACTTATCCATATAAGCAACGAAATAAAATTTTAAAAGTGAAAAAAAAAAGATTTTTTAATAATTTTTTAGAGAGTGTTAACTATTATTTGGTAATAAACACCATATATATTGAGGAAGTATAAGTCTGTATCAACATATATACCATTCACAAATCAAGTCTCTTTTGCATCTTGATAGTCTTCTTCTTCTTTATGTTTTCAATATTCGCATGTTATCGATAAGAACAAGAGTTGAATCCGGTCTAGAAAGTCTGAAGCTATTAGAGAATAGCAAATTTAACAGTAAAGCATTGTTATCTTAGTCGAACGTTCTTGATTAGAGTACGTTCATTTGTTTCTACTAGAGAAAAAAAAACGAAAAAAAACGAACGCATTGATAATAAATATTGTTCATTCACTACAGAACAAAGTTTGGGTGCTATCAATCATATTCGAACATTAAGCAGCTCATTATTACGCCTTTATTATGGCTTTTAGCTACTGTTTACGACAGCAGCGGCCGATTGGTATCCTAATCCATTAATGATTATACAAGAAGTAGTATTACCAGCACTCATAACATCATTATGCTCATACTCTGGTAACGCCAACCAACCACAATCGGTAGGTTCAAAACAAACAAAAATATATTGCTTTAAAATATGGCACTAGTATAATTGGCTCGTAACTACGCACATTGACTTTATTTTATGGCCACTAAAAGCATATTACTAATCCATAAACAATTTGAGTTGGGGATTGAGTATAGCAAACTAGTATTAGGTTTGTATAGGGTCAATATGTCAATTTTTTGGTTTTTTGGGTATAACGAAATCAAAACACATTTAATAGAGACAATCAGCTATAGTGTCACTTTCAATTTGCTAGTACACATAATTCGCACAAATAAAGAACTTGAAGTCAAGTAGAGGTTTTTGAGTATCTCATAAAATAAACAAGTGCTATTCCAATAAACGACAAATTAGATTACTCATCAATGAGCACTAAAAACACTTAAGAGCTGCGAGCAAAAAATAAATACGAATCAATTTATAGACGGCGTTGTCTGCATGAATAACAACAAGTGCGCCATTACAATTTAAGTTTTCAATTAGTCATGTGAAAATATCTGTGAATGGTGTTGAAGATCAAAACTTTTTGTAATGCAGTTGCTTAAGCGAACTTGACGGCACTAAATCAAGAGAGTGATTCAAATTGTTTGAATATTGCAGATAAATCGATGTATTAACAACATTCAGAAATGTTACGTATTATGCGGATTTGATCCCTTTACCCAAGGTCAAAGAAGGCATAAGGCAAGGTCTTTTTATGGCATAAGGAGACATGTTTGAACGTTGAGGTACTGAAGAACACAACATTCAAGCGGCAAGTATCGGCTTTTTACCGGGCGGACCCAATTCTAAGGCGACCCGCCCTTTTCCCGAGTCACCGAGGAGTTCACCTCAAACATGTACACAAATGACACAAGACTTTTTTTGTATTAGGTGGGTAAGTACGTTGTAGATTTACCATATAATATGGATAAATCAGCTAAAATAGGAATAGGATAAAAATTACAAAGCCATAAGTTAATTTTTTTTATACAATGTGCATGTTTATTAATGGAATTATATTTAAAAGATTAAATGTTTGTGATAGTAAAATAAAGATTCGCCAAACACCTTCGGAAAGGGTCAGAAATTTATACAAACATTTGGCCAAAGCTTTCTTTGTGTGTTTATGCATATAAATTAGCGAAATATTAACAAAAAAAAATCTAACGATGGTTTCTCACAGACCAATAACTTTATTAGCGTTAACGGAAAAACTTGTGGTCTTTTCCGGTTCTATCAAAATAATAAACAGCACGCAAGGTTACCCCACTAACATAGCATAAATCTAAATGCTTTAACTTAGCTCATATACATGATTAACTTTAAGTAATTATATAACTGGCTTCGGAATACATTCTTTTGCGCCGCCGACTCATAAATACCGGATTTGTACTAGTAGAAAATTAATTGAATATATAAAACATTGACTGAAGGTGAGAATGACGTACATTGTACAAGACCCATAGGCATTTTTACCCTTTGTTTCGAAGAATATCGAGTGAAAAGCTCAGATACAATACGATACGTAAAAGTTTGCAAGGAGTTTTCTTGGCTAAGGGTAATGCTGCTGCTAAACAGCCAAAATGTTTTGAAAATAAACGGTTGATAAAGGGGAGCAGAGGCTGGTCTTGTCATAGCAATGCATAATTCAAAGCTAACCGTATTTGTTATTTAAAGTTCTAGATTAATTTTCAGTAATCAATTTTATAGATTTTAGTATTATTTATACATTATAAAAATACCTGGCCAAGTTATTGGCTAATAAATTTCGGTTGTTAAAAATCGCAAATTGCCCCCTTCGCGTGCTATTAAATTTATTTGCATACAGTTTTGGCTATCGCACAGGATGTTGATTACACGGCGTATTAACTGAGTATATTTCAGAACCTTATTTAAAAGATCTAGATTAAACGTAATAACTGCTCAAAACTGATATTGCCCGGCAGCGGCTGTTTAAGTTAACAATATACAACAACAGGGACGTTTTATTGTTCTAATATTATTATTTTTTATTTTATACGCTGAAAACATGGCTAAAAAGGGTAGAACAGACTGACAAAAGCATCTTCGACTTTATTTCTCAAATAAGCTTTTGTTTATATATTATTTTTGATTATAAAATAAACACCGAATATTTCAAGTGTGCGTAATTTCTGGACTTCAGGGTATTTCCCAGTCAAGCGTGCCCGACAAAAGCTTTCTTACTTGTTTTGATTATATTCGTTATTAGTGTTGCTTGCTTTGCTTTCAGATAAGCTCTAAAAAGGTACACACTGTTCGCCATTTGGCGTCAACCTGATTGCTTATTGTTTATGAGTGCAAGTGTATGTAGAAATGTGTGTGTCCGAGCCATATCAGCGATATGTCTTACAGTCCCCGACAACTTGTCCAGCGATCGCGTTCTATACGCACGTACATGAATCGACACATTGGTCAGCATGCGTGACCGTCATGTCAAATACAAATGCGAGGACTTATCAATTTTAACGGCAGCTCAGTTGGTGCAAGCGATTGATGGATGCGGTGTGCTGGTGGTTATCGAACAACGTGGCTGAATTTATAGATATATCTTACTCAATGTTACTCAATATTACAATCGACATTACAGTCGGCAATACGCTGTGCTGCCAAAAAACCTACTCCTATACCAAGGGTAATGAGAGTTTAAGCATTGACTTAATCTTGATCCAAGTGGAGTTCAGACGTGGTGTCAGAGCTAAGACCAACAAATCGATAAAATGTTATTGGTGCTTTTTAGCTTCACAGCAATCAGACCAGCTGTATGATTAAGGGTTATCTACATATTTAATAGTTTGTCCTGATTTATTGGTATTTACGTGAAGCAAAGAAAGAATGTTAAAAACCTTTAACTATTACCTTTGTTATGTCTTCAAAAAGTAAGCACCATGAAAAAGTTTTAGAATGAGATTAAACGGGAAAAACATTCAAAATCAACTGATCAGATTTAAGCTCAGTTTGACCGTAAAAGATTTTTTTTTTTTCTTTTATAATCTTATCTTTTACAGATTGATTTTAATCTTAGTAGGTTAGTAAGTAGTAATTAAAATATATAGGCTTAATATTCGATTTATAAAATATTTTTTTCATCTACAAAACATTTATATATTCTATTTGACATAAATAAGCTAATCTAATATTTATAAATTTTCAATAACTAACGAAGTAAGGTTTTTGTTACTGAAAATAAAATACAAATTATTATAGTCAAAACAAGAGGGACGATATCGTTCACGAAATAAATATATGTTTGAACAACGGCCAATGATAATTGTTATAAGTTGTATTCAACTTGGGTGCGTTTAGTGGATAAGTAAGATATATTTCTTAATGCATAGTTATTTGATTTAACAGATTGATTACCGAAACTCTGCAGAAATCTGAAATATTTAAGTATTAATGATAATCGGTGGATAAGAAGAACGAAAGCAGTTTTCTGCCGACTGCTTAGATTTACTATACGATTTTTTACCAATTTATATTAAAGTCAAGTACTTTCAAGTACAAACCATAAGCTGAACCACTATTAAACCCAAACTCGAAGTGATTCAGAATTTGCGAAAACTTTCTGTTAACAAAGATGTTTTTTTATTTTCCTCGTTGAATACTGTCATTAACAAGTAAGAAAGCTTAACTAGTCCTACTTCAATCTTTATTATCTTAGTGTTTCGAAATCGATTTGGAAACAACTTTCACAATGTTATATGTCTATGGTTCTGCATTAAGTTTTAGATGCTGAAACTAGTGCATTGTATGTTGGCGATGTAAACCAATTTCAGTTTATTCACTTTTAAGGAATGTGACCTTAACAGTCGATATAGCCATGTTTTGTCTGTCCCTCAATCTGTGCGAACGATTGCATTTATTTATTTTTGGTATTGTTGTGGCTATAGCACTTTAAAATATGATCTTGACATGAGCTTGTGAGTACTTGGCAGGGACTTGTAATTGGGTTATGAGAACAAGGTAAGGTAAATGGATGGATGAGCAGCAGCAACAACAATAAAATGATGAACAACACTCAAGCCGAACAGAGCCTAACAAGCACTTGTCATTTGTCAACAAGACCCAAGAACAAGGAATACGTAGAATAGCATGTGAATCGAAACCCACTTACAACGCTTAATCAGCGTCAGTTTGTTTTTCCCTTGTTGTTGTAGTTTTTCTTGCTGTTCAAATTTGGCATTGATAAGGTTGGCAGACAGTGCCGGACAGCAAGAACGGCTAGAACAACGACATTGATTCCACTTATTTTTGTAATTTTTTTTAAAAAGTTGATTAACCCTATCAAATAGATTTATCTTTAAATAACCGTGAATCAGTGCACAGAAATGTGATAATCACATAGGCAAATAGAGCCAGTGAAGCGACCAAAAAATGAGATTACAAATATTACAAAAATAATTGTTAATAACCATCTTTAATTATAGGTGGAACCCATAGTAGCTTATTAAGTTCAATATTATCTTTATATAATGAGCGCATTGATTGGTAAAAAGTGGTAAAATCTGATCGTTCATCTATCTGTAAGTAAAAAACGTTAAAATTGTAATGACTTAAAAAGCTACAGACTCCCGATCTTTTACATAAACCAACAAACGCCATAGATCAAATTATTTAAAATCTTTACTAACTACTTTTAATATGCAAATCGTAAAACTTGTTTTTAAGAAACAATAAAAGTACAAAGGGTTATAGCGTTTAGATATTCTATCTCGAATATGACCTTCTAAGTTGTAAGACTCAAAATTCAAAATGGGTAACAGTACAACAAAAATAACAATATTAGCTTAATAAGTCTCAGATCCAGGATATAATTGGAGTAAAGCTTTTTAGCACAAGCAGTCATGATGAAATGTCAGAGGTTTACTTAGGTTTTATCAACTACATACGGTTTTAGGATTTCTCATTATAATTTTACAAGGAAAATCTTCACTATACGTTTATCAGAACTATCAGTGTATTTCACAGTCGATCGCGTCCTAGTGAAACTTTTTTACTTATTTACTATGCCAAAGTTAATTGCGTTTTTGATTTACCAACGTTGAACGCGATTCAGTAACCACTTGAGCTGGCGCTCTCCGGTGCTCGAAGTCCATGTCGAGTAGATTCGCATACTCATATCTAGACTAATGTCGTTGTGTATGAAGCTGAAATGACATTTAATTGGCATACGTAATGGGCTGGCACTTGTTCCAAGTGGGCGTTAACCATGTCGATGTACAATTTTCAATTCAGCACTTTTGCTCACTTTGCTCAACACACACAAACACACAAGTGGGCTGGCTATTAGATAAGCCCCATACACTTAGTCACTTCCCATTGGTCCAAGCATTTGTCGCAATACGCTTTTGACACTACATTTAAATGAAAAGAACTTAGTTTTTTGAATGCTTTTAAATGTCGCCAATAGAAGACGAACAATTACACAAACCTTTCGACCTATTTAACCTATTTATACGACGGAGAAGACATGCTTAACCCAATTTTTGACACGTACAGTCATTCTATGTGCATCGATTACTCTCTCCGCTTCCGATGTACGCATTTAATCAATTGCAATAAAATCTTGAATTTTAAACATTTGATTAGACAAGTCATCAAGCCTTTTTCTTTCTAGATTTGAAGACGTTTCCGATGTATTTTTGTGCGCTGAACACGAAACTGTTTTAGAATTTTTGTATCAAATTTTCGAGCAAAATGTAAGACCCCAAAGGTGTAAGAGTTTTCAGTGTATATTTTCTCTCTGTCCGTATTGGTAACGTTCTTGTGGCCTTAAAGTTAAGCTTAAGCCATGCAGAGATAACACTAGGTTGCTTGGGTTATACAAATAACAACAAAAATGACAATCGTTGTGTGCGCATTTCTGCATTATTCCATGGATGCACTTTTACCCTTAGGTCAAATGATATACTTTTGAGATCTTCAGTGTTTTTAGGTTCTTACATATACCGATGGTTATGATATTATCGCTTGGTGTTTTTTCGGCTCGCATTCTTTGGCAACCTTTAAATTTTGCAAAAGGGTTTGTTGATGAATGAGTCTTCCAATGGGGGTGGACGGGCAACCGATAACAAGTCGATACACCCCAAGGTATGAATCATATCAGCACATTTATAGCTAGAAACACCAAATTAAGTAGGAAAAAAGATGCAAACAATCCTCATAAGATCTGCGTAAAAGGTTCTAACACAATTTGCCTGCATGCTTGTAGTTAAACATCTTCGACTAAATTTTTATGGTTACCTCTGTATATTGAACATTTTTTTGGAGGTAAGCGTATTGGAATGTATTTGTCAATGTGTTAAAAATGTTCTTATATTTTATATTTAGATATTTTTAACTGGTAGAATTGTTTATAGGCTAGTTTAACTTTAAAACTGATAGATCTAGCCGGAAAAAAGCTAAATTATGAACACTGATTCGGCGTATCTCTTAGTCGAGCTTACCCGCTTCGAGCCTTCAAACTTGATTGTAATGTCGGTTTTTTTGCATTTTATTTAGCTTTTATATTAATGGGCTACTTAAATGTACTATTTGTTAGTCTACCTAAGTTCACAAATCACAAATAACGTTTTTGATTAGTTATAAAATATGATAAAGTCTTCGTTAAGCTCTGCTGCAAAATGCGCATTCTTGCTTTAAATAAACTTCCTTGCTGCTTAAGTGGCAGGTTGTGTAGTCATCTTTCACCAGTATATACGTTTTTTTTTTATAGTTTTTAAAGCTAAAAACACCAAATTTTGTTGTTAAGACAGAAGAAGGTGTTTCCCTTAGCAGTGCATCGGAAATGTTTAGACCATAGTTTCGAATCGTGTTTAGCTTTGATAAACCTTACTATGGCTGGTTACTTTTTAATAGACCTTCAGACCTTCCGCCTCTTGAAATAGAATAGTTCCATATCTTCCACAATTTTTAAACTAAGCTTACCAAGCTTTGTGGCAATATTGCTGGTGCCTTCTCCCCTCTAAAACAAACTGATAACTGCCCGATTAAATTTTATTGTTCAACTTTTTCACAGTCACAACTGTGTTTGTTTATTTGAATGAAAAATACTACGGCATCACATGTATTGGTTTTGCGCTAGAGAAACTCATTTGGCATAATTAAAGGTAGAAAGAACTGAGACAATAAATTTTGCCATTTAGTTGTTAATAGATTCAATTCTCTGCTCTAACATTGTCAGCAAATAAAATGCAGTTTTTATGACAAAACTCTCTCACACATTGTGGCATAGGTTACAAAGTCGCAATTCTAATTAGCCAACGTGCACCAATAAAGCTCCGGAAAGCATCGCCCTGGGGCGTCGCGTCATGGTGTACTGGGAAACTGCGAATTGACTATGGAATGAGTTCAGTTCAGGCGGGTCGAGTTTATTGTGGTTCGGTTTTGGGGTTGTGTGTGCATTTTGTGTGGGTGCTTGCAAATCAAATCAAATTAAGTCAAAGTTGATGGCGCATTTTACATTTGTTGCCATCCCTGGTGTGTGTGTGTGTGTAGCCTATGTGAAGAAGTGATTGTGGGGAAGTGAAAAATTTAATAACGCCTTTCGATGGTGTTGTTGTTGCCTCTAACGGTTGTTTGTTGTTCATTTCGCGGCCATCGTCATTATCTCCATGTAATTTCTCATTTTCATAGTCAATTAAGTCAATCACACGCCCTTTTAGCCACCGCAGCGTTGTTGCCGCCGCCGCCGCCGATGACGATGACGATGACGCCGTCGCCGACGACGACGACGACGACGTTCCCGTCGAAAGCCACCCTGCAAATTAACACGTCGTCACCGCAGTTGTTGTTGCTATTTCACTCGTGGGTTGCTGTTATGTTGGGTTGATGGGCGGCTGGTGGCTAGGGTTCCGTTTCCGTTGCCGTTGCCACTGCCAGCGGCCTTTTGTTTATTTGTAACGCAATGCAGCGGCGCGTTCATTGCTCAATTTTCATCGATGTTGCCAAAATTACGTATTCATAGTTTGGCCGCTGCGGCCCAGCAAATCCACCACCACCAGCATTACGATAACCATTACCACAAACAGCAACAGCAACAACAACAATAAGGACGAGCAATAGCAACAACAACAGGCCGTACCCAGAACCAGCTCAATAACTGTAACAATTTCAAGCACTAAAAGGACACGTGGCAGCTGCTTTTAAAATTGAATTTCCTGCATGTAATCTTGTCGAGTCAATTGTTTCTGCGTGGGCCCAGTTTGGGTCAGGAGAAACGAACCCAACCCAACCAAACCCAACCCTCTCTGACAACACCCCTCACAGTGTCCTGTGTAAGGAACAACGCTGTTGTTCTTCGGGAGAATCGCACACGTGCAACTTGTGGGCTTTTTGACGCGTGTGCCTCACACCCTTCCTCCTCCACTACCCAACCTAGGCACATTCCGCATTGCACACCAGTCACACACACTTCTTTATTTATGAAGATGTGGCCAATATGTTGACTATTTGTGAACACCTCTCTGGAGTAATATGAATGAGCAATAAACTGGTGCATGGTCGTTCGTGCTAATCCGTTAGCTTGCGGTCAGGATTATCTATTGACTTTTGACACCTAACTACAATTTGTTTGGGTGTGGGTGGGGCAACCAAAGCAAGTTGTTGGCATTAGATTTAGGAATCTGATTTATGTGAATAAAGGATCGTTTTAATTAGTTTTTATACAACTTCAATTTGTTTTACGTAAATGCAATATAAGATCAAATTCCTCGAGATCAGTACTTTGAGTGCTAGCAACATTTATCAAGTCAAAAGTTATGAAAACCATCACCTGAACACTGTAGTAAACGAACTCAAACAAAAAGACTTAAATGGGAGGACTTAAATTTTCAGGGAGACAATTGCGGATCAGGACGCAATACCAAATACATGTCAGGGAATTCATACAAGGCTCTGCTGCCTATCCTGCCTTCAGAATACACAAACCAAAATAACTGTTAACTAATTTATACTTTTAAGATTTGAAAGCATATTGTTGGTTGTCTTACTAAGTCGGACAGAACGCGTAGCTGCTACTCTTCAGGGCATACTCTAGTCGAACTTTCTTAACTAGAGCCTTACAGAATTTCATGATGTATATTCTATTTATTTTTATACATAAATACATACATAGGCCACAACTTAAGGATTCCCACGAACTGATTTATCGCAATTTATTTGTGCATATTAATTTAATATTATGCATTTGTGCATATTATGCATTGTTATTATGTCAAAAAAGAATTTGAATTCAGTTTTGAACACACCCCAGAAAACGGTGCACTTTACTAACCAAGTTGCATGTCTCGCAACGGTTGCCATTTAAAAGCCACAAAACATCAATTTAAACATGCATTTCAATGATTTCCATAAAGGGTAGCACCAACATTGAAACTAAGTGAGTGAATAGTGATTGAATGAGTGTGGGAATAAGTGTTGGAGTGCAAGTCGCTGGCTCCGAACTCAAGCCATCATATCGGAATAACTATGAATGGCAATGTGATCAACGACAAGGTTACCCTACAAAAGATTTTTTTAATTCACAGCGATTTGACCATTCTTGGTTATTGCCAAACTTTTAAGCTAATTTAGAAGTTTATTATGATGTCTGTATATTTGTATAAGCATAATTTTTTGTTTTGGCAACGTAAGAGCGAGTGGGCTTTGAGTATATTTTGTTCGAAATCGATGCACTTGATGCAACAAATTTGCTTGATGTAAGCTTTTTAACTAATCCCCAACTTTGGTGGAAATATTACTGGGACTTTATTTATATAGTTTATAGTTTATATAATAAGCTCTGCCGTCCCAAACCCACATTATCCTTTAACTAACGAGATTTTTTACTAGTAATGTTCATGTTGCAAAGAACCAAGCCAAGTCTGAGGGATCTGTTATCTAAAGCAATAATAACGAACACGTTTCCTGCGTTTATACGTTCCGAAATAACAGACTTTACGGACTTTATATATAATGTAACGACCCAGCGATCTGGCTATTATTACGGTGGAACAACCTATTCTATTTTTTAAGCCTTAAATCACCTATCTCAGTATCTTAACCAATACTGCTTCTTTCACATGTAACGGTGCACTACCGCCTACGACGACTTTTAGTGTTCGAAGCAGCCCGAAAACTCTATTCTTGCAGTTAGCCGCTTATATACCGACGCTCTTCCTGCCTGCCAAGAGTGCCATGAAAATGTTAAGTCACATCGGCATGTGTGCCAAGCTATTGCTGTTGATGCAACAAAATATTAACCAGTGACAATATGTATTATTTATTTATTTTTTAATAATATATTTAAAAAATATGACTATTCATTAAAAAACAAAAAAGTTATAACAAAACCAAATTAACTCTAACATAAATAAAATGTTTTCGTCTTTAAGGATCGGGTAGTAACATAAAGTATGATAAAAATTTCAAAAAAAATTTAAGACCCATTTTAAAGTTATATTTTTGTCTGTAAAGTGAAAAAACATACATTTTTCTTCACGCGAAAACACTTTCTTGACAGACTGTATATACCTTTTGTCCATTATCTATATTTCAAGGGTATAGAAACCATTAGGCCAATAAAAAAATTGCACTTTCACATGACCTCGCGCTAACGGTTGACGTCTGATGGTTCATATTACTTCTTAATATTGCCTAGCTCAGTCTATCTATCTATCTATGTCTGTGTGTGTTTGTTGGCTAATTTGAATACCGAATGCCGAAATTTGAGCGTGTGTATGTTTATATATTGCTTCCCACGATATTGATATGACTTTGTCGTGTCGCATGGGGTCGCCTCAAATCAAAACTCAAATCAACAAACAACAAAGTGGTAGTAGCCATTAGCGACAACAGCAGCGCACGTCAAGTCTACCATAATGTAGGGGGAAAATTACACGTGCAACACCTGAACAGTGTGGCAGGAGCAGTAACCCTTTAGCCTCTTCAAATTACGGCTGCAGCTCAGATGTAAGGCTGAGATCAATTGAAAATTGTTAATAGAACTTGGTTTCATTGTGTAACCTTTGATTGTGTTATTATTTGTTTGGACAACAGCAACACCAACAGCAAACAATCGCACAACAAACAGCGATTTATATGTAAACACGCAGAGAAACTCAAATCCGAGTCGAGGGTGTAGTCAACGCTTGTCGCACAATAGAGAAATCAATCAATAGACATTGTTAAGCTCGACCTCGTCCTGGCTGTTCACGTCTCTAAATTTTGGGCGCCGCCGCCACTGAGAAGCATTCAGCAATTAACCGAACCACACACCAAACGGAAGTCATTAAGTTGGCCATTTGAAAAAGGGTTGCGTTGAGTAGTAGTAGTAAGCGGAGAAGGACTCACGGTTGCCAGGTCGCAAAGTGTGCTGCCTAATTGCACGAGAGTGAGCGTCACACGACCAGGGGCTGCGCATATTATTTGAGTAGGCAAATTCAATGTTTGGATGACTTAACTAATAAATGCTCTATTTAATTTAAGGGTTTTACCTCAGTATTCTAAAAAATTATATAAACCATATTTTGGTATTTTTAAATTGATCGTAAGATCAACGATCAATAATATTTCATAAAAGGGCTAAGAATATGCTTCCAAGAAGAAGATATAATTTTAAGCCAAAGAGTGCAAACACAAAGTTCATATGTATATAAAAATGCATTACACATTGCTGTGGACTGTGCAAACAATTTTGGTTATGTTATGTATATGGGGATAGTTGGGAGATCTCGATACGTTTGGTAAGTCAAATTACCAACTTTTTGCCAAGTAAAGGGTGTTCAAGAAAAGTGCATTTAACTATCGTTAACAGGTTAAGCCGGGTAGACAAGTAAGAGTTTTTAACGGTAGCCATATAGAATTTTAAAACTTATAGCTTATGATATAACCAATTACTCATAGAACCTTCTGCAAAATCAGTCTTTTATTTTGAAGATTATTATTAAATTTTAAACCTAACATAATTGTCTAGATATTATTGGGGCTGTTATTTATTTAACCATTCAGACCAGAAAAGCTATAAATAAACCAACAAAATATGTTTTTAAAAGTTTAGCACGATACTTGTACACCTTTGCAAACGTTTTAGAGAAAGAGGTGTGATATATTTTTTTTGGCGGTCCTCAGACATAGGAACATTAGGAGCAAAGCAACCCACCCTGGCATATATGCTATTCAAGGCGTTCTCTACCTAATAAATACAAATATTATTATTTTAGTGATCCTTTAGTATTAAAAAAAATATTTTTGAGGTTAGTTTCTGCGTTATCAGTTATTTTCAATAACCCAGGTGTTTGTTAACCGATTTCGTCAAAATGTTGCTATTTTATGTGATGGCTTGCAGAGTTGGAATTTTATCGTATGTCCATAATAAGAAATGAAGGGCGTTCTAATGAGGTAGTAGATCTTTGTTTTATAAATTCATGCTGGCACCATTACATATTTTGCAAATATGATAACAGTACACATTTTCCGAAATCTTAGGAATAGCAGACAACTTAAAAGGTACTCAAATGATTCGGATTAGATTTGCTTTCTAATCTATGGAAAGGAATACAACAGGAACAAGCTAAGCAATTTATACAATAAAAACAACGTTAAGCTTGGTAATCTGTCAGATCATACGGAAAATATGGGCTTCTTGAATTAATGAACTCTTTGTAATTTGCAGAATACAAATGTTGTGAATTAAACTACTTTAAAATTTGGTATTGCATTAATAAATAGGTAAATTCTTTTCTTTAATGTGAAACATTGTGCTCCTTTGGCGTCAATAGCTATAATTGTGATTGTGATTGATTCTCTAGAAGTTCCAGTTTGCACATCTTGGTTTTACGTTACCGACATTCCAAATAAACAAAATTTAAGTATATGCCCACTCAAAATAAAACTCTTTAAGCATATTTTAAATTATTTTACTTTTCATGCAACAAATCACTATAAAAAGGAAGTAAAAAATTGTTTAACCGTTTCAATATATTTATTATATATATATATATATATATATGAAATGTATACAAACTTAAAAGTTATAGAAATTTTATCATTTTAAGCACTTATACTACTGCAAGCAAGGTACAGCATATTTAGTTTTCAGGATCTTACGTCTTTTATTTGATAAATTTGATAATCTGAATAGTTATTCTGGTAGTTTTAAATGATTGAAATTCTATTTGTAAAAGTTAAGTAGCACATGCGGGCGAGTACAAATGAAAGATTGTTTTTAAGATATCAGATTTGTTAAAGTTACCTACATATATATTTTGTTGTATATTTTACACATTATTTGTAGAGTGTCGACACGTAAATATATAAATTTTTTTTTAATGACGTATGATCATTTAAAATTTAACATATTTGAATTTGGGCTAAGTCATCAACGGTTGAACGATCCATTAAAACTGTTTTTATTTCAACAAAATTTTTCTCTGAATATAAGTTGCTTTAAGAAGACTATTTTTCGCAACAAGATTGCAGGATAGTACGGAAAAACATTAAACATTTTTAAAATATTTACAGATTTTAGGTAACTTGTATCTAGTTTTTTTGTGTACTCCAATAAGATAATTAACATTTCTTGTAGATGTGTAAGACGCATGGCACAACAAGACTTGGTTGGCATAATCTATCTAACTCGAAAACTCGTACAGAGAATGGCAATGCCAAAACACACAGGACACTGGACAACGGACAAAGATGAAGTAACGAGGCACCAAGTGCCACATAAATCACTGGTGCGATTCGGAGTCGCAGTTAGTGCAGAAGGAGCGGAAAGGCGGAAAGGCGGAAGGCAGCGAGGACAATTGACGTCAACAATAACTAACAATGATGTCAACTTGTAATTGAATTGATTGACAATATTTTATATGAAAGTAGAATGGACCAAGTATATGTAGCTGGCATTTCCGAGTCCGAGTTAGCCCCGTTGGGCATTAATGATAAAATTTGTTTAGATTAGCATCCAGCGCGACACACAATGATGGCCAGCATCATGATGTTAAGGGCCCTGACCCTGACTGTGTCCCTGTCCTGCTGTCCTGCTGTCCTGCTTCTGACTCAACATCTCCGACTCTGGTGCACAGGACATGGGTGCATGGGTGAGTGGCTGGTTGGCCATAAAAAACGATAAGACGACTGTTCCATAAAAATACTTTGAGCGGAAAAACAAACTTGAATGGCGATAAAAAAAAAACTTGCGTACGAAATACGGAGGCATCGATAAGGGTCACAAAATCGACAAACACAACTCAAGTCCAGCATCCACTCCGCCCAATCGTTTTGAACAGCTTGTTGTATATGGACAAAGACAGGGACAATATGTTCCTTGGCAGTGCCACCCTTTGGTTGCGCTGCGCGTTTTAGTTAATGAAATCGTTTGCTAAATGAAACGTAAAGCCAAAGGCTACAATATACGAAATATTGGATAACATCTAACCCTCTATAATCAATCCTTTTTTATTTTTGATAAAAGCGAAGGCAAAGCATCAGTAATAGTAAGAGAGACAAGCGGATGCGGAAATGTGTCGCCGTTCAATGGCAGCGTTAAGATTTTAAAATCAAATTTAAAGGTTTTTGTGTGATTTTGAAAAAAAAAAAGAAAATAAAAATCGGCCACAAAATTACTTTAAAGTCACTTCAAATTGAAATTTGCAACTCGGCCCTGGACATATTCAATATAAAGTGGTTAACTGTGTGTGCGTTTCCGGTTCCGGGTTCCGGGTTCAGTTTGGTTTCAGATTTGGACGCTGTGTTGCTTTCGATTTTGTTTTTATACTCTGTTCTCTACACTTAGGTATTGCTGTATAATTGTTGATTTATTAAATACGGAAGGGTTGCTTAATCCCCTTTAGACAATCTGTTTTATTCATGTCTAGGCTGGTGGTTTTAAGAGAACAATTAATTCTGCCTTATAAACCCAAAATGTTTAAGTAACTATGAATTATTTACAACAATATATTTTGAATAATGCAAATTATATATTAGTAATATAAAATATATAAATCAAAGCCCATTTAACACGACACCCCAAGAGACCTCGACTAAAAGATAACCTGCACTCGTACAGGCGGCAGGGATATTGCTCTCAAATTTTATGCTTTAAAACATTGCGTGCCAGAGTGTTCAACCATCTGACTAAGCATTAAATCCTTTCACCGGGTTTTGTTTCAAATTCCGTTCTGTATAAGCACAAAGCTTTTGTTGCTGTTGTTAGACCAACAATCTGCAAACTTCACGGCCCCTTTGCCAACAGCAGCCAATTACTGAAATGTATTCTTAGTCCGGACAGCGCCGACATACCCACTCCAGCCGTAGGCCAAGTCCTGGTCCCGGTTGCAGTCACATCTTTTGCATTTGAATTTTTATTTGTACTTCTTGTCTGGTTATCAACACACACTTCCGGAACTTAATGGCCTGAATCCTTTTGGTGCTGCTACTGTTGCTGTCTCGATTTGCTCTTTTTTTTGCATTTGCTGCTGCCAAATTGTTTGCCGTCGTTATTGCCTAGGACACTTGTAAAGTGCATTGGCCCGTAATAATTCCATTTCCAATTCAGCTCGTTGTTTGGTTATTCAAATCATACCCTGAATTTGTACATCCAAATAAACAGTGTAACATATTGAAATTCAACTTTTGTCAAATTGTTTGCCTTCTTATTACATATTTCTATGAGGCGTACGTAGTTTTCTGTATTTTTTTTCGAAAGCACACTTTCTAAGAAATGCATCTAGAGTTGCAAACTAACAAAAAATGACCTCTTTATAAAAACTAAATTCATAGTTGTTAGGATCGACGCGCCTATGCCTTTAAGCAATGGGACAGTTAGACAGACAAATTGACTTGAACTGTGAAAACTCTCTTGAGCAGAAATTGACCAGCAAATCTTTTGCCAGCTGAATAGAGCGAGGTTCAACAGCAGTTTTCCTGAACACATAAAGTAAACGACTTTGTTTGCTGTAAAATTGAAACTTAATCATTCATACACTTCTTAGCTTTAAATACTTATCGTGGAATTTCCGTTGCATTCTCAAAAAGAAAAGCTTGTATTTTGTGTGAATATAAAGTCTTTTTATATAAAATACCTTATAAATATATTTACTTACCAACTAAACTTGTTCCAATATTGTAGAGATCCGTCCGTTTATAAAATTGTCTTTAGAAGGACGCACATTTTGTTAAAACCCTGAAAGCAAAAGCCATGAAGCTTTGCCAATACCAATACCCTATATTCGATGTTAGCCCAGCTAGGCAATCGTTCAACAGTTCAACACTTGGTGACTTTTCCCAACATCTACAATATAGTGGATTATTCCACGTCCAATTTAGAAACAGCTACTATATTTGCTATATCCTGACCCCAGAGTATAGGAAAAGTACATCAATTATCAATACAAACGTATATGACGAGTATTTAAAGAAAAGTTAAATTAACATCTCAACTAAAATCATCTAACTATTCTTGAATTATCTATCTTACGATCATTGCCAAATAATAAGCTTAAAAAGTTGAAATAATCTACAAACTGGACCTAAAATTGGCTTTTCGCTTTATATGGCGCCCAAATGTAAACAAATTACCAAATAACAACATCCCTTGTTCATGGCTTTTATTGGACATTGTGTGTGTACTAAATATTTGATATGACCATTGTTTCCATTGTTTGCATTGTTCGTCATGTTTATTAAACGCAAGTTACACGCTTTGTTTTTAATGCGCTTTTGATGAAGCCATCATGTCACATTACATCAAAAGTAGCAGCAGCATCAGTAAGCTGCGCATTAAGTTGCCCATTCACTCAGCAGTGTGTGTGTGTGTGTGGGTGGGTGGGTGTGTAAGGGTGTTAACAACAAAAATCTACAAGCAGTCATTTCATTTCCCCATGTTTATCTCCCTCCAACTCCTGGGATTGCCATTTAGCAGCACGTCTTATTGCAGAAACACTTTCCTCCTCCATTTGGCTGGGCGAACAAATTGAAATCTGGTTAAGCACAAGGGTGTTTCTCAAGGGTGTAAGCAGTACATAGCCGTTGGTGGAAAAGGCAAGATGTGCGTTGTCTTTCACTGGCAAAACAAACATTTAAGCACAATCGTTTTGGGCATTCATGAGTAGCTTACGCGTACAAATCAATGCGACCTAGCAATGCTCGGCGAATGGCTGACAAAGAGGGCGAAAAGTGGGGTACGTACAAAATAAAGCGGAACAAACCAAATCCCAACCCTAAATGATTGTAGTCGCTTTATTTTGCATAAGTATACATACACATGTTTTTATTAGAATAGTGAAACATATTGTTGCTAACCATTTAGCAGTTAACAGCTAGAAGACCAAAATTTATGTAAATTACTTTAAAAAAAAGAACTCCGAATTATAGTTTACTGTCTGTTGCAACTGACTGAGGAGTACTAAGATAGGTTCAACGCAAATGTTTGTAGGCTCTGATCTTTGGCAACAAATAGTCTGCTTGTAAGGGAAACTTCGATCTTACAAGGTGGCAGGCTGCTGGATAAATGATGGTGATCAACAAATACCTAAGGAATGAGAGTTTTGTTTAACAAATTTGCTAACTTTAGCTTTCTGACTGTTGGAGTTATATGGTTTCATCGATAATCAGTTATAAATGTCTTTGTATAATCTTCAACTCCTCAAAGCAAATGACCTACAAATGCAAATTGAAAAATTTAGCGCAAAGCGGAATATATTTTGTATTCTTAGCATTCATACTATAACGTCTGTTTAAAATGTATGCAAAAGATTTAGTTAAGATGCTTTTCAAGAAATGTCCTTAAATACTTGAAGACACTTCAATTTGGGTAACAACATGGTGGGTGCATCGAGTAGAAGTTTATTGGTCATTATTCGGCTTCTTCAGATTTCAATAGCAACAGCAAAGAAAGCCAATTGAATTGATATGGGAAGTGAACGATATTAAAAGAAAAAAAAAACAAAGTAGAAGAATAAATCCAATTCAGCCCCTGGCTCATTGTCATTGCACTGAGAGTTTTTTAGTGCTGCCTCAGCATCAACAATAACCCCAAAAACAAGAACGACAATGCCAATGTGTCATGCTTGTTGATTTGTAAGGATGCATCGCAGTCGTAGTCAGTTGTATTGAGCGGAAAATCATAAAGCTCTTTGTGCCCGGTACCGGGCAAAGAGGAAGTCAACTGGAAGCGGCTACGTCATGCCTTGGACCGACCCCGTTTCGTCTTAGCCTTTGGTCATTTTGTATTATCATTGCATTTGGTGTTCATTTTTTGTGTGTTAGCCGGTCTCACCTCATGCTCAGACCGGAAATGTTGCCCAGCACATTTAATCTTTCTGTGTGTGTGTGTAAATGTGTGTGTGCCACTCTTTGATTTTCTATAACATGATTATAATCCTTTGATTTTTGTTTTGTAGTTTGTAGTGTGGAGTTTTGAGTTTTGTCTGAGTTCTCAGCATGTTTCCGCCACAAAAGTTTTTCCTTATTGTGTCAAACTGTTTTTTAAGTTGACAGCCAGTAAACAGGATCTGTATAGACGCAATCGGAAATGCTAAGACGGCAAGTTCTATCCATGAGACGCTCATTGAAAAATTAACATTTAACTACTTATATGACAGGAAGTTAACTTTCTAACGCTGGGCAGTCACCCTGATCCATTGACCTTACGACTTAGGTCATGGGGGACACTAAGAGAAAATTCTTTCAAAACAAACCGACAAGGGCAATAACTCAAATCAATATTTGATAATCGTTAGTTTTCTTAGACTTGTTTGATTTCAATTATAAAAGTGCTATTCGAAGTGATTTCTAAAACTTCCAGATCCAACTACTCTAATAATTTATTTTATACTCAAACCATCATGTCTCTTAAACAGATAACTTCCCTTTACCCAAAGTAGCTTAGACATTTGATTGGTTTGTGGTCTATCTTTTTTGGACTATTGTAAAAAATATTCCTTTTTATCTGTGCATGTTGATAGTTTCTTGAACTCTCTCTCTCTCTCTTAGAAGCCATTTATTTTTCTCATATACTGTGGCCGCACGAAGTTAATTGGGCAAACTTTTTATATCTTATTTCTCAATGATCATCTTAAATGTCCTACAAAATTGTCGCTGTTCTTTTATAAATATGCTTTGTTTGTTTTATTTATACAAATGAGAGGGATAAACAAAAAATTTTAAATCACTTTTATACAAAATTCTTCTTAACAGTTTATTTTCAATTTGTTTTTCAAATAAGATACCATTAGATCTTCACAGAGCTCTAAAATATTGTTCATTTTCCTACTAATTTAATTGGTATACATCAGCATCTAAATGAGCGAGTTTTCCCATCTAAACGCAAAATCAAAAGTGCGCTTATCATAAAGCTGGACACTCGGCCACAGAATCGTAAACAAATTTTGTGCATTCGCATAAAAGTGTAGATCTGTTTCTAAACAAAATATTAAATTCACAATTTAGAAAAATTCAATAAAATTTAATTATTAAGCGATCCCCTTAGCATTCTGCATAGGAGTATATAATGCTTGTAAAATATTTGTCTTAATTTCTGACTGTGTTAAAATACCAAAAAAAAACTTAAGAGCCGACAGTAGAAAACGACAAGGACATGTTTTTCACTTACTGACATGCAGAGTTACTAAAATAGGCAAGAATATAGGTTCTGCATCTACCCTAGACTTGACACATTTGAAAATATTTTTCCATATTTTCCATTTTTATATTTAATACAAGCTTGTCTAAGCTGCGAAAAGCTGTAAGAACTTTCAAACTTCTTCAAAGCAATAGTCTTGGCGTTCGAATCAATCAAGAAAATAGAATAGCTAAAACAGCATATCAAGATAGATAATGCCTAATTGCACTGTGAAATAAGTTTCTAGAAAAATATTGGTTGTAAAAAGTATTGAAAAAATGTATTAAACGATAGCAAAAAAACGCATTTCAACATTTTGAATATGTATTTTGTTTTATTTGATTGTTTTTGAAAATGCGAAATGCTTAATGACACGACTAATATAGAATTTTTTTATATTTCTATCAGAGTTTCAGTCCGACTGTCGTCTCTCCAGCATTAACAATTAGCAGTTTCCTATTGTTTTTAAATATATACCCTACTGGACCTTGCGAATGGTATTGGCTGATTATGGGTTAGATATTTTGGATTTCATGAATAACAACATTTAAAAATATTCTATTTAACCGTTTATAATAGTTGTAAACATTGCGGAAAAATGTGTACAAATTTATTATATTATTTACTATTATTTATTTAAGGTTTTCATGAATTAAAATTTGAGAAAATGTTTATTGAATCATCTGTTCTGTATTCAACGAGTTAATATCGAGGCTCTGGTCCACCTATTATAATAAAAATGTTATTAGGGATTCCTGATAATGCTTATATTTTATATATATTTTAACTTTTAATTCGATAGGTAGAGTTAAAAAAGAGCATTCCTTTTGAACATTTGGTTCTATTTCGCACTGTTGACATTTTACCGATATTCAAATAAAGTTAGGTTTTACCATTTTGCAATTTTGAATACGATTTGTGTTTAGATTATTTTTGCATTCTAAAACTGTGCCTCTACTTGGAAAGCAGTCTTTGGCAGAGCCTGTTAGTAATACAAGGAAGTTTTATTGCCATTTTGCAAGCTATTTGACTTAACAGCATATGTCTGCTGTATGTATGTATTTAACAGGCAGATGGAACTTGTTGGATTGGGAGCTTAGAAATAGTCAAAGAGAATTTTCAATTTTGTATCAAAGTTAAACAAATTGTGGCAAAGTGAATAGTTCGCTTATAGCTATTTGACTAAAAACAAATAGAATATAATATTATATATTGTATTTTATATTGCATACTCGTAGTTAGGCGCTTTAAGTTTTTTTGCAACCTAATTCCATATACTGGCGCCACTGTGCTATGGTTCATTCAAGCAGTTGAACCATTGTCTGACCTAACGCAGAAGCAACCAAAGCAAAGCATATGGCATGCGCTTATCCTTTTATGAGTGTACATTAGACATTATATGATGCCGTTATGATTTACGCCCCACCAGCTAGCAGCTAGCAGCTAGCAAATGCAGAGCCTTCAGAGCTGTAACACACCAAATACACCAAAACCACCCAAACCATTGTCAGTAAGCGTCGTCCGGTAAGTGCCATGGGTTGTGCAGCTAAGTGGAAACTATAGATAATATGATTATAGTTGCAGTGTGAGGTGCATTGTCTCTGGCCTGACTATTTTGTATATTAAAATCTTGGCGCATTGAAACTTATTTACCGATTTCTTGATTTATGACATCGCATTTCTTTTATTTCTGGACTGGACTGGACTGGACTTAACTCAGCCGCCCGGACTAACTAACGTGCCCAAATGCCCAACTGCTCAGCTGTCCATTGGTCAACAAACGATGCGTCAGCATTCATTTCATGCCTTGCCATGTGCCACGCATTAAACGATACACTCGCTTTTATACTTGCCACCCCAGACCTGGGCAGGGGATATAAGTTAATTGAAAACCTTTATTTTATTTTTGTGTGGTTTCTTTCTGTCACCATTCGGACCATTCGGAGCATTCGGACCTGCAGATGGATCGGACTATTCGGTAAATACAAACGTGTTTTGACTAGCATTGAGCAGATTAAGATTTTTGCATTTTATCATTACAATCAAGTCCTTGGATGATAGTACAAAAAATAAAAAATTATTGGCTTAGATAGAGCAAAAACTGATTAAGAGATCTAAATTTACACAGCTCCCAGTTGCACAGGGAAAACGGGTTAAATGCGCATAAGCGTCAAATATTGAGGGAAGAATTCTTCATCACCTTCAACAGCCAAGTCGATTTGGCCATGTAAGTTTTTCTGTCCATATGTTTAACCGCCTAAATATCATAAACTTCAAGAGTTTCAGACCTTAGATTCTCATACACATTCGCTTTAAAGGTTTTTTAACATATATAAAAATATTCGTAAATTTCTATGATATGAAATAAATTAATTTAAAAGTTATGCAAATACACGCATGCAATGGTTCTTCTAGGATTTATGGTCTATTAGTCGATCTTTGTAACTGAACTTAAAGTAATACTTAATTAATTGCATTTGAAAATCTCATAGTTCTTTGAAATATATTCATTATATTATTAATTCCGTAAGCATCGTAGCATGAAATAATTTAAGCTTATCCACAAGCTAAAAGTACCACAATGCCACAAAAAGCATTCTCCTTTTTTAACAAAAATACATTTCGCAGAAATTGACAGAAAGTAAGATTTTACTTTACAAAAGAATTAAGTTTGTAACGCTTTGATACCGAAGGAAATCTCTATATTTAATTCGTAAAATTTCCAGCATTTTGTCTGCTCTTTAATCCGTATGAACGATCGGAGTACCAATGAATCTTGACACTGAAAACGTTGCAAAATTCAATTTGTATGAAAGAAAAATCATATTTTAGCATGCCTTAACCCAATTGTCTGTCGTACTTCAAACTTGCATGTAGCTATATCTATAATCTAACTACAGCAATAAGGATTAACCATTCTCATATCTATATGATCGTTAGCTCATAGCTTAGAAAACTAATTTTCATAGAAACAAGCAGATTAACCGAGAAACGGAAACCGCTTAAACAACCCAGCTTGCAGTTGTGATTAGGTATTAAAAATCAAAAATTATTAATACCCAACAATCTTCTTTGCACGAATACACAGATCCTAATACCCTAACCCAATAAATTGGTAACAAAAAAAATAGGTTAAAATGTACAAACACTGTTGGAACTTTAATCGTCTTCTAAGCAATAAATTCATATCGAGATATTACAATATTGCAATAAGTTGTTTTTTTAATTTGAATAGATGTGTAAAAAGTCTTTTAGAAATCATTGCTATATGGATCATCTGCATAAAATTGTATAAATATAGATTGAAACTTACTTTAGCTCACGGCAGCAAGTTCAGACAGTTCGGAACGCGTAAGCAAAACATTTGTTTCCCTCGTAAAAAAAAGTGCTCTTTGGCTCATTCCTTCAATCTCCTGAGGTTATTGTCCCCCTTGCTGTTATTTTTTCGCTCACTAGCAATGTGCGGCTTAAGTTGCTGGACGGCAACCAACTTGCCGACACTTATTAGCCTCGAGTACATCCATCATCGGCTTGTTTTAATTTTAAAAAATCGCACGCTGTTCAGCGCTTCGTCCTTAATGTCCTGGCATCGTATCGTGTGCAAGCGAGCGCACAGCATATATACATACATACATACGTATATAAACGCCTACCTACCGTCCGTCAGGGCGTTGTGCGCAAGTTGTAGCACTTAATTAATTGCCACAGGCCATACGTCTCCTTCTTGCGCCGTTTCAATAAATGGAATCCCGCTCACTGTGCAGCATATGCGCTATCTCTTTCTGGCACAAGTTTCTCTAATAATGTGTGTCTGTGTGTGTGTATGTGTGTGTGTATGCTTGGGAAATTCCAAAAAGCGCAAGGAAATTTTAGTATCAAATTCGTGCTCGTGGTTTAGTGTTCGAGGTTTCGGGTTGGCAGTTGCTTTAAAACTCATCTAAAGCATAATCCTTGTGGTTTTCAGTGGGGCGGGCAGAAGAAGGTTGTGTGGGCGTAACTAGCTTATCTGTTGGGAAAAAAAAAATATGTATGCTTATATGGCTAACAAGATTGATCTGTTTATTAGGCAACCTAAAACTTTAATTTCGAAACGAGTAAGCCTTTTTAATGTGCTTATGCATCCATCGTAAAAGTATTTTGCAGCGCCAATCTCATTAAGAAATATATAAAAAATAATATAAACCTTTATATGCAAAATTTAATAACATTCAGGAGGGTTTCTTTTTGGAATCTGCATTAATGAATATGATTTTAAAACACTGGTATCCGTCAGTACTTTAACATCCAAACATTTAAAACCTGAACACTAAAAACAGGATAAATTTCACATGATGCCATTGATGGAAGTACATCTTAACAAAAACGTGGTTAAGGAAACATATTCAAGAGTTAATTAAGCTACTTTCGACTATTATTTAGCATTTAATATGATTATGCATAGCCTTAACTTTTAAATTAATATATTAATTTACAAATATTGAATATGTAACCTTTTTTTGTTTTGACATTTTAGATACCTTCAAAGCTAGCATGAATTTCAATATATTTTATTCAGAATAAAGGTTAAATAGATCACTTTGTATCACCATTTACCGACAACAAACTGGTATAGCTTGCGGCAGGATTAAAACCTAATATAGTTCCATATGCTTCGGTTCAGAAGTTGGTTTAAAAACGATTCTCAATAAAACATATAAAGGGTATTGGAATTAAATATTGTAGTATAGAATGAGCCATTTCATTTTATGACTTAAGAATATGTGCAGTTTATCAACTTCTAGTTTTATAGATAAATTACCTACGTACCATAGTAAAATAAACTATTTTTGTACTTTGTCTGCTTGTTTTTTAATAATTTCTTGAATGAGCTGTATTTGTGATCAGTTATAACAGACGTCAGTTCTAAAAGATTTCAAATAAGAGTTCAATTAAAGAGCAAAATTAAACTTTATGTTAAGACTTGAGACTTAAGACTTGAAGTCATGGATTTGATACAATTTTTGCTGATGGACTCAAGGACCTAAATAATTACAAAGTCTATATGGCGCGCCTTTTAATGTTAATTGATAAAAATGATCGTTCACTTCATTTATTCTCAACATGAGGTTATTGCTAAACTGTACACTTCAAAAAGATTTTGAAGAATAACAATTTTGTATGATATCGATTTTGACGCGATGACTTGGTTTTAACCAAAGGATGGGCGTGGCCTGCAAGCTTTTGGAGAACGTCATAAGCTTTTCGGGAACCAAAGCTTCGTGCCATATACATAAGGATGTAAAAATGTATGTTTCTAACGATTTTCAGTTTTAGAATTTCCAATTATGACTTTGTCGCGCACACAAAACCCAAAACATGTACAAAACTTTCAGTCTTAAGCAGAGGCAGATAGACAACATGACAAACATTGCAAGAGCTCAATATTCTCCTTACATTTGATAACAGAGTATTGAAGGCCATAACTCCAACATTGCTTTAAAAAAAACACGCAGGAATTACGTTTTACCGAGCTGCTGAAATAATGTTGAATTCTTTGACTAAACCAAAATAATAATTTACTTAAACAACGGATCCAACAGACGCTTGCGTACACCGCAAGCTCTGCAGAAGAATATTAAGTTTAATTTAATTTTAGTTAATTTACATACATAAATTGCTTTTGCTCAAATGACAAAAGCAACTAGATCAGACGCAAAAGGAGCGCCAATTTTTAGATATATCTAAACAGAAAAGGTAGACTTTAGTACGAAATAACACGTTTTAAATTGATTATTGTAAATTTTGCCGACTTATTAAAGCTAATTTAGTCAACTTTGCACAATAAACAAGGAAACAATTCATTCTAGCTACATTGACATAGTCGAAGCCAGCATTCAGCTACACAGCTTCAGAATATAAAGATCTGATATTTTTGTTTTGATGAAGTTTATTTTTTACTATTTTGTAAGGTAATGCCTTTAATGCCTTAAAAGTTTCTAAGCCGTTTATATTATTAAAAGAACAGTGAACCTTAAATGACCTCTATGATTGAAAAAAGTTTAATGCCTCTTATATCCTATCGGATTTTCATTTTTATCATTAACGTCTGCAAAAATATCCTAGTCTAAGGAGTATTCAAAACAGGCCATATTGTTATAGCATTTAAATTGTTCACCTCATAAATTTGACCATTACAAGTTGTCATTTTTTTTTTAATCAGTTTTATAATGCGATACAACTTAATCAATGCCAACCCTACATGAACATTTAGCTGCTTATTTGTACCTATTCCTGCAAGTCTACAATATAAAAAAATACTTGTTTGCTGTTTAACCTAGGCTTAAGATTAACTAGCTTTTCGTGAACCATTAAAAAATTAAAGCTTTTAAGAACTCAAATATTTGCATATTTACTTTTATCTTTATGGTATTTCTTAAAACTTAATGGCGCTTTTTTGCAATATAAATTGTTATGTTTTATGTATGTATTATCTATAAGCAAACTGATGATTTTATTGTCCTTCTGAAGACTCGAATTGGGAACTACTGATGCTGTAATTGTCGCCACTGTCTTTTTGGGGCGTGGCGGACGGTTAATACAAGTTGGTTTAAATGTACTAGTGGATTCCCCTTGAATCTTTACCAAAAAAAATCTGAAATCAGCTCCGATTTAGTGAACAGTCCTTAATAACCTTTATGATATATGTACCTAACTATATACATCTCTCCTTGCATTTTTGTTTTAAGCTCATAAAAAGCAAGAATTTTTCTTTTATCCGTATGGACCATGCGCAGCACCACTGCTGTAATAAATCCTAATATGTTTAGTTATCGATGAATAGTCAATCGATAGCTTTATTTACGGGAACAGTGCTGAAAAGTTTGCTTAGAGCCGATTGAGGAATAATATATAAATTTAAAACTAATTAAAAAATGTTTGCATACAAGCAGTGTATGCTTTTTAGCGATTTCATTCATATTGTTATATATATAGACAGATATTAACATTATTTTAATTTTAATTCTTCAGACACACAGACTAGAAATACGTTACATTGTTGTGTCATATAATAAGTGCTCGAAACTAGTTATCCTTCACTTTCGGCACTAATCATAAAACATAACATAACATTCATAAAACATAACATAACAATGTTTTATGATTACCATAACAATGTCTGATGATTACTGGTTTTGGTATTACACAAATATGCAAACATATTTAGCATACTAATTAAAAATGGTTTTTTAGTCGGTGTGGATTCTCTTAGATATTAAACTAAGTCATTTTGGAAAATAAATTACAAATAATAATTTTGTAAATCTGCAACAGTGCAGATTGCACCTTCGGTATTAAATATATTAAAAACAGTATAATTGCGGTGGTGGATTCAATTGTTTAATCAAATCTAATGCTCCTGAGCCGAGTAAAGGGGTTTTGTAGGTCTGTTTTCAATATGCTATGTTCGCTCCAGCATCGCGCTACTGTTTACAGTTGCCTAACATAACCAGCACTTATTTCTATTTCTTTAAATAGAATGTTTACAGCAATAATGGTTCATCGATAACTTATATCGATACAATTTCCGGCTATAATATGCAGCCTGTTCGCCGCTGTTCGTATATGCGGGCCAAGCCTTCGACTGTGATGCAATTGTTGTTTTGAGTGAGAAAGTGAAAGTGTCGCTTAGCCCTTTGAACACCCTGACATACGCATTTGTTAATAAAATCAATTGTGAATAACAAATTTTTAAGGTCATCGACAACGACCAAGAACAAGACGAACAACAAAAACAACAAACACGGCAAAAAACACGCGATCCAAAAGGCGAACAGTGGGACGAAAACGACTGCCAATGTGCACGCGACTTAAAAGTTGCGCGCGTAACTGGGCCAGACCCAGTTTAACCTCAAAGCTCATACCTAGTCAAAGTATATTACAGCAAACAGGACCATGAGTCGCATGGCGCCAGGTGCCGGTTGGAGTATTCTGCCCTTCCGGATCTCTACCACAACAAAAGTGAGCGTAGTAATAAAGTATTGCTTATCATATCACTCATTTTACGCACTTGTAGGTCGTGCTCTTCTCGTTAACAGCTGGAGTGGCATTAATGGGCGTCCTCTCGCGATTCCTACGGCGTCGGAAGTCACCGCGTCCACAGCGGCGGGTGCGAAAATACACTGGACGACGCACAAGAAACAGCATGCGAAGTCCAAATGATCTGACATCGATTGCCGGCTCTAAGGCATCGGCAAGATCGGGCAGCCCCGTCGGCTCCACAGTCGCCTATTCAGATCGTCTATCCCTTGCCTCGGGATCTATTGGTGCCGGCGCTCAAAACCAGCTGACGACGAATGCTGGTGTCGTTACACAGCTAACTGCCCAGCAGCTAGGCGTGATGGGCATGGAGGCACTGGACACGGTGATAAATTTCTGGGAGGATGCGTTAGCAGCACATTATTCACCGGGAGGCGTCCCAGCCGCTCTAACAACTGCCGAGGATTCGGAGTTTTGTAGAGAGATACAGAACTTGCTGGAAATGTCCTACACACTGCAGGAGCAGAGCGAACTCCTCTTCCTCGATCAGCGCTCAGTGCTCTTTAGAGAGGAACATTCCATAGACGAGGCTGAGGAAGATGGGATGCCTGCCAATGCTGACGAGGATGACGATCGACGTTCCCGTAAGTCAGGCAGTGTATTGAGTCGAACCGGCTCCGATCCCAATTTCGATTCAGCAGACAGCTTTGCCTCTGCCCTGGACCAGGTGGCCGATCTGCGCGAGTTTGAGAGTTTCGTTGAGACGGCATATGAGGAGTATCCACTATTTCAGAGCGCGCTCAAGCACCACGATGAATACACAGTGCCCTGTCGCACAATACGAGCCGAGCTCATGCACTGCAGCAGCGATACCGAATATCTGGCCAAGCTGCATTGCGTCCGTCTTGCCTTCCAATTCCTATTCAAGGATCCGGCCGTAGGCCAATGGATCTGTGACGCAGGCAGGCAGATACTAACCGATTTGCTGTGCCTGAGCGACAAGGACACTAAAGAGTTTCTTGTCGGCTACGAGGATATGGTTAACTTCCTGCACGAGCCCAGTAACTGGCCGTGCATTCAAATGGAGCTCGAGCAGCGTAACGTTAAGGCCATGACATTTTATGACATTTGTCTCGATTTCATCATATTGGACTCGTTTCGGGACTTGGATGCGCCGCCAGCCAGCGTTACGGCTGTTGTCCAGAATCGTTGGCTCTCCAATGGATTTAAAGAGACGGTAAGACTATTTTGAAAAGAGAGTACTTTAGAAAGAAAACAAGTTAAACCTTTAAGCAAACTTATTTGAACTTAAAATTGGTTGCATTAGAACAGGGAAATGGCCGTAGGCCAGACAGTTTGACTAGGAGATATTCTCTGAACGATAACATTTGTCCATTCGTTGTAATGGTAATAAATTAGCGTATAGACATTGCACTATTTAAATTTGTTCGTATATGCTTATACAAAACTGTCAAATTCAATATATTTTTCATGTTCCTTACACATTTTTACATACTTTTTTAAGAATTGATACAAATATTATAATAAAATTTCTAAAAACCAAACTAAAGCCACAATACAAAAGACTCAGATCGACTCAGATTTAGACCAAGCTATTTGTAAAGTTTCATGTATCAAGCTTTAAAAGTTGTGAAAAATGTAGTGTAGCAGCTTTTGTTAAACCCGACTGTAAACATTCGACTGGGCTTTGACATTATATTTTTTCAAGACTTTAAAGCCGAGGTAAGCACGAAGTACTTAGCTTATATTTCGCTATTGCTCGTTATCGTTAAATTATGTTTCTTGTATAAACAATACTATATATTTTATATAGTGGTATCAAATTATATTAAACTGTTTTTATCTTCTTTTCTAGGCTCTTACGACAGCTGTTTGGTCGGTGCTGAAGGCAAAAAAACGAATGCTTAAATATCCGAATGGCTTTATGGCGCACTTTTATGTCATATCGGAGCAAATATCACCGCTAATGGCATGGGGCTTTTTCGGACCAAATGAGAATCTTCGGGACATATGTCACTACTTTCGGGAGCAACTTCTCGCATTTCTAGCTGATATATACAGCTTTCAGAGGAGTCGCTTTACCACCATCGAGGAGTTTTCGCAGGATGTGCTCAAGCACATGCAAACACGCGTTAACAACATTGGCGTTAAGTTTAGCCAATAGAGAGATTGACACAGGGAGAGAAAAAGATACACTGAGGAAAACGGACAGCACAAGGGATATTCAGGCTGGTCTTCACATACGGAGATGGCCAAACCAAAGTTTTGGTTTATTTTTTTGATGGCAATCAAATTAAAATCACTTCTTGTCACACACAAATACTTACGTTGACTAATTTTAAAGCCGCATACACATACATACAATTATAAATATACATGGACATTGACATTTATGAATAAGATTAAAGTCGCCAAAAACATTTGTTAAATAAAACTGTTTACTTGTCAGCCTAGTCACTTAGCAAAACCAGCTGCAGCTGCCGCTGCTGCTTCAACTGCATGACAACAATCAGGTGAGTAGCTGGAAAATTGTGAGAGTATCCGCCAGTCGTTGATACAAGCTCGCCGCCGCAACATGTGTAAGGGCTGGGGATTCAGCACCGGATTTGTAGCGCTCTGCGCATTTGTTAGTAACAACTTTACTAAAGTTCAATGCAAACACTGATCATTTCTTCTAGATCTGCTGCTTTAGTGCGCTGCACATGCTCAACCGGATTGTGCACATCAACAGCGAGGAGGCGTCATTGGTTGCTGGCAATGAGCTGCCGGGTAATGACAGCGATCGCTGTCAGCGGATCATAATTGTGGATAGCGAGGCAATGGGCACACATCTCACCTGGTTAGAGCTTTTCTACATGAAATGGACATTGGTGCTGACCATATTCTACACGTTCATGGTAATGATGCTTATACGTGCCCAGTACATGAGTCACTTTGATATTAATTTCATTACCTCCAATGCGGTAAGTAAATATTGCATTACCTTTTGCCTTACAATCGTTTTTCTATAGCTTGTTTGTATTTCAGATGATGCTCGTTGGTGGCCTTCTCTCCGTTGTCCTGTTTATAGCAACTGTTATTTTGCATGAGCGCATGCCCTTCCTGGAGGTGTGGTGCAATAAGTTTATCGTTGGATTTATGTACTTCATAGCTATTAATATATGTATGGCCGTTGTTTTCTTCCTCATCCATTCTTGCCAATATTATTTTCAATTAGCAGAACGGAACTTCTAGGCAACAATTAGTATTATAGGTTTTCTGTCATTATAGAAATTACATTTTAAACACTTTACTATTAACCTTAAGTGATTATGAGCCTAGACCGAACACGAATATGTAAAAACTTATTTATAGAATGCAATTTTGCAATTGTTTCGTTTTTGGCTTGCCTATTTATTCTTCTGATACGTTTGTGTCTGTGTTCATATTTTCGGCTTGCTTTGGTTGTTGCGTTGGTGGCAGCTCTTCTGTCTGCTTAAATACTACAAACTGTGTTGTTTTATTTTTTAACTTGATGTAAAATATTCAATAAGTTTAAACATTCTGTACATTCGCTCGCATTGCTTGGGTTAAGGAGTTGGCCGTACTACTTGACCCCAAAACCTTTTGTGTCTGTTGATAATCAAAGGCATTAAATGATACCTAGATAAGAAGAACCCTTTTATGTTTATATATGTACTCCTTTTTATCTGCAAGGTTAAGCGTTCTTATTTCGTGCAGCGGAAAGTAGTTTACTGTTGTTCGTAAAAAAATACATACGGTTAAAAAAAAGAACCTTAAGAATTAATAAAAAATCTCTTGGTTTAATAACTATTCGCTTTTGACTTAAGAGATTCAACACAAATACAAAGAAAGAAGCAAAATATCGTATACAAACATATAGACACACATTTATTCGAATACAATGTATAGACTGCTTTGTATAAAAGACAGACGGGTGAGATTAATCGAATATTATAAAATTACAAATTAAAGCAAAAACAAAAAATAATGTGCCCTCTTTTTTTTCCTTTTTTTTGTATAAAGCAGTAGTAGTATGAGTATATATAACTACAGCAGCGCAACATTTAATTTAACAGTACAACAAAAGAGACTCTCTGTATGGCTTGTGCGTTAATTGGCTATATCTAAAGCTTTAGCTTTAGCCAATTCTGAACTTGTTGTGTATCGTGTTTTGAATTCAATAATGCTGATGATGCGCCATCTGTGCTAAATGCAAGCGATTCTTGCGTCGCTTAAATGCCGCGATACGAGCGATGTGCCAGGAATGCACTAATGAAGTAGAGCACACAGTTGACCAGACCCAGGATGGCAGCTGCCATGTAGGCATCGTGCTTGGTATCACGCAGCCTGATAAGCAGGCAGACGGACGAGGCAAGCAGCAGAATGACGGCAACGCTGTGATAGATCAATTCCTATGATTCGAAAAATAAAACAAGGATTCAGTTTCAGTCGAAGGAGTGGATACAAACGTATTTGAACTTACATAAATCGTTTTGGCAATGAGTCCGCCCGTACTGAGGGATGTTAGGCATGCAAGGAATAAGCAAAATGTCCCTATCATAAATGTGGTGGACATCAGGAAATGGAACAGATCCTGCTGTCCACGATAGTAGTGGACTGTGTCACGGAAATTGATGGCCATCAAAGTAACAACAGCGATGCCAATAATCTAAATGAAATGAAATGAAAGTTCTTAAAGATGAGATTGGACAAGAATCAATTGCACTCACCAGCTGGAAGAGCTTAAGAATACCCGGAAAGGTCTTAATGTAGCCCGTATTAAGCACAATATACGAGGTGTTGGTGGTGCTGGTGGTGGTGCGTGTAATGGTCACGGAGTGAGACATCTTGGCGGTTGCTGCTTGAACGGTGGTGGTACGTTAAGGTGGATAATAAAGGTCTAAAATAAAAATATTATTTTAAATCGACTTGTCTTTTAACACTCGCACATAATCAAATATTAATAAAGTCAAAAGGCTTTAGGCTTAACCTATATGGGATTCAGTCGTGTGTAATATAATACAATCTTGATTGCATTTTTTTTTATATATATACAATCGAAACATCTGTTTTTTTTTTAACATAAAAGCTTTTTTTATGATTTAATTTTGAAAATTAAACATTAAAGCTAAAGAACAAAATTAATACTAAGGTGCTTGAAAGTCGCATTGTTTTCTCTTCTTTAAGTGCTGACTTGAAAATAAGCCAATAAAGTTTAATTCTTGTAGTAAAAAAAAACTTAAGCTAAAAGATAAAAAGCTAGATGAAGAGCAAAACACGGTTTAAGAAGAAATTTTGTGCTAAATAAGATCAACTCTATATGTACACAACTGTTCCATTTAACTAACGCTTTGATCAGTTGCTATAAATTATTTTAAGCTATGTATCTTTTTGGTTCAATCAGATTGAAAATTTCATAAAACTTTAAAAGACTGTTTAACTCGAATTGGTTTTCTAACAGACCAAGCTTGTATGCAAATACATCGATAGCCCACATGATATCGATAAGCGTGTGCGTGTGCAAGTAATTTAGTGCAATTTTTTCGATTAACTTTTAAAAGTTGCTGCGTATTGTAGCTCACATTTACACGTTGCAATTGATGGCATGCAACTTTCGGTATCATTGAACAGCAAATTCGAATTGAACTTTTACAACAAACAACAACATTTACCCAGCATTGATTTTCCCACTTTCCCTGTTTCCCAGTCAAAGGTTGCATATAAACAGGATTCAGTATATCTAAAATTCAAGCTTCTACTTTTTCTTAGTTTTTTTTCGTTACTTTTACAGCAATCCCATTGCCTACAGCCTGTTGAATTATTTGCCATTTATTTGTAATATATTTTTATTTTTAATTTTTTTTCTAAAATTAAACAATATCAATGCCGGTCGCACTGAGTGCCAAATGTTATTGAAGCATCGCTGAAAAAACTAAAATCAAAAACAAAAATCTTAAATATGTTTTTATGTGTATATGTGTGTGTATCTAGTATGTGTTCCCGTCTATAGTTGGAGTGTGACGTCATGGTTCTTATGGTCGCTGCCTTTTGTTTTTCAGCAAAATACTTCGATGGAAACATGAAAATCTGTTTCATACATACACATGTAGTACATATATTTTCATCAATATTTAAACACATACGTGTGTATGCATGCACATACATATGTACATATATTTTTGAAATGGGGGCGCGTAAAAGTTTGAGTGTGTGTGAGCGTGTGCGTGTGCGTGTAAGTGTGTTGGGCGAGTGTTGAGCGAGTAGAAGCAATTGGCGAATTCTTAAAGATCAACATTCTAATGTACAATAACATTTGTTTGTGCCCAATGTGTATACTATACTGTACGTACATACATACATACATACATATATTAAAAGGTCTAATAGTGGATCAACTGTTGAATCGATTTGCTTGTAACAAATGCAAAACATATACATATATGTATTTGCCATAGCTCAAAATTGTTAATTTGTTTTAAAACTTTTATGGGGCAGCAGCACTTAATGTTTATGTTCAGTACAGTAAAACAGCTGCCTGCATACTTGCTGTGTGTGCCTTGCCACAAGGTCTATTGTGTGGCATTAGTCAGATGCTATGCAGTCAAAACATTGACGTCATCCTATCATATCATCCAATACGATGTATTGCGATGATGCAATGGCTTACAAGCCGTCAACTATGAGGCGCATAAATATGCGACTTGATTCCAATTTCAAGTTCGACTGGGAATCATTTGAATTTTGGCCCCACCTTATATTATTCATGCATGTATGTACATACATATGTGTATGTTAGTATATATTTAATCTTTTTGTTCTGGAGTGTACAATATGTATGTTAAAACATACCGAACCACCTTTTAGGTTGATTAGTGAGCGGATTTCCGCTACGCTCTTGACGTCTGCATATAAATCGGGTTTGTTTTTTTTTTGGTTTTGACTCAAAACAATAACAATACAAGTAGCAGGCAACAGGTAATAGTATATGTATGTACATACATATACATATGTTGTGTGTGTGCTTTTGGCATCTTTGAACAAAATGAAGACTAGCAAATAACCAAGAAAGAATTCATCTTGAAAAAATGTACTGCTTACAGAATTTGAAAAAAATAAATTCAGTCTCGACATGTAGATACCCTAAAGCTAAAAAAAAAACTGGAAGCTGACAATACAAAGAACTGAATTTAAATTTTTACAGTTCATTGATCATGTTTATGTCACAGTTACCGAAGCTAGTCCTGAATGAAAGATATTCACGAGTATATTTCTATCGAACTAATGCGCATAGCTAAAAACAAAAGGCTGCGTTATCGATATATTGGCTATTGTTTTAACAGACTCTGCGATCGGCTGTTACATACCGTTATAATAATTCATTGGTTCTGGGTATCACAGCAAAAAAAAACAGAAGAAACAAGAAAAAAAAAATTACAACATCAAAAACGTTGATAACGACTTTAAGTAATTGTGTCATGAATGAGGTCATCGGTGTCACCATTGCCATGACGGTGCAATACCCCGTCTCCTTAACAAAGCGCGGAAAATCCTTGTACATATATATAAACTGAATAGAGTTTGTATGTACTACGTACTAAATATTCCCATGTGGTAGAAGTCAACAAAAAACGTATTAGTTTGATTTTAAATTCCTCGAAACAGGCACAAATGTACATACATATGTATGCATATATTTGTTTATTCATATAGCATTCGATGTCTGTACGCACAAAATTATACACATATGTACATATTTATATGAGATCGGTGGATTCTTACGTTTTGGATCCACGAATGTAATTCGCTGACTTTGAGCTCTCGTGGATAATATTGGTATTGAAAATTCGGGTTTTCAGTGCGTTTAGATTTCGAGTTGTTGCTTTTTGCGTCTTGGCGCGCGTACGTTAAAAACGAAACTGAAACTACAAAAGTATTCTCATTTTCGTTTACGCCTTTAGCTATTTCCAGCTGGCCGGCACGAAGGCAGCGACGCGGCGTCGACGCACACGCCCGCAGCTACTAACAACAACAACAAGAAGCGAGTCAGCAAACAAATCAAACGCAAAGCACAACAACTTGTTGTATGCATGTATGTATGTATGTGTGTAAGGTGGCAACTCATTTTATCAGCTTGCGAGGCGACGACAACAATGACGTCATGATGTCACAAAATACAAAATAAAAGTAAATAATATGTATGTATGTACATAGGTTGCAGTCGGTAGCAGCAGTAATAGCAGTATACTGGGATACCAAAGGGCAGGTGAAGCTTTTGCCTTCTACTTTTTTTAATTTTCAAAAGCAGTGGGGTGTGGAATGGCTTTTACGATGCCGATTTTATTGGCGAAATCACCAGTTATCTACCTTGGTATTTATTTTGATCAACTTAAGCTGTAAAAACTCACAAAAAAAATGTATTAATGAGTCCTGCTTGGTGCGTTTAATTCTTAATTAATGTTCTGTTTAGCTGACATGGAATTAAATCTCCGAAATAAAGTGTGCCCACTTTCGGTTTCAGAGTTACAGAAACCAAGGCACCCACATAGCAATATAACGGTTAAACCTATTTTGTCACATATGAGAGAGTGAGAGCAAAAATTCAACTGCTGCCAAAGTGTGCTATCAGCTATTCTGACTCATCTATAAGAGAGAGAGGTAGAGAGTGCAGAATGGCTAGAGAGCGAATATGATGACTATGAGTAATATTGCATATTATAAGTATAGGGAATGTTTGAATTGACTGCTCCGTTGCCTCAAGGAGAACGTGCAACTATGAAGGTATGCGTGAATTTGCAATGAATTTACTTACTTATCGATGGGACGCCGAACAATTAAAACATTTGCCAACGCATGTACAATAACAAGCAATGATCAAAAGAGGACAAACAAAAAAAAAAACGAAGGCAAAGGGAGAGTGGCAGAAATGGTCGAAGTCTTGATAATTGACCTTGACCTACCAACTGGGTTGTTGAAGGTGGGCGAAAATAAGTTTGGGGACATTGTCAGCTATCTTTGCATAGCATTTTGTAAAAACTGTAAAATGTTGCTGCAGTTCAGCTAAAACTTGAGACCTGGCAGCTATCTATATTATTATACTAATTGAAAGATCGAGCTTCAAAAATGTGGTTTGATCAATTTTCAGTTGCATTTACAGAAATACTATTATTAAAAATGAAAAACGGTTAGCAATTAACAATTGCAAATGCGGCAATTGTTGTAGAATTTAATATACAACAATTTTCTTTTAATTGCGCCATTTGTAATTTAACAAATAGTATCGATATATTGCTAACAGGTTCTTATCCTTTCTTGCCTAAAGCTTAAATTTTCAATGAATACAATGCCAAGTGCTACAAAAACTACACAAATACAAATACTACACAAGAACTTTTCATTTACGCTGTAAGTGAAGGTAGCCTCTAAATGTATAAAGTCTGCACCAGATAACCACTGAATATCGATTTCTCATTAAATATTTATAAAAGAATTGTTGTTTTTGTTAGATTATTAAACAATTTTTAAGTTTTTGAAATTTTAGGCTATATTGTTATCGACGTGTTATGCAAGCTCATATCCCACGGCGCAATGTATTTCCCGAATCTCCAAATTAGACTTCAACTGTCAAATATCAATCGGTTGAACTGGTGCAAACCCGTCGCTTTTGATTAAGTCTTTATTGTTTTCTTAATATTTTTCAAAAAATAATTACAAACTTTGAACATTAAAATGCGCAAACCAAAACAGTTAAGGCCTTGTTATGATTAAATCACCTTGGTTGCATAAAAACATACAATCATCTCCATTATGTTTTTCTTTAGTATTATGTCTTTGTTTATTAAAAAGGTCTAACGAACTTCAACAAGAACTGAATCACTGCAAAACAGAAAACTTCATGTAAAGTTATGAAGCAATATTTAAATTTTTCAGTACCTGTTTTTACCACAAGATTAATGCATTTAAGCATAACTTTTCAAAATAGTATTCCTTAATGCTATAATAAAAAACAAGCAATCAAAAAATTCTTCGTACAAAACCAACAAACATTTGAAGAGAGCCACAAAAATAATGAGTAAGAATAATTTGATGTTGGTTTAAAATTGCGTAACTGCTTTTTTAAAATGAACTGTAAAAAAACAACACTATTCAGAAAATTCATCAAGCGTCCCTTAATATTTTACTTTTATAAAAGTGGCATTATTACAAAATTTAGTAATATTTTGTTTTGATTTCAAATCTGCGCATTTTAGGCGCCGATATAAGTAATCTGTCTACAAATATCAATACATCGTTAAGTAAAAGTCTTTACTAGCGGCGGGATCGTTAATGTCGATATATCTACAAATATCGATATATCGTTTAGTAAAAGTCTTTACTAGCGGCAGGATCGTTAAGCCTACCGCTGTTAGATAGATGACCTTACAGCCGACCAAATTCTGTCAAGAGATCAGTAAATATACTGAGTATAGGAATCTCAATGTTTGCTTAAATCGCTTCCTGTTGTCGAGCTTTCATTGTTAATTAGTTTTTAGCCCTGTAAGATGCGCCAGGGATGCGCAGCTTATTGCATTTACCTTTGCTTAATTTGGCTAGCTTTTCGAATATAAAATGTTTTCATAAAAAAATCTTTACTTAAGTGTTGACCAACGCTCCACTTTCGCAAGCTAACTTATACCACCAGTTTTAACGTTATTCTAAAAATGTTAAAAATGTTTTTTGAATGTTTTTTTTTTGGATGAAATTTCGATTATTATGTTTTTTTGTTTTAACTAGGTAAATAAGTTAATAACTAGGCGCTTAATCTTATTAGAGACCAAGCACCAACATATATGTCTAGACTGGCTTAATTTTTGAAAGAAGTTAAGAGATAATAAGCCTGAATAAAAAATAACTGCACAAAAAATATATTTCGTATAGAATTCTGTTAGCAAATACATTAAAAAGTTTGAATCAAGACAATTTTCGAACACAATGAGCAGAAGATGAATCGAGTTTAATTGCAAAGCGAATCTTAAAAAAATTTTTGTTACAATAAAACGCGATTCATGATTCAATTCTTTCAATTCTCCTCGTTATATTTTTGCTTGTTTTGTGGAATATGAATTTCTAATAAGTTTCTATAATTACAATTCTGAATTGATTTGAATTTGGACAAATACTGATTCTTATGTTGTATGTATGTAGGTGTGTTAAATGCATTTGCTTATTGTAATAATCGAAATCAAAACCTACGATCGAAACAATTTAATATTTTTGTTTGCTGCCTGCATGTGTGTGTTAAATCTATTGCTATTTTTAATCCTTTGCATTGGAAAGGATTGGAATTAAGGCTAATGGCTATATGAGTATGCTTGTGTATATGTGTGATTTTATTTTAGCAATTCATTGCTTGTTGTTTTGTTTTGTATCTATTCAAACTTTAGTTCAACTAGATATCAATACATGTTTATATGTTAATAAGGAAACATTTCATTTTGCTTGCTTGGGTATTATTTGCCACCGCGGAAGCTAGAAGCCAGCAGCAGCAGCAGCAGCTTCTAAGTATATTAGACATATAGTGAAAGATTTGCATTTGCTGTTCGTTTCTAAATCGAGCATTTAGTGTGTTGTCTCGCTCTTTTACGTGTTTCTGGGGTAATTCTGTTTTGTGTTTTTTGCTTTTTAGTAAGTTAATAAGTCTGCCGCTGCTGCTAAGTATTGTGTAATTTTTATGTTTTTTGCTTTTGTGGTTTTGTGTTGTTTTGCATATTTGCTATGCAAAAACTTAATCGAGTCCATCGTCAACGAAACTCGTTGATTCCTTCTTATCCTTTGGCTTGCTGGGTTCTGAGGGCTTGTCGCCCATTGTATCGCTAAAAGCACCAGCGTCATTGCCGTCAGAAGCTGGATTGGCGCCAAAGAATTGGGGTACAATTTTCTTCAACATGCGTAAAATCTTCGGGTTCGAGGTGTATTTGGAAAAGTTAGCTGGATTGGCTCGAATGTCGTTCACGGCAGCCGCTACCTCGGAATCTTTCATCATAGACATTAGATCATTCAAGTCAAAGTCGGCAGGTAAACCACCAGCTCCTGGGAAACCACCAGCTCCAGGAAAACCACCAGCTCCTGGAAAACCACCAGCTCCAGGAAAACCACCAGCCCCTGGAAAACCACCAGCTCCAGGAAAACCACCAGCTCCTGGAAAACCACCAGCTCCAGGAAAACCACCGGCCCCTGGAAAACCAGCACTACCAGCAGCGCTTTGTTTATCCTGCTCCTTGCGTGCCTTGCGCTGTGCACGTTGGCGATCCTTGATCTTACGCTCGGCCTGCTTGCGCTCTTGTTTAATGCGATGCTGCTCAATCTTTTTGGCATTAGGGGTTACCTCGCGCAGCCACTCGTCGGTTTCCTCATCAAAGTCAAGTTTGCACGCCTGCCGCAAATCCTCGGCAGCCTCCTCAAACTGACCAAGCAACCGATAGGCGCGACCTCGGAACTTAAACGCTGCTGCCGAGTCACAATTAAGCTCAAGCGCCTTGTTGCAGTCACGGATGCAAGCATTTGGCTTTCTTAGCTTAAGGAACGCCTGGCCGCGCTTGGCGTAGAAAAGAGCATTGCCGGGATTAAGGTCAATGGCCTTTGTATACAAACTTATGGCCTCATCGAACTTTTGTTCACTGTATGCGGCAGCAGCTTGGGACCGCAAGTCGCCAGCCTGATCAATTTCTTCATCGGTTGGGTTTTTTTTCGAATCACCAATCGGCTGGCTGGGATCATTGTCGGCCTCAATAACGCCTGCAATAGAAGAAAAGCCGCAAATTGTGAGGTTGAAAGTATGCAGTGTTAACACGTGATTTTACAATAGTTGTGCATTAAGAATCTTAACTTACCTTCCATATCCAATTCGACGTCGGACTCTGGCTCCGATGCGCTTGACTCTTCATCGCTTTTATCTGAGTCATCGGCATCTACGCCTTTTGCCGGCTTATCTTTGGCACCGGCATCGCCGCCGAATGGGCATTTACTGCTTTCGAAATGAAAAGTAAACAATATGAGAAGAGTTCAATACACTATAATTTTACAGATCATAGACGCATAAACACACTTACCCAGTTTCCGGCTGCTTGAAATCTCCCTCGGGCACCTTGCCTCCGAACTTTTCTATAAAATCCTTGACAAATTTGAATTGGGGCATATTCAGCACTGTCGGATTTGTATTTACAAATTCAATAAAGCCTTTCAGCGCAGGCATTGTCGCGTCCATTTTTATCGAAGCTCTGATAGTTAATGTAAATGTGTATTAATGTTCTTCAAAAATTATAAGCAAAATGCACTCCACAAAATGCCCAAACTAAGTATTTCTTCGGTTGCCAGTGTGACCGATTGTAAGAGACAGCAGAGTGACATGCAACTTGATTAAATTTTATTATATTTTCTATCGTGTTCCATTTTGAGTATTTGCCTTAGCAATATATATCGATAGCCTAACGCCAACAAGAACTGAACCACTGCATAACAGAAAACTGGCTGATGTGGCGCTTCATGTTAAGTTATGAAGGAATATTTTAATTTTCCAGTACTTGTTTTTACCAGAAGGTTAATGCATTTATATTTAGAGTTTTAGCCTAAAGCTAACTTAAACAGTGTAACTTTTCACAATATTATTCCTTGATGCCATAATAAAAAATAAGCAATCAAAAAATTCTTCATACAAAACCAACAAACATTTGAAGAGAGCCACAAAAATAATGAGTAAGAATAATTTGATGTTGGTTTCAAATTGTGTTACTGCTTTTTTAAAATGAACTGTAAAAATACAACACTATTCAAAAAATTCATCAGGCGTCCCTTAATATTTTACTTTTTTATGAACCGGCGTTTCATTCCCAACACTGTATCGATAGCCAGCTAGCAAATCGGCCCCCCAGGGGTGGATACGACCTGGATACAGTGCGGGCCGGTGTAACAAAAATGTATATTTCTACGAACAACTAAAAAAGAACAAACAGATGAATAGTAGATCTTTACAGATTCGGACAACTTTAGGACATACAAAGGTAAAGAGGAGTGAACATTTACCCCCAAAGTGCCCTCCCTACCTTCGGGTCGGTATGTTTGTATTCTATTGCCGACCCCCTAAACACCACAACACTAGCAACAACAACTTACCCCGACATCAACACACAATCGTCCCACCCACGCATAAATCTCTACTCACACATATTTAAATAAACAATATGCACTTATATTTATTCATTTAAAACTATACATGGTTTTCTTAAATTAAATTTACTTTATATAAATAAAATAAAAAAGAATGAAGAAAGTATTTAAATAAATAAATAAACAAAAATGAACATTACATGAACGTAGAACATATGAACAATGCAAGAAAACGTAGAAAGGGTGATTAAATAAATAAATTAAATAATAATAAATGAATGATAAATAAATAAATAGGGGCGAGTATGAATCCTTAAATAAATAAATTAACTAAGTCTAATCGAGCCTTCTACAATCGGCTGTGGCCCACTGTGCCTTTGACGGCGGCCGTTCGGCTGTTGCGCAAGCGCTGATATTTAACTTTTTCTCTGGGGGGGCACTAGCTCTACAGGCACAAACTTGTTGACACTCCAGACGGGTTTGCTGATCCTCGTCCGGCGGTCTCCTGCCTCTGCCTCAGTCACTCCTGGTGTGTGTGGTGAACTGCTGCCTGGACGGTCTGGCTCTATCCCCACGCAAATCCTCGGCCGGCACTTGCACTTATTTTTTTTGCCTTATTCGTTTTATGTGTTTCTTTGTTGGTTTTTTTCTTTATTATTTTCTCTCCTTTTTAATTTATATTTTATTTTTATATAAACAGTTTTCTGTTTTTGTTCTTGTTGCAGCCAACTTTTCTGCTCAAGAATTTTCTGCCTTTTCATGCCGGGCTTTCTTCTTCTTCCCCGTCTCCTAAGCCATTCCCCTAAACGCCTACACCAATCGAATATCTTGGCCTACACGACTCTCCAACCCTCGTTCGACAACCACAACCATCGACAGCACATCGACGACCATAACACCACACTCCGGTTCGCATGTGTGCGCTGCGAACAGGAGTGCAGAAAGGAGGCGTCTGCTCGCCAAGCTGCCCAACGCAGGCCACCGCCCACGCCCTGAGATTGAGGGTCTCATGCTATACCGACTGAGCTAGCCGGGCTTAGATCCAACGCTGGGGGCTACTGCTTGAGATCCTTAGCGTGGAACACCCCGAGTGGGTTTCCCTGAAGTGTCTCCAGCTCATAGAGACAACGTCCTACTGGCCTCATTACCCGGCACTTGGTGTAACGGCGGCAGAATTTTGCGTTGAGGTTTTTCGCGAAGTCGCTCAATAGAAATTACGCTTATACACCTCCTGTCCCGCCGTGTATTGAACGTCCCGTGCCTTCAGGTCGTACTGCCTCGCGGATTTCTCATACGCCCGGTGTAGCGTCTCTTGAATTCGAGCACGGTATATTTGCTGTTTCCCTGACCTCTCTAAGGACTTGATGGTCGAGTCGCTTACATCGCCAAGCCTCCTGGCTAGCCTATACTCGCTGCCGTGACTCATCATGTGCTGTCCGAACAATGCGAAATATATGGAGCTTCCGGTCGCAGAGTGCACTGCACTTCGTAACGCCATCGCGATCTCGGGCAACGCCTCGTCCCACACCGTCTGGTCGGCGCCAATATGCACCCGTATCGCTGCCAATACCGACTGGTTAACACGTTCGGATGCGTTCGCTTGTGGGGCATAGTTCCCTTATCCCGTGGTGTTCTAGCATCGCTCCAAACTCCTGTGACACAAACTGCTTTCCGTTGTCAGTGTGGACGGTTTCGGGGACTCCATACGCCGAGAACACATCTTCCCTTAGGAACCGGATTACCGCTGCCGCTGTCGCCTTCGGTATCGCCTTTAACCATACGAATTTGCTAAAGTGATCAAGTACCACTAGGATGTAGGCATTGCCCTGGCGAGAACCAAGAAATCCAAATACAGCTTTTGCATCGGCCGCTCTGTCACCACCTCCTTGCCCATCCTCGGCCTTACAATCTGCGTGCTGTGTTTTATTTCTTTGCAGACTTCGCACTCGAGCACATGCGCCCGTACCTGCACTGCCATCCTTGGCCAGAAGTAGAATTGGCGCACCCTTGCCAATGCTCGGGCTATCCATCCGTGCATCCCCTTACCACCGTCGTGTGCCTGGTGAACTAGTGTGTCAGAGATTCCGGGATCCATAGCTTCCAAAGGAACTCCTCCCTATCTTTCCGCGCGAACTGGGATCTCTTGAAGAGCAGGCCGTCGTCAATCCGGAGATCCGGAAAACGCTCCGACTCTGCGCGCACTAACTCCAACTGACTCTGGTATTCCTCGCTCTCAAAGGTTGTCGTCTCAAACTCGAACAAGTTGAGCTCTTCCACCTCACACGGTCGAGAGAGCATATTGGCTACCACATTCTCCTTCCCTTTCCGATGTTCGATTTAAAAATCAAACGCCGGTAGCGCTAGGGACCACCTCGCCAGCCTTCCACTCAGATCTTTGAGTGACATCAGCCACTGTAGGCTCGAATGGTCCGTAATGACCGTGAACGGCATCAGCTCTAAGCACTCCTTCTCCGTTACGCTATAATTCAACTGCGCTCCACGCAGCTTCGCCGAAAAGAACGCAATGGGTCGATCTGCACCCTCGTCGTCACGCTGAAAGAGGACTGCACCAATCCCCAGGTGGCTTGCGTCGCACTGGATATAGAAGGGCCGGCGAAAATCTGGGTGCACTAGGACCGGCGCGCAGGTTAGTGCCTTCTTCAACTTATGAAATGCCTCTACTGCTTCGACCGACATTTCAAACGGCAATCCGTCAGTGGCGCAGAAAGGCTCGAGAAATCTCGGATAAAACGCCTGTACCAACCTGCCGTTCCCAAAAATCTCCTCAGCTGCTTAGTGGTTCTCGGGACGGGGATCTGAACTATTGCCTCCACCTTTCTCGGATCCGTTCGCAGCGCTCCGTCACCAACAATGTACCCTAAGTACCTCAGAAACTTGAAGCAAAATTTCGATTTCTGCAAGCTGATGGTCAGATTGGCCTCCTTCAAACACTGTGCTACCTCATTCAACAGTTGCACATGCTCCTTAAAGGTGCGGGCGATGATCAGCAGGTCATCCAAATACACGAACACGCGATACCGCAGACGTTGTGGTATCACCCGGTCCATCAATCGACACAACCGTTGAGCGGCATTACACAGACCGAAAGGCATCATCCGGAATTGATACAGCGGACGGCCCGGAATGGTGAATGCGGTGTATGCTCTGCTCTTCGGCTCCAACTCAATCTGCCAGAATGCGTGTTTTAAATCGACGCTGCTAATGAAGGTAGTGTCATCCACGCGACTTAGGATAGACTCAATATTCTGTAGCGGGAAAGCATCCCTTACGGTCACGCTGTTCAGCTTACGCGCGTCTAAACACAACCGATTTTTTCCAGGTTTTCGTACCAGCGTCGTCCTGTTGCTCCAGGGACTTTCGCTTTGCTCTATGACGCCAAGTCGAAGCATTTCGTCGACCTCCGCGAAAAGAAGCTGCTGCTGTACCGCTGGCGCCACTGGATAAAAACGCTCCTTCACTGGTACGGTGCCTTCTATCAGCTCGATTGTATGACGCTCCATGTGAGTCTTTCCTAACCCTTGCTGTTCGAACGCCCGGAATTCAGCCTTGATTGCCTCTAGTTGTTCCTGCTGTTCGGCATTCAGCTCGTGCGTCTCGATCGGCTCTCCCTTAATCGTGAACTCAGATTCCACCTGCTCAAGCGACTCTACTCCTACGGCCTCGGGTGCTAGGCGAAACATCTTCCAGAAGTCGACGCCCAGGTACAAACTTTGAACCAGGTCGGGGCAGACATACAAAGTCATCTTATGCGTCTCGTTTTTGTATTGGACCGGCACAAGAATTTTTCCCAACACCGAGTAGCTCGCACCTCCTGCGGCTCGCACCTTAGAAATCTGAGGGTGCCAGGCTATTCCCAGCTTCTCGATCAGGTCCACTGCTCCTGCGCCTAGCAGACTTACGGTCGCCCCAGTGTCCAGAAGCCCCTTTACTGCGTGACCTTGAAGCTGCACTTTGGCAAAGGGTCTGTCGTCGTCCTTAAGCGCTGAGCCAAGTGCTTCGCACACGCGATTGCGCTCCCTACGGCGTAATGTGTTTCTTCTCCGTTTCCGTGGAACTGGTGAGCTCTGGTGCTGCTTTGATTCCCCCTCTTCGGCAAAGGTCCGGGCTGTTGCCTCTTCATACGCGACTTGGCGCACTTCAAAGGGCAGTCGTGTCGACTACTTTGGCCTTGCCAAGGGCTCGCTATTGGCTTTCCTAAAAATATTCCGAACTACCATGGGATCCTTACTGCTAATGATTAATCTTAACATGCCTGGTGGAGAGGATTTTAATGGTTTCTCAACCGTGAGCGCGACTCCTCTGCCTGCGTCATGTTCTGCATCCCGTTTCCCGAACGACACTTTGGGCATTTGGGCAAAACCACTCCTGGGAGTCCACATTTATAACAGAATATATTTCGTACTGTGGCCTCGCACTCCCAAAAAGTATGCCCTCGCTGGGCACAGTTCCAGCAAGTGATCGCTTTGTGGTCGCCGCTACCACCTCTGGGCCTGCGCAGCGCCTCAACTGCCTCATCCGGTGTAACCTCTGCCGTGGCTTTTTCCTCGCCATAGAACGCCTCGTTCACCTGGAACTGGTCTCTAGGCCTACCGACTGGTTCCGTTGTGGTCTGGCCTCTCGACCAACGTGAAGACAGCATTCTCTCGGCGTCATGGCATTCAGTCAGTCCCGTATATTAACCTTCACGATCTTGATCAGGTCGTGATCGCTGACGGGTACCTCCAATCTCGACCTAAGAGAAAACATGGCCTGGAGATAATCGTCGATGCTCTCTCCTGGTTTTTGTCGTCTCTCGCGAAGCTCCTGTTCTCGTTCGAAGTTTGACCTTCGCGTCTGAAACCGCTGTTTCAGCGCGTAACGCAGATTCGGCCAGTCTGTTGCCCCACTCGTCCTGAGGAACATCCAATACCACTCTTTTGCGCGTTCCGCAACCACCATGTGGAAATCCCGCAGGACATGGCACCTGGTAGGTCTGCCTCAAATGATCCAGCCTGAAGATGAATTCGCCAACTGGTATTCCCGAAGGGCTGGCATCAAAAACAAGACCCCAACGACGCATCGGGATCATCTATGGTCTGGACTCGGTCACATCGAATGGCCTACGCATGTGTTGCTCATTTTTCGCCTGTGTCTCGCTACGCGATCCGGAACTCCAATGCTCCGCTTGCTCGCGCTGCTCGGACTCCAGAGCGCGGTTGTCCACCCAGAATCCCTGTGCCGCTGGAGGTTTTCGCGGAGGCGCCGCACGATCAGGTGGTGGTGCTGCGTTCTGTCCGAGCGGTGGGCGGACAGTTGGCTCTGTCTCTCTCGGCCCTGAAAGTTTCCCTGGAAAGTTTCCCGCGCCTCCGTTAGAGCTGAATTTATCGCGGCTCTCAGCTCGCTTTGCAGATCAAGAGGGGCTGGCTGTTCCTGAGCCATCGTTGAGGAGCTGCGCTTTGGCACTGCTCCTAGGCTGTTGGGATGTATATCCACGCCTACTGCTCCTACCTCCGAGATATCCATCTCCTCTCGTGGCGACGTGTCGTTGGATGGTGTGTTGGTTTGCAGTTTTCGAGGTTGGGACGCCGAACGAGTGATAGGAGCCATTAATTCGGCCCCTCTACTCCGATTGAAATACGCACTACGTTGCTCTTTTCTTTGCTCCTCTACCATTTCCTTCTCCCTACGCATTTTATTTTTTTGTCCTATTAAGCTAATTTATCTTTTTCTTTTATTGACACTGGACGACATGTAATTACGGGTTGAGACGAACATGGAACATGATACGAGTTTTGTAAATGTTGGGCGTACCTACATTGGTCCTAATCCTAAAATTTTTCTTCTCCTATATCACAGTTGGAGCTATTGCAGCTAAGTGTTATACCATACATGTTCTGGCAGGAAACGGAATGCCGGTCCTGAAGGACATGACACGGACCATAGCCTCGACACATATACACGTACAACCTGAACTAAAATACTTGGGTGTAAGGAATCTGCGTTGCCTACTGTCTCTCCAAATCACAGGCTATATCACAGAAGGATACTCTGATCCACTCTAGGTTTCGCCTGGGCATTGTTGGATGTGACGTTCTATGTCTTACCCTTTCCTCCAGCTACTGCAATATCAGCTTAGGCATTAAGCCTTGCTGTGAACTAGCCGCTTTTAGACAAAAAGGTAAGACGAGTTACCAACACACATAATACAACTGATACAATAAACTGAACATGTACTGTGACTCCACTAGCGTCTTTTATTAAGTTTTCATTTTGGGCGCCATTTGTTACACCGGCCCGCACTGTATCCAGGTCGTATCCATCCCTGGGGGACCGATTTGCTAGCTAGCTATCGATACAGTGTTGGGAATGAAACGCCGGTTCATAACAACTTTTATAAAAATGGCATTAATACAAAATTAAGTTATATTTTGTTTTGATTTCAAATCTGCTCATTTTAGGCGCCGATACATCACTTCCTGCCGTCGAGCTTTCACGATACTTTCATTGTTTTCAGCCCTGTAAGATGGTTTATTGCTCCAATTATGCTAGCTAGCTTCCAGGGATGCGCAGCTTATTGCACTTACCTTTGCTTAATTTGGCTAGCTTTTCGAATATAAAATGTTTTCATAAAAAAATCTTTATTTAAGTGTTTACCAACGCTCCACTTTCGCAAGCTAACTTATACCACCAGTTTTAACGTTATTCTAAAAATGTTGAAAATGTTTTATGAATGTGAAATTTCTTTTTTTATATGTTAAATGGATGAAATTGCGATAATTATGTTTTTTTTTGTTTTAACTAGGTAAATAAGTTAATAACTAGGCGCTTAATCTTACTAGAGACCAAGCACCGACATATATGTCTAGACTGGCTTAATTTTTGAAAGAAGTTAAGAGATAATAAGCCTGAATAAAAAATAACTGCACAAAAAATATATTTCGTATAGAATTCTGTTAGCAAATACATTAAAAAGTTTGAATCAAGACAATTTTCGAACACAATGAGCAGAAGATGAATCGAGTTTAATTGCAAAGCGAATCTTAAAAAAATTTTTGTTACAATAAAACGCGATTCATGATTCAATGCTTTCAATTCTCCTCGTTATATTTTTGCTTGTTTTGTGGAATATGAATTTCTAATAAGTTTCTATAATTACAATTCTGAATTGATTTGAATTTGGACAAATACTGATTCTTATGTTGTATGTATGTAGGTGTGTTAAATGCATTTGCTTATTGTAATAATCGAAATCAAAACCTACGATCGAAACAATTTAATATTTTTGTTTGCTGCCTGCATGTGTGTGTTAAATCTATTGCTATTTTTAATCCTTTGCATTGGAAAGGATTGGAATTAAGGCTAATGGCTATATGAGTATGCTTGTGTATATGTGTGATTTTATTTTAGCAATTCATTGCTTGTTGTTTTGTTTTGTATCTATTCAAACTTTAGTTCAACTAGATATCAATACATGTTTATATGTTAATAAGGAAACATTTCATTTTGCTTGCTTGGGTATTATTTGCCACCGCGGAAGCTAGAAGCCAGCAGCAGCAGCAGCAGCTTCTAAGTATATTAGACATATAGTGAAAGATTTGCATTTGCTGTTCGTTTCTAAATCGAGCATTTAGTGTGTTGTCTCGCTCTTTTACGTGTTTCTGGGGTAATTCTGTTTTGTGTTTTTTGCTTTTTAGTAAGTTAATAAGTCTGCCGCTGCTGCTAAGTATTGTGTAATTTTTATGTTTTTTGCTTTTGTGGTTTTGTGTTGTTTTGCATATTTGCTATGCAAAAACTTAATCGAGTCCATCGTCAACGAAACTCGTTGATTCCTTCTTATCCTTTGGCTTGCTGGGTTCTGAGGGCTTGTCGCCCATTGTATCGCTAAAAGCACCAGCGTCATTGCCGTCAGAAGCTGGATTGGCGCCAAAGAATTGGGGTACAATTTTCTTCAACATGCGTAAAATCTTCGGGTTCGAGGTGTATTTGGAAAAGTTAGCTGGATTGGCTCGAATGTCGTTCACGGCAGCCGCTACCTCGGAATCTTTCATCATAGACATTAGATCATTCAAGTCAAAGTCGGCAGGTAAACCACCAGCTCCTGGGAAACCACCAGCTCCAGGAAAACCACCAGCTCCTGGAAAACCACCAGCTCCAGGAAAACCACCAGCCCCTGGAAAACCACCAGCTCCAGGAAAACCACCAGCTCCAGGAAAACCACCGGCCCCTGGAAAACCAGCACTACCAGCAGCGCTTTGTTTATCCTGCTCCTTGCGTGCCTTGCGCTGTGCACGTTGGCGATCCTTGATCTTACGCTCGGCCTGCTTGCGCTCTTGTTTAATGCGATGCTGCTCAATCTTTTTGGCATTAGGGGTTACCTCGCGCAGCCACTCGTCGGTTTCCTCATCAAAGTCAAGTTTGCACGCCTGCCGCAAATCCTCGGCAGCCTCCTCAAACTGACCAAGCAACCGATAGGCGCGACCTCGGAACTTAAACGCTGCTGCCGAGTCACAATTAAGCTCAAGCGCCTTGTTGCAGTCACGGATGCAAGCATTTGGCTTTCTTAGCTTAAGGAACGCCTGGCCGCGCTTGGCGTAGAAAAGAGCATTGCCGGGATTAAGGTCAATGGCCTTTGTATACAAACTTATGGCCTCATCGAACTTTTGTTCACTGTATGCGGCAGCAGCTTGGGACCGCAAGTCGCCAGCCTGATCAATTTCTTCATCGGTTGGGTTTTTTTTCGAATCACCAATCGGCTGGCTGGGATCATTGTCGGCCTCAATAACGCCTGCAATAGAAGAAAAGCCGCAAATTGTGAGGTTGAAAGTATGCAGTGTTAACACGTGATTTTACAATAGTTGTGCATTAAGAATCTTAACTTACCTTCCATATCCAATTCGACGTCGGACTCTGGCTCCGATGCGCTTGACTCTTCATCGCTTTTATCTGAGTCATCGGCATCTACGCCTTTTGCCGGCTTATCTTTGGCACCGGCATCGCCGCCGAATGGGCATTTACTGCTTTCGAAATGAAAAGTAAACAATATGAGAAGAGTTCAATACACTATAATTTTACAGATCATAGACGCATAAACACACTTACCCAGTTTCCGGCTGCTTGAAATCTCCCTCGGGCACCTTGCCTCCGAACTTTTCTATAAAATCCTTGACAAATTTGAATTCGGGCATATTCAGCACTGTCGGATTTGTATTTACAAATTCAATAAAGCCTTTCAGCGCAGGCATTGTCGCGTCCATTTTTATCGAAGCTCTGATACTTAATGTAAATATGTATTAATGTTCTTCAAAAATTATAAGCAAAATGCACTCCACAAAATGCCCAAACTAAGTATTTCTTCGGTTGCCAGTGTGACCGATTGTAAGAGACAGCAGAGTGACATGCAACTTGATTAAATTTTATTATATTTTCTATCGTGTTCCATTTTGAGTATTTGCCTTAGCAATATATATCGATAGCCTAACGCCAACAAGAACTGAACCACTGCATAACAGAAAACTGGCTGATGTGGCGCTTCATGTTAAGTTATGAAGGAATATTTAAATTTTCCAGTACTTGTTTTTACCAGAAGGTTAATGCATTTATATTTAGAGTTTTAGCCTAAAGCTAACTTAAACAGTGTAACTTTTCACAATATTATTCCTTGATGCCATAATAAAAAACAAGCAATCAAAAAATTCTTCATACAAAACCAACAAACATTTGAAGAGAGCCACAAAAATAATGAGTAAGAATAATTTGATGTTGGTTTCAAATTATGTTACTGCTTTTTTAAAATGAACTGTAAAAATACAACACTATTCAGAAAATTCATCAGGCGTCCCTTAATATTTTACTTTTATAAAAATGGCATTAATACAAAATTAAGTTATATATTGTTTTGATTTCAAATCTGCTCATTTTAGGCGCCGTTTAATCGCTTCCTGCTGTCGAGCTTTCACGATACTTTCATTGTTTTCAGCCCTGTAAGATGGTTGATTGCTCCAATTATGCCAGCTAGCTTCCAGGGATGCACAGCTTATTGCACTTACCTTTGCTTAATTTGGCTAGCTTTTCGAATATAAAATGTTTTCATAAAAAAATCTTTATTTAAGTGTTGACCAACGCTCCACTTTCGCAAGCTAACTTATACCACCAGTTTTAACGTTATTCTAAAAATGTTAAAAATGTTTTATGAATGTGAAATTATGTTATTTTTTTGGTTTAACTAGGTAAATAAGTTAATAACTAGGCGCTTAATCTTACTAGAGACCAAGCACCGACATATATGTCTAGACTGGCTTAATTTTTGAAAGAAGTTAAGAGATAATAAGCCTGAATAAAAAATAACTGCACAAAAAATATATTTCGTATAGAATTCTGTTAGCAAATACATTAAAAAGTTTGAATCAAGACAATTTTCGAACACAATGAGCAGAAGATGAATCGAGTTTAATTGCAAAGCGAATCTAAAAAAAATTTTTGTTACAATAAAACGCGATTCATGATTCAATTCTTTCAATTCTCCTCGTTATATTTTTGCTTGTTTTGTGGAATATGAATTTCTAATAAGTTTCTATAATTACAATTCTGAATTGATTTGAATTTGGACAAATACTGATTCTTATGTTGTATGTATGTAGGTGTGTTAAATGCATTTGCTTATTGTAATAATCGAAATCAAAACCTACGATCGAAACAATTTAATATTTTTGTTTGCTGCCTGCATGTGTGTGTTAAATCTATTGCTATTTTTAATCCTTTGCATTGGAAAGGATTGGAATTAAGGCTAATGGCTATATGAGTATGCTTGTGTATATGTGTGATTTTATTTTAGCAATTCATTGCTTGTTGTTTTGTTTTGTATCTATTCAAACTTTAGTTCAACTAGATATCAATACATGTTTATATGTTAATAAGGAAACATTTCATTTTGCTTGCTTGGGTATTATTTGCCACCGCGGAAGCTAGAAGCCAGCAGCAGCAGCAGCAGCTTCTAAGTATATTAGACATATAGTGAAAGATTTGCATTTGCTGTTCGTTTCTAAATCGAGCATTTAGTGTGTTGTCTCGCTCTTTTACGTGTTTCTGGGGTAATTCTGTTTTGTGTTTTTTGCTTTTTAGTAAGTTAATAAGTCTGCCGCTGCTGCTAAGTATTGTGTAATTTTTATGTTTTTTGCTTTTGTGGTTTTGTGTTGTTTTGCATATTTGCTATGCAAAAACTTAATCGAGTCCATCGTCAACGAAACTCGTTGATTCCTTCTTATCCTTTGGCTTGCTGGGTTCTGAGGGCTTGTCGCCCATTGTATCGCTAAAAGCACCAGCGTCATTGCCGTCAGAAGCTGGATTGGCGCCAAAGAATTGGGGTACAATTTTCTTCAACATGCGTAAAATCTTCGGGTTCGAGGTGTATTTGGAAAAGTTAGCTGGATTGGCTCGAATGTCGTTCACGGCAGCCGCTACCTCGGAATCTTTCATCATAGACATTAGATCATTCAAGTCAAAGTCGGCAGGTAAACCACCAGCTCCTGGGAAACCACCAGCTCCAGGAAAACCACCAGCTCCTGGAAAACCACCAGCCCCTGGAAAACCACCAGCTCCAGGAAAACCACCAGCTCCTGGAAAACCACCAGCTCCAGGAAAACCACCGGCCCCTGGAAAACCAGCACTACCAGCAGCGCTTTGTTTATCCTGCTCCTTGCGTGCCTTGCGCTGTGCACGTTGGCGATCCTTGATCTTACGCTCGGCCTGCTTGCGCTCTTGTTTAATGCGATGCTGCTCAATCTTTTTGGCATTAGGGGTTACCTCGCGCAGCCACTCGTCGGTTTCCTCATCAAAGTCAAGTTTGCACGCCTGCCGCAAATCCTCGGCAGCCTCCTCAAACTGACCAAGCAACCGATGGGCGCGACCTCGGAACTTAAACGCTGCTGCCGAGTCACAATTAAGCTCAAGCGCCTTGTTGCAGTCACGGATGCAAGCATTTGGCTTTCTTAGCTTAAGGAACGCCTGGCCGCGCTTGGCGTAGAAAAGAGCATTACCGGGATTAAGCTCAATGGCCTTTGTATACAAACTTATGGCCTCATCGAACTTTTGTTCACTGTATGCGGCAGCAGCTTGGGACCGCAAGTCGCCAGCCTGATCAATTTCTTCATCGGTTGGGTTTTTCTTCGAATCACCAATCGGCTGGCTGGGATCATTGTCGGCCTCAATAACGCCTGCAATTAGCAAATACATACACAAAGAGAAAACCCGCAAATTGTGAGGTTGAAAGTATGCAGTGTTAACACGTGATTTTACAATAGTTGTGCATTAAGAATCTTAACTTACCTTCCATATCCAATTCGACGTCGGACTCTGGCTCCGATGCGCTTGACTCTTCATCGCTTTTATCTGAGTCATCGGCATCTACGCCTTTTGCCGGCTTATCTTTGGCACCGGCATCGCCGCCGAATGGGCATTTACTGCTTTCGAAATGAAAAGTAAACAATATAAGAAGAGTTCAATACACTATAATTTTACAGATCATAGACGCATAAACACACTTACCCAGTTTCCGGCTGCTTGAAATCTCCCTCGGGCACCTTGCCTCCGAACTTTTCTATAAAATCCTTGACAAATTTGAATTCGGGCATATTCAGCACTGTCGGATTTGTATTTACAAATTCAATAAAGCCTTTCAGCGCAGGCATTGTCGCGTCCATTTTTATCGAAGCTCTGATACTTAATGTAAATAGGTATTAATGTTCTTCAAAAATTATAAGCAAAATGCACTCCACAAAATGCCCAAACTAAGTATTTCTTCGGTTGCCAGTGTGACCGATTGTAAGAGACAGCAGAGTGACATGCAACTTGATTAAATTTTATTATATTTTCTATCGTGTTCCATTTTGAGTATTTGCCTTAGCAGTATATATCGATAACTGAACAAACTTATACCGATTAAAAGTGCCCATCCCTATACGAAATACACAAAGCAAAAGTGAAAAAAGTATACAAAAATACAACAATTATTAATCTCAAAGTGGCATCGCTGAGTTGGAATTCAAAAATAAATAACATCAGCCAAACTTTCTTAACAAACACTATTGCGCAGAATTATTTTCCAATTGCAGTTAACCCAGCGATTATAAGTAAACCATTAGCCATTCAAAATGGCCACCAGCGAGATTTCTAGCTCCAATGAGCGGCACTACTACGCCAAGCTGGAGGCAATTAAGGACATTAGGGACAAGACGCTGGCACTTGAGAAGCTCAAGGTGCGCATTATAAAGGAGGTAAAGTTGAGCGACGACGAGGAAAAGTGTCTTGATGAATATCGCAAGGAAATGGAGCATCTGCTCGAGGAAAAAATGTCGCATGTGGAGGAGCTTCGCCAAATTCACGCTGACATCAACGACATGGAGAACATCATTAAGCAAACTAAGGAGAACCAAACGCGCTCGTTTGATATGGCCAATCGCGTCTACGAAGAATATCTCGCACTCAAGTATCAAATCGACCACATGCGTCGCGACTATCTAGGCCTAAGCCCGCTGCGTGACCTTCACGAAGAGGAAGGTAGCCCCATTTCGAAGGATCGCTTTCAGACCAATTTTCTCAAAGTTGCTGCCCAGTCAGCGGCTGCTGCAGCGGCTGCCGCAGCAGCAGCTGCTGCCGCCACACAACCCACATCCTTGGCGCGACCTCATGCACGTCATCCACTGATGCCGGAAGCAACAGTTACAACACTACCACCCAATTCATCCGGCGCTGGCGGTGGTGGCGGACAGACAGTCCAGGGCGGTGGCGGCGGCGGGCCAGCCCATGCTTTTATGCCACCAGCACCGCCAGGTGGACCAGGCAGCGCTGGCGCTGCCGCTGCTGCTGCAGCTGTAGCAGCAGCTCGTCTGGGCAAAAGCGACTTTTCGGCACCACCGCCGCCGCCACCGGCCACAAATCGGATGCAACAGTCACCATCGATTGGGATTGGACATCATCCATCGTTTCGCTCTGATTTTAATGTAAATCTGCGACAACAGCCGCCGCCCATGAAGTCCTGCTTGTCCTGCCATCAGCAGATACATCGCAATGCACCCATTTGTCCTCTCTGCAAGGCAAAGTCTCGATCGCGTAATCCCAAAAAGCCCAAAAAGAAAAACAACTAAACGCCCAACTAACAATTTTTAGTTCGTTTTGTAAATGTTTCACCTAAGTAACATTTTTAGTTATTTGCGTGGTTTATTTAAGTGAGTGTTTTTTTTTTAATATGTGGTTCGTACTTATTATTAATTCATCAACGATAGAAAGAGTCAAATTGAATGATTATGCATTTTTTCATAACCAATATAGCTTGTAAGCTACTAAAAATGTTTTCATATTTTCTGTCATCTATGCTAGTTTTACAAACATTGTATTTTAAACATATGTAAGTAATTTGTATGTAGACATTCTACATTTAAGCGCACATAAGTGACTATCGTGTTAAATTAACCCAATTACTTTTTTATATGTAAATGTAAGCATTCAAATAGTGAATAAATAACGATATAAAATTCTAGCTTCAACTGTTTTGTAACACTCAAAGCCTAACTGTTAAAACCTATTTAGTGACAATGATGAAATGTTCACTATAGAGAGGAATCTTACAAACATGAACCGATCGTTTTAATGCATTAACCCGTGAATCAATATAGTTTTGTATTAATATATCCCCTAGACTTAACACAAACATTTAAAGCCAATAACTTAATTGTTGCCAAATTGATTTTGTTTTCACTTTTTGCAGTTTATATTGCTTTCCCTGTAACGATTTCATGGCATCCAGTTCAAAATTTTCATGAGGAACGTTTAATTTTTTTAATGTCTATTAATTACATCAGTTCTGTTTTCAATTAAAAATGCCTTACTTGCAATATTTTAAATTGTTCGATATGTGCATAATAATGAGTGACGGTTTGATTAAATAAAATTCAAAATATTTACAGCACTCATGTAAGCTAGGTTGATATGGCAGCACCGATCTGTTAAGCAATTGGCGTTTTACAGCACTGCCTACTTGCTAAGCCTGCCAGATGTTTGTACACTTGACGCCGCAAAGCTATCATGCTTGAATAACATACAAACAACTCTTTCTTTCGAATTCCACCAGCTCACTTGGGACGGTTAGGTTGTGCGACCAAACGATACGCTCTTAACCAAAAGCAAAGCAGATCGTTCTTTATAATATCGTACAATTTCCCAAAATGTTCTAAGTTCATCAAATCCACGCGTTAAGATTTTAATGACTTGGTAAGTAAACGAACAAGTATATATTCTGATGTTTTTTTTTTTTTTTCAAGTGTCGTTCTAAACGTTTTTGTTGGCTTTCCCGTTGCAGCGGCGTGCACAAAATTTGTGAAAAGAGAAAGTTTCTATCGCGGTCGACTGAGTCAACGCAACTCGCTTACATTTCTGGCCCACTTCAATGACAGTCGACTACGCATTTAACAGCAAAGCGAAGAATCAAAAAGTCAACAACTTCAGAGCGACAAAAACGATAATTTCAAGTTATTTGATTTTAAATTGAAAGTAGTATGTGCTTTTTTGTATACATTTTTCAATATTGTTTGTGAAATTTAATTTTATACTCTCGGTTCCACAGAGACTATGGGAAACAAAATGTTAGCCGACAATCAAACTGCTGCAAAAACCAGCAAGAAAAACAAGAAAGTTGGAAAAGCAAATACTAAAGGGCAAGAGCAGAATGTGCTGCCAGCACAGAAGTCTATAATTGTTGCCTACCTATTGTGGATGATTGGTGGCTTCTTTGGACTGCATCACTTGTATTTGCATCGTGATCGCCAAGCCTTCATTTGGTGGTGTTCGCTGGGCGGTTACATCTTCGGCTGGTTGTGGGACATATTTCTCATACCAAGTTATGTGCGGGATGCCAACGAGGATCCGCGTTTCATCATGGAGTTCGTAGCCAAGATGAGGACACATAAGACTCCACCACAATCAGGCGTTCGCCTCATGGGCGAAGTGATGATTGGCTACCTATTCGGCCAGCTGTGCCTATCGGCCATACCGCAGTCAATCATCTGGGGCATCGATTTCACTTGGCTGCACTGGTGTATCCCCTTGTGTGTGTCGTTGGGCGTTTGGACTGTTGGCAACATTGGTCGCGAATGTGGCGTTTGGTGGCACTGCTTTCTCGCCGCACTTGCAATCTATCCAGTGCGCTATTTAATATATGACGAGACCTATACCCTGCTTGCAACCGCTGTCGTTTCCGCATTGGTCTTCGATGGTGTATCCAAGCGCTGGCTACGCACTCCGCCACGCAGACGCAGCTTTTCAGAGCGTTGCGTGAAGATAAGTGGCGCTGTTTGCATTTATCTGAGCTTGTGGGGCTGCTTTATCTACTTCAACGGCACCATTACGGATGAGTATGGCGGCGAGGTGCCCATACACGAGGCAGTGCAAAACTTTCTAGCCTCAGCCTGGTGGAACGATATAAAAACGGCATTTGCCGAAACATGGAACTATGCCCAACATCACGGCTGGAAGAACATCTGGAATGAGATATACGAAAGTTTTGATGTGGATGGTGAACGTAATGCATATAAGGTGCTAGGCATCAGCGCCACCGCCTCGCAATCTGATATTACGGCTGCCTATCGCAAGCTGTCTAAGGAGCATCATCCCGACAAGGTTAAGGACGAATCATTGCGTGCAGCTGCTCATCAGCGATTCATTGAAATTCAGCAGGCTTACAATGTGCTGAGCAAAATCAAATCCAGTCGACGTCGCAAGAACCATCAGTTTACTGAGGGCGAACCCATTGTGGTCTAGCTAAGTTTTGACTAATTAATCAGCTTTTTATTGTTAGTCTATTTATATTTAGTACAGTTTTTTTTTGTTTAGTTTGTTTGCTTCTATATTTATGTATTTAATAAATTATTATGCAACTAGTATAGAAATACAACTTACTGTCGTGCTTTGCTAAAGCTTGTAAGTTTTTAGTCAACGCGAACGAAATAAATAAACTGCTTATAGAATTTTCGGAAAATTTTATATAACGCAGCATTTGCTAAGTTTAAATACAATTGAATTATTTTCTTTACTTTCAAAGCAAGCTTTAACAAACCTATCCTGAAATTCTTTAAAACCCTCTTATTTTTGTTTACTTTTTGCACATAAGCATCTTCACATTATTGGTTGCCAATAAATCAGTACAAAATATTATTTGGGTTAAGAAAAAATAGTTTATTTTTTTTTATTTCAAAAATAGCCGCGTGTAGATTTTAAAGACCATAACAAACTTACAAACCTTGACTAAGAGCCAACAGATTATGCATGCTGCACTCTATTACTAAAGTTAAGCTAATTATCTGTAACATACAAAATTAGACGACAAGGGATTATTGGCGAGTTTATTTCCCTTTTTAGCTTAAATACAAAAGATAAAAAGTATATTGTTTACAGTGTATAACAGCGTGTGTCTTCGACACTTTCGACTGAAGAGCTTTGTCTACGTTAGATGAAATGTCAGTTTTTCAACAATTTCAATAATCAATATAACACACATAGTTTCCATGCCCAATTGGCATAACTATTTTAAATGCCCAGCCATGCCCAGCCCAGCACTACCGTACCTAGGTTATACGACATTTTAGATTATGACACCAGATTTGGTAGGAAGGTTTTTTTGAACAAGATTCATAAAATTTTACAAAAAGATAGCTTGCCACATTGACTGTGACTGTCCTAGCATGTCCACCATATTTTCCACATCGTTATTTCTGTATCAGAGTATTTTATTTGTCCGTGTTGTTGTCATTCCCTAATACTGATTCTAAATGGTGTCTTTGTTTGCTTTGCTTTAATTGAAAATCAACCGCATGTCGATGCACTCTAAGGGCTTGAACAGTTCTCGTTTCGAATACAATCGATTACAAATAACTCTAGTGTTTGGAAAATGTGGATTTGAAACTAGGGCCTCTGTAAATCCCTCATAGCAAGCAGTCTTCGAAAAACTCGATTCGATACTGGTATCAGCGTAATCCGCAGTCGCTTAAGTCCGACTGTAGCCTTTGTAATGGTTGACATAAGAATTATTATTTATTCATTTAAAATTCATATTTTAACATTTTAAGGAAAGCAAAACAATTAAATTCAGTTAATTCATGTACATAGAGTATTCAAATTGCATATGTAGATCAACTAATATCAAGGAATTATAACTATAAGTTTCTACTCCTGGTTATCATCCATGCCAATAAATTACGCTTTTTAGTTTATCTTTATTGCTTGGTAGTAAGACAACAGACCAAAAATACATTTTGATATAGGATTCCCCAATTTAGGAAACCGGTGAAGTCCTCACAATGTTCCTAATTTAAAAGTGATTGGTGCTTTGCAAGTTTGAGTTGAGGATCACCGATTGGGTATTTTTATTTTAATGCAGCGTTGCATCTTTTCGATATCGAGTTAAATGTTAAAAAAAATTTTGAAATCTAGCTTTCCCTCCAGTACTTCTAAATATCTGAGCAAACTCTTGCGCCTAGATATGATAGGCCCTAGAGGACAGGGAAAGTAAATGCACAAAAGGTTTCTAGAATTCCTTTTTAGCACTTGAGTGTCTTCAGCGTGGTCTGCCATCAGCTGATTACTCTTGTCCACTCCACGTACCGTGACCCTGTCTTTATTAAATCAACCATCCCAAGATGATTGAAGAATCATCCTTCCTATCGTCGAGAGCAGATGCATTGGCATGCATCTATCAATTTCCCCTCCATTTTTTGAGGCTTTGGTTTATGGTGATGATTATCTAGTTGGTTGGGAAGTAATCCACCTTACGAATGCTGCGGCGGAACTTTAAAAATCCTGTTATCCGAAAAATTTTCTTCAGGTGATTTTTAAAGTTAATTTAATGAACCGTATATTTTTTTAAGAACACAACAACTTATACAGATCAGGTGATGATGAACAATATGCTGAGATTTTTAAGACGATTTTTTAAAATCATACGAATATATATATCTACCAAAAAACCTTAAGGGGTAATTGTCTCACCCACTTTGGTTTAAGTCAAGTTAAGTAGGCTTGGTAGGAGTTACCTTAATACTGACCAACTCACTTGGATGGTGAACCATTTGATAATAAAATGGGTTAATCATTTGCATAGCTAGCTATATTGAAAGCTTTGTTTTAATATAAGTATTATTTAAAATTATCAAAGTATTATTTATTATGTTTGTGTTGTTTTTGTTGTACTCATTTTTATAGTTAAACTGGTTAATTATTTTAGGTTCTTATTTAAAGTGACTTACTAGGGTCATTACGGATAAATTTCTTTATTAATATATAATTTAGTCAACCATAATGGGTAACTTGTACCGGAAAATAAATACTTTTCCATATTAAACGTAGAAATTAATACAGTTTAAAAATTAAGCAATGTCTTGACCAAAATTCAAAACTATCTTAAATACACATAATGCGTCAAATTGAGCTTTGTAGATGAGGTACAAACTTAGTAAATTAGTAAAACGCTAGTAAAAAAACAAAAAATAAAACTTATATTTTTAGAATTAATGTATACTTAGAGAACGAATAACAATAGTCCCCTCTAAATTATAGTTTTTGCTTTATAAAATAAAAAATTAACCTGATTTTGTTTTACTTTCGCATCCCAGAATCGGCATTCCATGAGTAAAAAGAAGCGATGGGAAAAGTTTTCTTAAAGCCAATTCAATTTTCGATCATATAATACGTTATAAACAAATACAAAATTGATTTAAAAACAGAAAATTTTAAACACCGCAAACTATTTTTCTTCTTTAATTTATTTTTCTATTTCAAGTTTTCTGCTTCTAGAGTTAACCACCGTTGACTAAATGTTATTTTTAACGTTTTTACTTTGCTGTTTTATGGGTCTCTCCATTTATTGTCTTTGCCCAACAGAAATAGTCGAAAGCATTGGAAAGTTTTACGATTTACTTTAAAGGTAGCGTCTTTTTATCGACTAATTCCTTAGGATGTCATCGTATATCGTTGAAGTTTTAGAAAGAGTAATATTTTATCAATTAAGTACGTTTGGTTCAAACTTCAGTAAATTAAAAATAAACATGTTTTTTGTATGAATACTCGACTTTTCTAAAGTATTCCGCTTTAGGGAGAATATAACTTTCCCTTACATTAAATAAGTTTGGCACAAACATCTTGATATAAAGAAGACAAGATATGAATTATTACTCGAGTTAGATAAATGAGTCCGATATTGTTAATATTTGCCCACACCAAAACTAAGTTTCGTTCGAATATCTTGAAAAAACAAAAGGATGGGTAATTTTGTGCGTTTGATCGCATTGTTTTTAAGTATTAGTGCTATCTTTCTCCTTTTGATTCTAATACTTAATACCTGTTTCTGCTTTTTTTAGCATTGATAATGTGTGAATTGGTTATAGTGAAATTTTCAATTAAAAACATTGGGTATGTAAAATATTCATATTCATTTATTTATTTTAATATTTTACATAATATAATGAACTACTTACAGTACTAGGCAAAAAAAAAAAAATAAAGAAATGTATGCTTTACAATTATGTTTTTTGTTTTGTTTTTTTTTGTAGAATTTTCTCATTAAAGGTTTCTTCTTTTTTTTGTAATATAACGAAAAGTAATTGATTGTTTGTGTATTGTATTTTGCAACTTTTGTAAAATAATAATAATTGCAATCGAACTGAGGTTTTATATTGGTTCCTCAACACAAACTAAAAAAAAAAACTTTTTTTTTTGCATATTTTTTTGTTAATGGAAATCGCTTTTTTTGTTGTTGCAAAGGAAAAAATTTGAAATAAAAACAGGAAACAATAACTCACTTAAATTTAGTTTAAAACATAATACTGAGCAAAAATGTATTTATTATATTGCATGCTATTTTTTTTGCTTTTGCATTTATTTAATTTGTTTAAATCGCTTGCTTTTTATTTTTATTTTATTATTATTGTGTGTTTATGCGTGTTTTTTTTTTTTTTTTTTTAATTGATTTTATAGTATTTCGTTTATTTTGTTTTTATTTGTTTTGTATTTTCGACTGCTTAACATTAAATTTTTTTAAACATTAGTTTTCGCGGCCAGGTTTAGTTTAGAAATTTGACTATTTTGTGACTCTATGTGCATTTGTGTTTGTGTGTGTGTGTGTGTTGTTGTTTTTGTTGTTGTTGTTGTTGTTGTTTTGTATATAAGCAGCAAAGAAGAGCAATAATGAACAGTTTCATTAAATATATATATATCGATTTAACGCTAGCTTTTAAAATAAAATAACAATTCAATAGGTATATCGGACACACATACTGCTACAGCATGTTTGCATTGTGCGTGGTGCGTGTTGTTAGCATGCGTTGCAGTATATACATTCATACGCACCGTGGACCCATGAGAACTGGCTGCTTCTAATGCACACACCACATATAGTTAAACACATACACCCACTGTAATCAATTGACATCACAACCAACTTCCCCAACTTCCTCTCTCTCTTAACTCTTCTCCTTCTTTCAATCCTTTTTTTCGCTTGCCTATGTACAAAACTAGAGTTATAGAAGAAAAAAAAAAAAAAAACATATGCACATGTACACACTTAGGACGAATACACACTAACACACACACGCATACAAACACATTGCTGTAAATGAATTGTGCTTGCTTAACAGCCCTTTGCGTCTAATTGTTTTGGGGAGGGGGAATGTACTAAGTACTACGACAACTATAACGACAAAAGTTTGGACGAGTCGGCGATGGTCCGACAAAAAACAAAAAAACTGCGCGCTTGCGGCTATGCAACAGCTTTTACTTGCGATTTGTGTTTCCTTTCTTTTTATTGTATTTTTTTCTTTCTTTCTATTTTTCTGCTTTTCTTCTTTTAGTTGCACTTACATAGGTATGCATAGGTATATGTATGTATGTAGATATTTGCTCTTGTGTGTGTGCGTGTGTAGGTAAGTTACCAGAGCTGTTAACATCTAACGGCCAACTAATAACAATTAGCGATTAACAGCGAAGCTGTTGCAACCGCAACGACGCGTCGTCGTCGGCAAAATAAACAAAAAGAACGTACAACAATTAACAAAATAAGATTATTACAGGCGCGTGACTACAATGTCTTCCTCCAGATCATCGAGCTCATCATCGGTCTCCTCGACACCGTCGCCGTAGGCGGCGTTTGCTTCGGCAGCAGCAGCTGCTGCTGCTGCAGCGGCAGCTGCCTCCTTCTCCTTCTCGGCTGCCTCGAGAATCTCCTGCTTCTTGACCTTGCGTTGCTATAAAAAGGAAACGGAAACGACAACGACAAACGGCGTAATTAGTTAATATCCTAGAACTGGTTTGGTTGGAAGTTGTGCGGAATGCATCTGATTTAAACATTAAGTAGATATCGAAAGTTTAGCTCACCTTCTTTCTGTAGAGAATCTCGACAATGACATAACCAATGCAGCCCAACGTTAAGACAGCCAACAGGATGTAAAGCTTCATGCGGGTGCATAGCGTTGTGGCATAAGCATAGGCGATGACAAAGCCAGCAGATTCCCAAAGGCGATAGTTGGAGAAGGCGGCCTCCTTGTTTCGCCTGAAGAGCAGACCGTACAGGCCGTTGATTTGTGTTTGCCAGACGGCATCACCGACACCCCAAAGTCCAGACATGGCATAGAAGATGAGCGGATTGTCGGGATTGGGACGCCAGAAGAGCATCACCGAGATGAGCGTAAAGTGAACGACGGCGCCAAGCACAATGATCGGCGTGCGGCCAATGTACTTCATCACAGATCCAAATAGAATTGAGCAGAGAGCGTTGACAACGCCAAAGCAGATCATGACAAATCCAATTTGATGAACACCCAGTGCGCAGGCGACATAGGCCTGTGTAAAGTCAGCGCCAATGAATGCCTGCTCCATGCCAATGAATACGGTGATGGGTATGAGGAGCTGGAGATTTGGTTTTTTCATCTGACGGAATGTCGCCGAAAGCAATTGCAATCCAGAGAGTTCCGCTGCGGAATTTGAGCCCTTGCGCTTCTCACCGTAGCGCTTAAGAGGATCCAGAAAGAAGGCAATGATGCAAACTGCGGCCACAATGCACATCAGATAGATCATGGAGATTTCAAAGATCTCCGACTCTGGTGGGCGTTCCAAATTGCCGTGACCACCGTTGCCGGTGGTGCAGAAATTGGCACCACAATACTGCAGATCTTCCTCGCTAATTGTGCTATTTGCATTGCTGGTACCGCCATGTGCTCCGCTGGAGAGAACTATTGTAGACAGACAGAGAGTGAGAGAGAGTGAGAGAGAGAGAGAGAGAGAGAGAGAGAGAGTTATTAGAGAAATGGAGTTACGGTCAAGTGGTAATTGTGCTTACCCAAGCTGGAAATAAGATTGCCCCAGAGCTCAGCGGATTGCCAGGCGAGGAAGAAGAAGCCAAAGAATCGCACAATAATGGCATCGACAGCCTGTTCAGTTATCTTCGCATATACCTGCCCGACCTGTGTCAGATATGTTGCCTTGGATGCCCACATGGGCGCCGCGCCCATACCCACCAGGATGCCAGCCGGCACCAGGGTGTAGAAGCGCGGAAACAGCTGGAAGGCAATGTACGGCGCATAGCAGAGCATGCTGCAAACGAGCGTCCATTTGACCGTCAGCTTACGAATGATCAGCGTGGGCAGGAAGATGCAAGAGACAACCAGCGCCGCGTAAATGGCACTTAGTGATACGGTGCCGAGGCCATCCTTTGAATTGATCGACGACTGCAGATTGGCCGTGCCCTAAATTCGACAAGACAAAACAATGTATAAATACAATGCTATTTAAATAATCCTTGTTTTGGTTTGCTTTCTTTCTTGATAACTTACTTGAAACGCAGTAAACTGCACCATAAACGCTATCGAGATGATTGAGATATTCTTTAAGATGCGCCATTTTTCAGCGGGATTCAGCACAACTTTCTCTCGCAGCGATGCGGTATCGGGCTCAAAACCAGCTTTTGGCTAAAAATAATACAAGCACACAGAAATAAATAAACGTCAGCTTGTTAGCCAAAGCAAATCGAGAATCGAAAATCGAAAATCAACAATAAAATCAGGTGCATGCGCTGACGGTAAATAAACAAAAAAAAAAGTATCTTGAAAATCCTCTTTATTAAAAGTAAATACATATTAAACTTGAATCTTAAGGTCTAATGGTTTAATGGTGTTTTTGTTTTTTTTTAAAGAATATGGTTTAATATTTAATAAATTTCTTGAATCCTTAGTGCTAATATATTTGAATATGGCTTTCCAATAGATGCGATAAGCAAGTTTTATTTTTGTCTATATTTGGGGTCAAGTCAACATCGAACTTTGTTAAATCACCTGCAAAACTTCTCTGATCTCTGATAGTTTATAATTAATGTTCAAATTAAAAATGCATGTATACATATTTATGTGAATTAATTTATACAGCTACAAAATATATCAAATTTCACCATTTGAATTTATTTTTAACAACTTTTGCAATGTCTTAAAAAAAAAAAGAATATATATTCTTTTTTGTTTGTATAGTGCTTAAAATGATAATTTGATTTTCGTGTTTGGAAGCAAAACTCGTCAGTTTGCTTTCTATAGTATTTTACTCATAGACACTAGTGAAACTAACGATATTGAAATGCGTTTTTATATGAAATCATTGAACTAAGCAATTGTCATCGGCGAAGAGTATTTATTTAGTGGCTTGTTGCATTTTATTTGCTTTTCTTTCGATGACTTTGGCTTGCGCAAACATACATAAAATCTTAATTGATTGTTTTTTGTGTATTGTTGCTGTTGTTGCTACGTTGTTACGCTTTCAGTTTCTAAAATTCAAAACAAGCCTCAGCGCCATTTTCTTTTTTTTTTTTTGATTTGTACATTACGCATGCGACACGCGGCCTTTAAATGGTCATAAAAAATGCGCAAGACACCAGCTGGCAGTTAACTGGGCACGCTCGTAGAACTGACCGAAAATCGAATTTACTTATTTTTCATGCACTGGCGGTGCGCCAGTCAGAAGGTTACATGACCTAGGCTTCCAAGGGCGTGGGGCGTGGGGCGTGGAGTGTGGGGGTGGTTGTAGTTGTTGGGAGTATAAAAATTGTAATTGGCTTTTAACGGAGCTCACCATACGGTTAGGCATTTGGGTCCAAGTTTCCCCCCTTTAATTAGGTGCTGGTTAACAGCAACAAGTGGTTTAAATATAATCGCCTAATACCCTAAGGTTCACACACAGCTCTTCTAAACCTACTGATCATGGGTTGATCATCGAAACTATACAGCGGGAAAGTTCATTTTATTTGTTTGCAAATCACAGAGTTGACACGTAAGAAGACTCTAGTTGAGCGAGCTTGAGCTGGCAGATACCCTCAAAAACCCGACTTTATCTTTGTAGCCATTGTTTATATCGCACTAACGTATCTAGTTGTGGAAGATCGACGGGCTTATACTGATAAGTTCACTCGGCTGTTGCTGCCGTTTTGTTATTTTTGGGTAACTACTTTAAACAGAAAGCCATAATACCAATTTATACACTTGAATTGAAATGTTATCTTGAAATGTGTAAATAATATATATTTGTGATCAGAGCCGAGCGTAAAGTTTAGTTTTTGGTTTTTGTTGTTGTTAAATTGGCTAGTTAGAATAGAGCTATATTATACATATCGCTGCCATCCAACGGACAACCAAAAGAGAAATAAAGAATTCTAAAAAATACCAAAAATCAATAAAGTGTAAATATTACTTAATTGCAACTTGAAAATAAATCATATATATATTTTTGGTTTTTTTGCTCTTTTTTTGTTCAAGGCCTGTGCAAATAGTTGAAACCAAAAATTGTTTACATATCTATGCGAATAAATAAAAACTGGTCAATAAGCAAGTTTGTTGTTTGCGCTTTGGCTATCTGAACACAGCTGATGTCTGTTGCAATTTTCTTCGAAATCACCAAATGCCGTCTAAATATAATCCCTGTTATAATAATGCACATACCGTCGTAATATGATATTGAAAAAAAACAAACAAAAATACTTCAAATTATAATAATAATATTAAAAAATTATACAAATTATTATTGTAATTATGTGGCATGGTGCGAACCATGCAAAAAAAATACCAAAGAAATCATTGAAAAGAAGAAGAAGAGGGAGAGAGAAAAAAAAAAAACGTTAAGCCAGCCACAAGAGCCCAACAAAGAGACTGCAAACCAGTTACATGGGGAACCAGTGTCTTGGTAAGTGGTTGGAGTTCGGTACAGTGAAGGGGGGAAGTGAGCAATACCAATCGTCCGAGCGCGCGCGCGCGCGCGCGCCAGTGACAGTGAGAAGCGCTTAGAGCGCACGAGATTTGCGTTGTTTTATTTTTAAACTCGGCACGTTTCGTGTCTGCCATCTCTATCTCTCTCTCTGTCTCTCTGTCTGTGTGTGTGTGTTTGTTTGTCTGTCGCTGTGTTTCTCGCCACATTATTTTTACATGTCTTTTGACTTTACATAAATTTGTATTTGTTATTGAGTTTTTGGTACAATGTGGCCGTTCTCTGGTTTCTTAACTCTAAAGCCGATGTTGTTGTTGTTGTTGTTGTTGCTGTAGCGTCACCAAAAAAACAGGTTTACCCATTGAGAACTCTATGTACAGTGTAGTGTAATTGGATCTGGTCAAGAGCTGAATACATTTGGATGCTGTGCTGCGGGGCGCTGCTTTACAAACTCATTATAAATTGCCAATATTTCTTATTATGAAATCTTGCCACTATCGGGTCTTGTGTCCGCGTATAAGTATTTATACATCTCTCTGTCTCTCTCTCTCTCTTGTGTGTGTGTGTGTGTGTGTGTGTGTGTATGGTCAATTTGTTGGCAAACAGTAAGAAACTGAATTTAAGTCCATAACTGTGGTGGCTCAGCTTCAATTAGGACAGGCTGTTAAATTTACCTCTGGCAATTGTCTTTACATATGTATGTGTGTGTATGTGTGTAAATCTGCGCTTTCTGCTGTCACATTTTATTTTGGCCAGGCTTGCTGCGCTTGCGTGGGCTTTGGACGTTGTCGGTTTGTCTCGGTTTCTGTTTCTTGAGGTGAAACTTATTTTATGCGATTTGTTTGGGTGTGCCCCCATTTTAATCAATATAATCTTGTGATTATCATATAAATAAATTTCAACATATAACAGTCGCGTCGACGTTATCAAGACCCATCTATCTGCTTAAAAATCCTCAAAAAAAAAGAGCTGTAAACTTTTCTTTAAAATCGTATGATAGATCTGCTTTGATACAATTGATTCTTTTTGGGCTTTATCATAAATAGTGTAGCGTGTGTCATTATTGAAAACATGATTTCTTGCTGAAGGCTGAACAGTGTCATTAACATTGCCGCTCTGTCAATAAGTGTTATAAGAAACAAAGAAACATATACGAACTAAAGTCCGTTGTGTAGAATTAAGTTGATCGCTCTACGCCTGAATGAATCAGACAATAAGTTACATGAATATCACAATGGAATTTGTTGTTAAGTTTGCATTCAAACATAGACCCTATTGCTGTTCTATGCAAACAAGTCTTCCAGTTGAGCGATTTTCAGAAAACTTGATTTCCCCACATGTACTTACATACCAAATAAATATGAATAGGCTTTATAATCATAATCTTTGTTTTCAAACTTGTTTTCATCACAATAAAAAGCTTGGCACCTGATACTAGTGTCCAAATCATATGTACCTACATACGGTTACATATGTTTCTTTGTGCAGATGTGAAACTCAAAGGCTAACTGAAAACAATAGGTCAATCAATCCAGTTAACTAACTAATATTTTACTTTTGTGCGTTGAAAATGTGTCAAAAAATGTTTTATCCTATGATACACCTTTATCAGCTAGTTGGGTAAAATAAATTCTGGTGATGTCCACCAAACTAAACTAAAATCATTTAGAGCTAGACTTATAAACACATAACTTAAGACTGGCAACAGAAGAAGTTTGCTTGTTTCAGGTATTTTTTGTAGTTTCTTTGAAGTTACAGGTGTTATAAAAACTATTTTGTCAGACATGCTATATAATTTTCTTATGGATTGCCAGCATCCCAATAAAAGAGAATACTTATAATTTGTTTTTTCCCAAAGCCTTACTAAGTTCGTGCCTGTCTAAGATACCTTAAGAGTCGCTTGTTTTAGAAACGCTTGTGACACTGAACTCGGTTGAGATTAACCGAAGTCGGTGGCGTAATTGGCAGTAGAAAGCCTTACTAAACCTTTCTTGCATTCTCAAATCAAGATCACGTTTAGGAGAAACGAATGCTCAGTCCAAAAGGAAAACTACCAAGCTAAATATTATGTTACATGCCTATTTGCCTTGTCGTTATGTCTATTTGTCACTTGTTTAAAAACTCACCTTGACGGGCTCATCGTTCTCAAAGCCGGCGTTGGTAAAACCAGTCATTTTACTTTCCTGTGCTGCAGCTCTGTTTTTTGATTTATTTCTTTAGGTTCTCCTATATATTTTCCAGTTGTATGGGGTAAAAAGGCCGTTTTAATCAAATGGACTAGATAAATGGCTGTAATAAGAAGATGAAAAAAAAAAACAATTATGATGAAATAGAGGATTATCAAAACAATTGACAGCACAAAAAACCAAACAAATGGGCCAAACCATCATTTGCTTCCCAACAAATGTTATTGTTAATGCATATATCGTAGGGGTATTGTTAAAATTAAACATCAACTATTGAGATGGGCAATGATTATAATAACAACACTCGGGCTACATTCAGTAGAGACAGCTATACGAATACTATAAAGATATACACACTGATGGGCATAAGTATATCTTCTTCTTAAATTCAAACAACTCATCTATTTGATTTAAGTTAAATCAATATGTTAAACAAAAAATAAACTAAAGAAAAAAAGTTACTATATCATGAAAAGTACACGCGGTAGCATACTTATGTCGATGAGTGTGTATTAAATAAGTACTATAAGTGCGACATGGCATGTGTGTAATACTATAAGCAGAACAATGACAATAACAATAACAATAACAATGCTGAGTATTATTGTTAACAAATTCAGCGAAAAAAAAAAAAATAAAAAAAATAATAACACAAACGAGACAACAGGTAGACAGACTTTCGTTATTGAAATTACGTCCAAATTTGTTTCAAAATTTCGTGGAATGGATGATTTAATTTGATTGGATTTGATGGGTTAAGTTTCGTTTGTTATGACTTTAATGATGCGTGCAATACAGACAGACTGTCAACTATTACAATTATCGTATCGTATCGTATTTAATGTACAGTCTCATTTTTTAGCAAGGGGGTAAAATAGATAATTTGAATATGAAATTGGCTTTACTTTCTTATCATGTTATGGCAAAAACTTTTCTCAGTAAAAAATTGAATTCTATAGTGGTTAAGATAAGCCTGTTTCTTATTACTCTCTCTGTATTTGAACTCTTAGTTTTTAAATCAATTTTTGCATCATTATTTGTAATGCCATCTATTAAATTATACGCATAATCATTAAAAAAAAAGTGCTATGCATATTTGCTATATTTCTCTACCCTGAGTATAAATGGTTTAATGGTTTTGTGCAAAAAAGTGTAAATCAGACAGAAGCAAGTATTTTCGATACCATTATTCTCTTAAGCGTTCTTTTTAAATTGTACTTAAATTTTTAATTGAACAAATGTTAATGATTGAAGCCGTCCATTAGAGCAGGCCACTGAAACAAGCATAAGGTGAGTGGTTAGTGGTTCAGGGTATTTTCGAGTCGATCTTTTACGATCAGAGCTTGCTTCATTACAAAAAGTTCGTAATTGAAATGATTATTATAAAGCCATGGAACTATTTGACCATGGAGGACCAGTAATTAGATTTAATTATTATCATACGTGATGCATATGATAATTGTTAACCAAGTAGACGTTCGTTTGGGAATTATTTTTACTCGTATGTGATTATGATGATAATTTAGTATGTTTGTTTTTCTTTATGGATGTGCTTATTTATTCCCATTAACATTAATCCATTGTTCTTCATTGTAGTGTGTTTGTATCGCTGTAATTAGCTGCTGTTCACGACAGTTTAAGTTCATGCTTCCTGGTTGTTTATACCCTCAAAGCCATTAAATGTGGAATAGGTTATTATATTACTTTCTGTGCAAAAGTCTGTAACAAGCAGAAGGAAGTATTTACTACTCTAACTCTATAAAGTCTGTATGATTTATACAAACTTTATCTGATGGATAAGATCTAGTAAAAAACACGTGGTTTGTTTTGAAGATAGTCTAATAAGCCTTCCGGTTTTCAATGCTCACATGCAATTCTTTAAAGAAACTTAAATAAATCTACCTTCCTAAAGCGCCTTCTCGTTTTTTTTTCTTTCTATTTATATGAACAGGTATATTTAAGTACTTAGCATCATTATGTATTCATAACTTTGCATGTTGCTTTAATGAAGCGTTAAGAAACGAGCTAGCACAAAATTGGGCAAACACTTTCTTATGTTTCTAAAACACATGAAAGACAACGACAACATATTGGCATTCTTGAAATGTTTTAAGAAATATACATAAATAAATAGGAAAAGATAAAAGAAGACAACAGCCAAAAAGAACATGAAAATGGCCTTAAAGAGGCAAGGCGTTATAATTTGTTAACAAACAAGTAAGAAGGGTCTTGTTGAGAAAGCTTGACTGGAAGATACCCTGAACTTATTAGTCTTGGCGCTAACTATCCGATTGATTTGGCTTATGTTCACTTCAACATTTGTCCCAGTGTCATTATACCCTTTTATCTATTTTATTGGAACAGGGTATACACAAAAAAGTTATTAATGTATGCACAAGAAAACTAACGAAGACGAATATTATATATTTGGGTTTTTTTGTTTTCCTGTCTTTTTTGAGGCCAATGAGGTGTTCGTGTGTTCCGAGTAGACTGTTAATTTAAATCGGGTTACATTTTGAAGCTAGACCTGTTTTACATTGCGTAGTTAAAATTTGTTCTCGTCAAGGTGTATGTGAGAACGATTCGATTAACTCAGACGACAAATATCACTGTTTAAGTTAAGCCTAGTTCACACATGTCAAATATAAGGACATTTACATATAGTTAGTTAGTTAAGGCAAGCAATTGAAGTGGTGAAGTGAGCTTAACTTGGGTATTATGCGGTTAATACAACTCCGTTTTGTAAATGTCAACTTAGCTGTGTCTGTAATGATGGTTACAGAGAAATGCACACCGTGATCCCGGGCCCAAGTTGCTCAAGTGTATTACTTATAGGGCTCTTAGCTAGCTCTGAAATACGCATATATATATAACTGTTAAAACAATATAAGACGGCCTGTCTGTCTACCAACTCTTCAAGGGAGAACATTCGGCTTGGACTCGGGCTTGGCATGCATTTGGGTTAGTGATAGTTACGGGCAAGCAAGTTAAGTGATCTGCTGCCAATTTGGAGTTTGCGGCGTAATAAGTGCTTAGCGTGCGAAAATAACGCACAAATAATAAACAAAATAAAAGCGAGCTATTTATAAAATAAAACATGCTACAAAAAAAAAAATAAATAATGGGAAACAGCTACAACAACAACATATCATAATAATAACAAAAACAATGCGAACGAATAATGACGATGCTGACGTCAGTATCAATCATGATCAATTGTGCTTGATGCCCCGCAACATCAGCATTACCCTTTATTGTTTCACCCCCGCATTCAACTTAAAATGCCGAAAATTTTAAATTGTTTTTTTTTTCGCAATTGTCTTTCAAATGGTCTTTGACAGCTGGGAGTGCCAAGAGCTAGAAACATTATTTATTTAATAGAAAAGTTCTAATTTCAAAGCAAAGCTTTAGCTTCTTTCAATTTATTGATAATTCTCTGTTTGTTTGCCAAAACACAGTTGGTTGAACTTGGAAGCTTCAAAATGCTAGGTATCCTCTAGTCGAGTCATCCACTAGAGTCTTCTCACTTCTTATACACAGATATATGGATATAACAATTCAATTGAACCGGAACCAAAAATGGTACTTTTATGGCGCATTTTCTTCATTTGTGTCTGATTTTAATTTTGTTTCTTTTTTTAATAGCTGCTGCGTGTGGGCTTTTTGCTACTGTTATTATTATTACTTTTAGTATTCTCTTTAATTATTAATTTTATTTTATTTATATTTATTTTTGGCCCGACACGCGCCTGTCACATACAACAACATTAACGGCACGGCTTTTAATACTACCGAAAACAATGATGATGATGAATTGTTAAGAATAATGCTTAGTTTACTTCACTTTAAAGCTTTTTATTGCTGTTTCTGCTTCGTTTTTTTTTAAAGCTGCAGCTATTGCACTAAAAGAAGAAAAGTTTACAGTTTGCAAAGGCTTTGGAAATTGAAACAAATAAAATCTTTATATATATATATATATATATGTATATATGATTAATCTGCATTATCCGTGCTTGGTCACTAAAACCATGTTTTGGCATGTGCCACAAATTTGTTTTTAACACAAAAGTTAAATAAAATTACAAATACCATAGCATTGACTGTTTAGACGAGGCTGTCGCTGTCGCTGTCGCTGTCGCTGCCCTTTACAACAATACCTAAGTAATTAGTGAATGGACGAGCTTTAAGCGACCTTTCAAAAATACAAAAAAGACAAAAAAAAAATACTAAAAACAAAGCAAGTGTTTAAGCCCCCCATAAAGCTAATGAAGTAAGCATGCAGCGATTTTATATAAATCTAAAATACTCTTCTTTACATCAAATATTTGAATGTTGATTTTGTATTTTATTTTAAAAACTTAAAGCGCTTTAATGCACATTTTCATTTAAACTCAAACTCTTTTTGTTCACAATTCGTTAACGTGTCTTCCCGCAATTATAGGTCTAATAAAGGTTTTTAAAGAGCAATCAAGTTTCGTTTTGAAATAAATTGTGGTTAATTTCCATTAGCTGGTATTGTTGTATTTGCTATGCATTCAGTTTTGTTGTACGCTTTGTTGCGTTTATTTTTCTTTGGCTCTTTTCTATATGTGCAATTGCTTAATATTTATTTTATTATATTGTTTTTTTTTTAGTTTGTTAATATTATATTTCTTTTGTGTTTTTGTCTTGATTTCGTTATTGGCGCGTCACTTAAGATCCTTAAGAAACATTAATGTATTCTTTTCTTCTTATATTGTAACACTTTGAACACTTTTGGAGTAATGAAAAACACTCACACGGTCACAGGAAAAAAAAAAGAAATGAGGCTCGATCCTTTTGTTCGTCCTTGTTTAGGCCGCTTAACTAGTTAGTGGCTTTCTGCCTTCCTATTGGCCTTCCTAAGTGTCTCACTGACTGCCTGCCTCACAATGCCAAGTAACGGCGACAACGTGCGAATTTTAAACAAAAAACGCTTTCTAGCTAATTGGAGTGATTAGTGGCGGGCGTCGCAGCCGCCGTTGACGCAGCTGCTGCTACTTTTGCTGCTGCTGCTGCTGCTGCTGCTGCTGTTGGCGTAATCGTAATCGTAAGCGGACGGTCCAAGAGCGCGCCAAGAGTTAAATAGACAAGGTTATCTCCCGAACGTTAGCTGGAATATAGGCAACTAGCTAACTGTAAATAATCAGTTGGCGGGGTTTTTGTGACAAGCTCTGCATGAGCAGCTAGCTATGACTCGTTTGCCAAATTGGTTGACTAACCAAAACCAAAAAACCAGAATCAACTCAAGAGATTACACGGATACGGTAAGTATCAAAGACTAGAGACAACAACAATAAAATCACACTTTAGATATACATATACATATATGTAACAGCTTGGTGTTCCAGCGATTTTAAAATATAATCGCAAACTCATTGCAGCGCCCTTAATTATTTGCTCTAGGCGTGTGCCGGCCATTAACTTTGTGTATGTGTGTGTGTGTGTGTACACTTAAAGAAACCAGCTTGTTGTGTAGCTTTCTGCCAGTGTATTAGTATATACGACCAGTGAAGACCAGAAGACCGATAAGATTGTCAACCGCTCTGTCACGAACGTAAGTATCTAATGGCTATTTATTGTCACTGGGCGGTTGCGCGATTGCGCGATTGCCAGCTATAAATTCTAATTAATAAACACAAGTGCGCTGCGAACCCATAAACAAATCTAAAAACTCCCTAAACCATAAAGTCATATTACGTATAGTAAACGGTGTGTATCTATAGAACAAAAAAATCCACTCATGTGGCTAGCACAAAAATACAAAAAAAAAAAGAGACTTTGCTTATTTATCGAAAGGTTTTTGCTGCCGCAAGCTTATCGCGGCAGCCTATCGCCCCCGTGGCCAGTTATTAGCTTGCGATTATGTGCTGTGATTTGTCACAGATCATAAATATTTTGATTAACTGGTGATTGGTACAAATTATTTGGAAAACAGGCGCACAAACAAATCTACACGTGCCTCTACGTTTGAGTATCTTGTGACTTTTAATTTAAAAAAAAAAAAATAATGACGATTTTGGTTTCCATTTTGCTTCTGCTTAACGGCATATCAAAGCCAAATTTTCTATTCTAATTAAGAATGATAGATATTATTAGGCATGTGCTGATAGCTCAGCCCGTTGAGCTTCGAAGATGTGGCTTGAAAGAGTGTTGCCGCCTTTGGCGAAACAAGACAAAAGCTCTGCTAATTGTAACTTTTTATACCATGATAGGGACCAAGGGCTTATAAGTTGCATCTGGTAATGTAAGATACTTTGTAGCCCGTTCTTATCATATTACGAAGAAACGTGTTGCCCAGTTGAAGGCTGAGCAAAGTAAATAAACGATAAGCGAATAGCTTGAAGAGGTCTGAGAGCAATAATATAACTTATGGTTAATCCTCAAGAAAAATGATTAATTTTTTGGTTGATGATAAGAAACACTTTAAAGTAAATAGATTTTTAATAATGAAAAAAAAAAAAATCTGATTAATAAACGGAAATCGATTGAAGTGTTTTAATTATTAAATATTGTGTGACGATTAGTAGCAGCAATCAAATAATTGCCGTAATTGACAGCAGATTGACTTACTAATAAGGCGCATCGACCTAATGCCATCAACAACAGTTAACTCATTCACACTTTAAGTCTATCAGCTAAGGCCGCACTGCAGCCATGTGTGTTGTTGTGTTTATGCAAACAGTAAAGGTATGAACTTGAACCCCCTTTCCAATTTAACGTTGCTGTTTCGAGTGGGAGCAAAAACAGTAAGTGCCCAGCTTTTAATAGCATTTCACCATTTGGGGGGCAATACTCCAAGCAGCTGTTAAATGCCCATTGCCACCTGTATTCGCAACGAATATACAATATACTACATACTCAAAAGTGGTATATAAATATACCTATACTTTCTATTTATATGTGTACATAACTTTGTATAAGTAAAGATTGTTGCTTTTCGTTATAATTTTATACGATTGCCGTTCTTTAAACACTTTCATCTATTTTTTGTTAACCACTCACGTGTCCCATGCCTTCTTATCGCAAATGTGAAGTGGACTTGGGAACTAGTTAGACCCTTAATTAATATGATATAGATGAATTCTTTTGCAGCTAACCCTCACTTTGCATGGGAACTATTTTTGTAAATTCGCAGTAGGATCTTGGGCGTAACAATGATATCTCTTAGTCGAGCTGGCTTGACCAAAACCTTCTTACTTGTATTTGACTATTGCTGGCCAACAAATTTAGCTGCTGATTTCATATTTCTTTAAATTAGTATGCTTCATTAGCTCAGGAATTTGTTTGCTATTTTTTTGCCGCATTGTATTTTTAATTAAAATAACAACGGCAGCAGAAACAAGTTAGTAGGTCTTAGTCAAAAAGGCACAACTATTAGATACCCTATACTCCATTTGCCTTAGAGCCAATATACCTTTTCAATCATATCACAAGTTCAGGGTACAAAATTAATATCAAAATTGACTGCAATCAAGTTTTTGGTTCACCCCCTTTTCTCTCTCTCTCTCTCTATATATATATATATAAAATCGTTGATAATACAATCAAAGCATAGAAGCAAGTAAGAGAGAGAGATTGAGAAAAAGGAAATATATTTTGTTTAAATGAACATCTTTTTGTCATTAAGCGTTATTCATAGAATTATTTCTAATCAGTCTTGTTGATCGGTGTGGGTGCAATCTAAATGTATGGCTAACACTGTTTTTGTCTTATCGACATGTGGTATGGGTAGTTTACACAATGATAAGAAGCGAGCGATTTACAGTTGCCTGTAGCTAATCTTTATAGCGGCCAAATCAATCAATTTAAATTTGATTAAGCTGTGATTTTACCTTAGCTAACGGTGCTTATTGCTGCCAGTGCAGTGCAATAAATGCCAATGCTCAATTTTTATATATATGACCTGGGATTATAATCGGTGCTGTGCACACACACACACACACACACACACACACACACACACAGACACATTGGATCGTTTGTAGTTTATGGCTAAAGAGTCACGCGAAGCACTCGAAGAACGAGGACGGAAATCACAGCAGTCATTTGGCTATGGAAAAGCCGAGCTGTTCGCATGCCATAAAAACAAAAATAAACAAAAAATATGGAAAATAATATAGAAGAAATAAAAAAAAAACAAAACCCATATACTTATGTATATCATATCAGATAAATGTATTTTTTTTTTCAATTTCACATGTGTAATATGCATGTATATATGTGAAAGGTACACACATACACATTTACATATGTATATAGTATAAAGAAGAACAAGAAAATTATTGTTATTAATGCGATTATTGTGTGCACAGTTGCGTGTTAATTTTGTGTAATTTTCGCTAGGGAATTGTTTTATATATATTTCGATGTTTGTTATATTGTTGCTGGTTATTTTTTCAATTTGTTAGCACAATGCAAATGGCTCACATCCAAAGCGCCGCCCCGCATGCCAATTCTCACCACTTACACGTATGTATGTATGTGTGTGTATGTACATAACACAGCGTTCAGCACAATTTTCAATGACAATCTGGTTGGATTAACATTTATTAGGGTTTTGTTTCGACTGGCCTAGCCAAATATTTACGATATTTACTTAGCTGGCAATGGCCATTGACCAAATCTATTTGTGGCTCAAATTGCTGCACTTGCAGCCAATGGCCCCAAAGCCTAATAATTAACTAAAATCCGATGCCAACAGCTAATTATTGTACATAATTAAACAGTGACAGCAACTGTGGTAGCACTGACAATAAACAAAACAAAATATATACAGATATATAAATATACATTAATTGTTTGGCTCGTTTAATTTGACAATTATTATTTGATAATTGTAAAGAAACTGTTTATTGCTGGTTTTTACCATCATTTTTGGTTAGGTTCAATCAACTCTTCTACGTGAATTGAGTCAAAAAAAATCAGTCTATCGGTGTATAGTTAGTTTTAATATTACCTAGTTTTGAGCAGAGCGGAAATTACAAAAAGAAATATGCTTTCAATATGAACTTGCAGCTTGCATTTACAATTTACTACACTTGTTTGCTCGTGAAACTGTTAAAATTGTGTCTAGTTCAATTCTCAAGTCAAATAATACGTATACGTATGCAGTACATGTGCACGGTTGGGTCGTATGTAGGTATTTGGCGTTTCCAATGATTTTTATCAACGCGGCATCAACAAAATAAAATACAAGAAATGTTGGCGGGGTGCCAATAGCGGGCAAGACGACGGCGCTGATTGTCAACATAAGTGTGTTTGTTCTAGGGCAAGTGCATTGCGCATACGCTCTGTGGGTCGCCGATGCACATGCAGCGACGAACATGACAAAAAGGCAAAAAGCAAACAAACAACAACAACAAACGAGGCTGGGAGAAATGTGGGAGAAAGGCGAATGTGTAGTATAACAACAATGCTCACATGCTACAAACCTTATATGCATGCATGCCTATGGATGCGCATGTATATGCTCACATCACACATACGCACCGTGTGGCTCTTATTATTATTATTATGTTTTCTTGTTGTTGTTGTAGTTTTTTCCCTTTTTTCTTTTTGTCGTCAGTCACCGATGCTGAGATGCGGCTGAGATGCGTCTTGGCCAACTGCTTCCCACAGCGCTAACTAACCGAATGAATTTTGTTTTTGTTGCAGTTTTTAGTATTCTAGTCTATCTAGCCGTCCGTCTACCGAAACTGACTGCCTGACTGTCTCTCCTACCTATCTATCTCTGTATGTGTTTGTCTGTTTCTCTGTTTCTCTGTTTCTCTGTTTGTTTGTGTTTTTGTGTTTTTGTGCTGTTGCCAGACAGCGACTGCGACCGCCACCGCGGCCGAGACCGAGACCTTCGTCGCCGATTAGAATGCAATTAGTGGCAACAGCAGCAACATCAACAAAAACAAAAACAATAAACAAAAACACACTAGAAGCAGCAACAACAATTGCATCAACTATATTAATATTAACAAAACTCCACAAAAGTTCTAAGCAAACATAAAAAAAAAAAAAAACATTGCATTGAGTTTCGAATTCAGTTTTTAATTCCAATCTATTTAAGTTTGTGACTTGTGTGCTCTACGGACTTGATGCGAATCAATTTGTTGTTGTTTTTTTTTCTTTAATTTTTTTTTTATTATTATTTTATTAACTTGCTGTTAGGTAATAGTTAGCTTGTTTTTTATCTCTCACAATAGCTTCCGCTTTTGACGGACAGCGTAAACTTATTTGGTTGTTTGTTTTTATTTGAATGATACTTTTTTATACTCTGCTAGCGAAGGTAAGAATCATGTTGGTTTCGTAAAAACGTTAATTCTCTTCTATTCTATCCAAAGGGTCTGATTAACCGCCTTCTTTTTGTGTAGAGATTTCTGAAACTAGAGTCAAGCCGGAGTCAAATCAGGGTATAACGCAGTCGGTTGTGTTTGACTGCAACGTTTTCACTTGTTTGTACATGTTTTTTTTTCGTCATAATCAGCAGGCGTAATTTGAACAACAATCGTAGGAATAATTACTTATATGGCATATTATTTATGAGAAATGTGCGCGAGAGTTAACGCTGACGGAAAAACTGCGACAAGTGCGACAAGTGCGACAAGCCGCATGTTTTATAATTATTTTTTTAGCCTTAATTTTCTTTGCTTAGCCCAGTTTTTTTTCTTTCTGTAGTATATATGTCTTGTGCCGTATTAATTTTCAGTTCAGTTATATGCTCTTAAATCTTGTTGAATATTTTCGCTCACCCGTTGATTAGCAGCGCCAAGGTTTACACTTCATTTGACTTTTTGCGTTGACGCTTTGGCTTTGGCCAAAATGTTGGTTTTTTTTTAGCGGTTTTGCTGTTTGCGCAGTTGGCATTAAGAATATATTTGCCTTCGCCTCTGTCTCTGTGATAAGTGCGCAACAGCTTAGAAGGGATTATGGGCTGGGCTCAACGGGCTCAGCCATTATTATATATGATCTCATTTGCTCTTGCAAATTGTCTTGTCATGTGTATTGTGTATTGTATTGTCAGCCATCAGACACAAGCCAACAGCCAACAGCCACCTGCCACTTGTGACTTGATGCTCGATTTGTTGCCTATTCGGGATTTCGCCAATTTTTAGAGTTACTTTTTACGCTGTACCCCTATTCTACCTTTCAATGCATATTAATCAAATAATGTTTACCCCTTTGTTGTTGCCTGGTTTCTGATTCGTTTATTCTTGCTGGTCATTAAGTGTGTTGGCTCAGTTCGCTTTACACTCTAACGTTTGCTTTCATTTGTATACCCTATAGCCAAATTCGAATAACACTTTCAAAGTGTATTTTATTTTCGATGTGTTCTTTTCCTTTGTTGTCCTCTCACTGGCGACTGTCACTTCTAATGATGCTAATGAGTTGAGCCTTTTAAGTGACCCCTTACCACCAATGCCCATGGCAAAACCCAGTTGATATCTACTTTGTCTGGGAAAGGCCCAATTGATTTAGCCCACTCCCCAAAAAAAAGATTGTATACTATTCGTATGTGTGTTTGTTGTATACAATATCAATTCACAATCAAATCAAATATGAGTATTTGCAAAGTGAACATCCAAAATAAAAATAAACTAAATTATATATATATATGTGTGCGTTGTGATGTGCAATATTTTGATAATGCATTAATATTTGAATTGAAACAAGCTGCTTGGCTTGTTCCGTCCGTTAATGATAATATTGATTTTTTCCTTTGAATTGATTGATACGCGACAATTAAAGCAAAGCTGTTTAATCAAGGTAGTCATATTGAATTGGTAGCACTTGAGGCCATATACGAGTAATCTGCATGATCTGTAGATTCATTCACACTATCATTATGATTACGTATGTGAATAAATACGATACACATAAATACAATGACTTTGCCAGCGATGTTATTGTTAATCATGGAAAGTAACAAATGTGTCTGGGCGCTGACTAATAGTATCTGTTATGAAATGCGAAATCTTATCGGACGATTCGCTGCAAAGTGATCTTCGCACATACGTATAGTATGTATTTCCCGGAACGCCTCACCTCACCTCGACTAAAATAATCTCAGTCTCAGTAGCAACGTTTAAACGTGGCTGTTGCCATTAACTTTGGGCAGTCATGAGGCTTGGGTCTTATCGCCGCCGGAGGCAATTATTTGGCTATAAATAAAAATAAAAGCTGCCAGCTCTTGTCATAAACATCATCAGCATTATTACCATTATAATCATAATCATAATCATAATCATAGTCATTGTCATTGTCGGCGTCACAATGACTCTGGCTTCCATTTGTTCAATGGTAAAAGTTCCTAAAAATAGCATTGAAAAACCCTTCCCTTCCCTTCCCTTCCCAAACGGTCCACATGCATGAGTTACATGCAACATGGAAAATAACCAAGCTTGTCATCGCTTTTTCGAGCTCCTTGAATTCCATTCTAAGGTCGCGTTCGCATTTAACGTAAATTTCGTTTTTCGACAAACAAGACAACAAATAAAATTTAATAAAGTGAAACAAAAAAAAAACAAGTTTCCGATCAGGGCTGCTGGGCATGTTTGTTTAGTTATTATTGTTTTGTTGTTTCTCTCTCTCACTCACTTGTGGCTTATGCAATCTTGTCTGGAGAGTCGTCCCTAAGTGGCATCGGAAACTGCCGCTGCTGCAACAGTAGTCGAGTAGTAGGAGTTCAAAACAAGTATGATGGCTTTAGTCGAGTTAGCCCGAATAGTTGATACTCTAAGCTTAAGTTTTTCATAGTAAATTGTAAGTTTGTTTGGACAGATCGAATTTGTTTCCTTACTGATCAAAAGATTCCGTCTAAGTCCGCTTGGTTTTCTTATATTTCATATTAAAGACTTAATTTCGTTGCAAACATTTTAAACAGATATAAATGTCTCCTAAATGTTCTTTTTTCATATAGAATGTTCTACTTTAAAATATGTAATAATCGCTTGTTCCGTAAACTTATATTTTAAACACATATTAGATAAACTATTCAACTATATTTTACTTTCCCATTGCGATATTTGATATATACTCCTCTCTTTTTTCGATAGACTTTAACTAAAATAAAACTCCAAAGCAACACTTTTTGAAACAAATTTAAATAAACTATTTTCCCTATTTATGCAAAACGTCTAAGCTGTTTTAAGACTCTTCAACGTTTTATACAGATTAGGTTAAGTGGAACGAACATTTATTGACAGCCTCAAGTGCTTAAGTACAATTTCATCAAGTGTTTCAATCTTATTCTCAAAAATATTTCAGCGCTTCTATCAAACTGATTAACTTTCAACACGTAACAGAAGGCATAAAATATATAAGTTTTTTTTTTTGCTTCCGTACTTCCGCATAAGTGAAACTCTTTTTAAATATCTTTGTCTTTTGGCAAGATTGGAATGGTACCGAAAATCGATCCTATTTGGAACGCCTCCCTCCCCAATGCCTCAAAAGCCACCCGTTTGGGCATTAACCTTAACCACCACGTTTGATAATGGTATTAGAGTATTTTATAGTTGGTTGTGTATGACTTTAAAGTTTTCACTTGTTTTCTGCTTTTGCTGCTTTTGACATGCAAATTCAAACTTTGCCGTCTTTATAATTCGATTTCATTTTTCAAGGCATCTATTGTTCAAAATTTGATCATGTTGTTGTTCGCTGATGTAGCCCTATTTCCAACGTGTACGATGCGATGGTCTATCGGCAACATTTGACTGTTAATGAAGTGATAACATGCTAGTTAACTAGCTACAAACAAAACTCAACTCAACTCAACTCAACTCAGGCCGCTCCAGTTTTTTGCTTTTTTCATTGCCTGCGCGCAGCGAGCAAGTGTGCATAAATTATTTGCAAATTGTATTATCGGGCATGTTTAAATATTTGTGCGGTTATTTGGCACCTGCCGTACCAAAAATCTACGCAGACCCAGACGTAGGTAGACGCAGGCGCAGACTCACATGGCGTATGAGTAATAAAGTCAATCTGTCAACTGCTCATCATCAGTAGCAGAAGCAGCGTAACTGGCGGCATTGTATAATGATTGCCATGATAACATGAACAAACAGAGGAGACACTCAGCAAAATGATGATCAACATTTTCTTTTCGCTGTAGCAGCAGCAACAACAACAATACTAATAAGAAGCACACGTCCTCAGCCACAAAAAGGTTGAAAGGAGTCGTCGACGCTGTCATTGCGACGAGAAATTGCGCAAAATAATAATAACAACAATGGCAAACAGCGCAACAACAATAATATATTGTATTTATATACATACGCAAAGGTTATTACAGCGAACGAAAAGCGCAAAACTTATTGTTGTTGTGCAATATACGAAATTGAAATATGCATACGCTAAATAAAATAATAATATGTACTTGAGATTGCATGACCGAATTTACAGTTCGTATCAATGTATTAATAAATATAAAAAGTATCATATATATATATGCTAGCATTTATTTAATAATATTATAGTTTGCAGAAAATATTGTTGGTTGGTAAGCAAGACGTATACTTAATATTTGTGGCAAGCCATTGTTAAAGCTAATCATTCCGAAAATCAAGAACATGTCGAGCACAAGCACGACTATTTGCTGAATCAATGGTATATAACCGATGGATTCGAAATCAGGATTCTTCACCTAACTTGCGTAGCTGCCTTTCTATTCATCGAGACCAAAATACATTTATTTTAGTGTAAGTGTGTTAGTGTGTGTGTCTTTGCTCTTTCGAAAAACCGAAAAAAGCTTATGTTTGTGAAGCTTCCGAAAGCTTTCTTCGTTCAGTCAAAGACCAAACGAAATGGTGAAATTCTTTCAATTATGTTAAAGCTATAGATGCAGAGACATTTGTGTATTATTGAGAAAATGAGATTTGAATTTATAGTGCGGCTAGAAGACAGTGCGAGTGCTGCAAACGTTTTTGACATCGCGACTTCGCTGTTTGCATTGTAGTTGCCATAAATAATTAAAAAGTTTGCTAGCGCGTCAAAAAAAAAGATTTGTTTGCCTTCTGTTGTTTGTTTCTATTGCAAACTGTCAGCAATTATGTATGTATGTGTGCTTGTGTTTGTGTTTAGCGTTTTTGCGGAAGTGCATTGTGCATTGGTTTGCCATTCAAGTAGGCACTTAAGTCGAATAGAAACACATTTCTCACCTATTTGTCGCTCTCCAAAAAATGCTAATTAGATTTTTGTTGTTTTTGTTTTTTTTTGTTTTGTGTTTCGCAGTCGCTGTCGCAGTCGCAGTTGTAACTGCATTTAATTAGAACTTTGTGTGCTTCAAGTGTGACCCGTTGTTATAGTAAGAATATTTATGCAAATTGTCCTGGAAGTCAATAATAATGCACAGCGGCGGAAATCCGCTAACTCGAAATCGAATCGTATTTTGAATATTATTATTTTTATTACTTTTGCTGTGGCTTTCGGGCGCATCTTCATGCAAAACGTCATAAGAGTGTGTTAAAAACACCAAAAGCGAAAACAAAAAAAAACAAAAAAAAACAAAAAAACTAAAACAGGTAAATGGAACGTCGTGAGTAGTGAAAGTTTTCTATGCTGTTTTTTTTTGTCGATTTTTTTTTTGGTTGTTGTTTGGTTGTGCTTATCGAGCTGGCTAAGCCGTTCAGCGTTGAGTAGGGAAAGGAGAGTATAGTTGGGGCGTTGCGTGAAGACTCTGCATTGTGCTTAGGCATTGAAAAACTGCGCATGTGCGTTAAGCGTTTAAGCGCTTAAATAATCACACACCCCATGCAGCCAGCCGCGCATGCCAACGACAACAGCTAAATTAACAGCGGACGTATCCATAAGATATAATCGCACTCGCACTCGCAATTCATATTCGCACCAGCTACTTGCTCTATTGAACGTCACATGTGCACGTTTGGGCAATGAGCTATCGATCGATTGGATAGTGCCGAGAGCTTCTCAATAGAGTTTGTTTCAGCAAAACAATTAAAATTATTGCTGATGATGATGATTCCTATTCCATTCCCTTCCTTTCTACTTTGCTACCCACGAGCAGTGCTATTATTTCTCTATTTGTGCGCCTTGCAAAACCCGGCGTTAAAGCAAGCAAAATTATTTAAATTTTTCTCTCTTTGATTTTGTGGGTGAGTCGATTCGGCGCTATTGGAAGGGTGCCCGAATTTGTTGTTAGGGTATTTACATAGTGTAGGGCGTTTCAAATATTTCCTCTTTTGTTTTATTTTATATATTTTTAATGTTTTTTTTTTTGGTTTTTTTTTTTGGTTTTTTCGGTTTGGGCATTTTAATTTGCATTCGGTTAGGCAATGCAATTTGCTGTTGTTGTTGTTGTTGTTGATTTTTATGGGTTTTTGCTTGTGACATGCACTGAACTCACTGCATATATATATATATATATATATACATATATATATATACGTTCAATATATAGATTTACATGTACATAAATGTATGTATGTGTATTTATTTTGCCTCTGTCGCGGAGCCTGGCCCGCACTTCCAGAGGGGTAGCTTTGCTGAGAGTTTCTATTGCGGTTTTCATTAAAATTTCTTGATAATATACTTTGGTAGCTGACACGGCGTTATTTATGGTTTCAGTTACTAAAACACACTGTGCATATTGCCACAGATTTGTTTATTATTGTAATTTGTGCTTGGTTTCGTTGCCCTGTGCTTTTTCTAGCTGTTTTCGCTGCTCCCCCCACCCCCCACCCCCCTCTGCTGCTCTGCTGCTCTGCTGCAAGCCCACTCTTATACAAAAGTCATGTGCGCAGTCCAAATGCGCAATCTTACTTATACTGTTGGCAATTTGTCATTTTGCTGCTTATTTCAATTGAGTTATGTTATTGCCAACGATTATTATGGCATCCACTATAAAACACTCTTTGCTCTTATATTCTTATATTCTCTCTGCTCTGCTCTCAGACGTTCTTTTTTTTTCGTTTACACCTATCCTTCTTATACCACAAGCAGAGAGCGAGCACAAAAATGTCTGCAATATTGTTTCAAGTACGCTACTTACCGTCTCACAACCCTTATACGTCGTCTGCAAGAGAGAGCCAGAGCCAGTTACAGATCTCAGCGCCTGTGTGTGCGTGTGTGTTTGAGCGCAAAAAGCTCAAACAGGATGCTTCGCTTTGTGCGAAACGAATGGAAAAAAAAAACAAAAAAGTAACAAAAAAAAAACACTTCCGTCTTGACTTTGCTTATTGCTTTTTGTCTTTCAGTTGATTATGGAACTTTTTAAATTGTACTTTTGTAATGTTTTTACAGGCTTTTGTTGTTGTCAAAAAAAAAAAACGAAATGTTCTTAATCTTTAATTAAGCGAGGATCCGTTGGCGGGGGCGAGTAATTTACATTGCCGTTAAATTTTCAAAGTTTAAAAAAACGTGAAAAGTAATGTAAGGATTTGAAGTGTTGAACTTTAACACTAAGGATGTTTATTTGGTTTTTTAATGTTCTTTAAAAGGTTGCCAAAGAAAAAAAAAAGCTCAAAAATATTTATTTCCTTTTAGTTATTATATGTGAGCCAGGTTTTTTTTTTTTTGGAAATTTTCACAGCCGCAGAATTAAACTTTGTCTGTTTTATATGTATTAAATTAAAAAATAATTATTTTTCTATATATATATAGAGTTTTTTTTTTTTTTTTGGTAACAAAAACACGACCAACTCGAAAACGCACTAAAACGGTATTAAAAGCCGAGACTAAATTTAACTTTGCAAGTAATTTACAATGAGACTTGAAGCGGCGCGCGAGCCGATTGCAAAGCAGAAAGACACGATCGCGACACGAGTGCGACACGAGAGAGCGACGCAGCGACGCAGCGACGAGCGATACTTTCGTGCGGAGTTCACTTCACTTTTGCACTTGTTGTTGATGTTTCAGTGCGTAGGTGCTGTACGTCGGGGATGTGGGGGCGCTGTTGAGGCTGCGGCTGCGACTGCGGCTGCTGCTGCTGCTGCGATGGAGATGCGGCCAGATAACTGACGCTCTGACAAGTGGCCCGAAAATAAAGAATAAACAGTTGCTCGTTGTCGTAGATCGTTGCTCGCTGTTTGAATGGAGCGTGTTTGAAGCGTGTGTGTAGAGCGATCACGGCAGCTGTTGTGTTGGCGTTCGGCTTAGAAATGATGTTGGCTTAAAGCCAGCCGCTACGTAATATACGCTCAGATCCTGTTTGCACGCTGTCAACGCTGACGTCGCAGCGCCAACAGCTGCTGCTGCGCCAGCGCCAAAGCGCGAAAATATGAGAAAGAAAGAGAGCGATAGCGACAGCGAGAGCGAGAGCGAGAGCGAAAGAGAGATATAGAGAGAGGGGGAGAGAAAAGGGAGTCAATTAATCGCAGATTGCAAGCTTTTTCGGCTCCATACAGTCAGAGTGTGGGTAAGCTTTGCGTTGGGTTGGGTTGGGTTGCGTTGCGATAATGTCGACGCCGTCGCTGCTGGCGCTCGTTGACGCTGGCTGCGCAGCATCGTTGTCGCTTCGAACTCACTTCAAACTTGCTCCATGGTGTGTTGTTGTGCTGGCGTTTGTTGCGTACCCGTCTTGTCTATAGCCAAAGCTGTATTTGGTTTAACGGTTTTTGAGCGACATTTCGAAGAGAGGGAGAGTAGCGGGTGTGTTAGTATTTCAGCCAATCACACAAGCGGCGCTATTCAACTTTCATTAGAAATTTACTATTGAGCGCTGCTCAGCCACGCCTCCTGACTGTGTGAGTGTGCTTGTAAGTGTGTCGACGTGTGTGTGTGTGTGTGTGTGTGCTCCTTAAACACGACATAGGTTTGGGTCTGGGTCTCGGTCTCTGTCTCTGTCTCTGTCGCGGTGGGTTGGCAGAGACGTCGCCGCCGCTGTCATTTAGCATATTATAATGCAATAATTGCTGATAATTGCCGTTAATGAAAAACCATTTGAATACTGCGATTCATAAATCTCAAATTGCCATTCTCTCTCTTTGTAAGTGTATATGCCCCGATCGACATTTGTATGTTAGCACTAGCTTGCTAGCAAGGAAACAAACAAACAAACAAACAAGACAAGACAAGACATGAAAACAAAAGCACTTAGCAAACAAGCCAAAGCATACACACAAATACAAACGTACAACAACAACTGCTCATTTAATAGTTTTATTTTTCAAATTTATTAATTATTTATTTATTTGCTATCGCAAATGAAATGACGTCTTTTTTGTCGACGTCGTCGTCATTGTCTTCGGTTTGGAGCTCTTTTTTTTTCTTTTTTGCTTTGTCATCGCTATCATTAGCAAACGTCACAACGATTCCAGGCTTAGCTACATAAGCACTTAATTATATACATAACTTATTATATCTACACTTGTTGTGTATGGCATATGAATATTTCTATTGTCTACACGATTGTCATTCTTTTATTCGACTTGTTTTTTTTTTTTTTGGTTTTCCGTGCTTGCGTTAATTGTTGCCGAAATAACATTCCACTAAACAGTTTGCAACGATTTGTTGCTGCTGCCTTTTCTATGCTATTTATGTGTATGCGCACTTATATGTATGTATGTGACACTGGCATTCTCTTCTTCTTATATTTCCTACCTGTCTTTGTCTATTTATAGTTTATACACAAGGTTCTTGAGGGTGCATCTTGCAAAGCTTGCACACACACACACACATACTAATATACCCAATAATTGCATTTGTCTCGATTTGTTACAAATTTTGAACTGTTGCCAATGCTCTTATACAATTTCGTCTACATTTGAGTTTTGTTCTGTGCATGAATTTATATTTTCTACGTCATTATGCTTAGCTTTTTAGCACAATTAACGTTAGGTTAATTATTGTTGCCACAATCTCAATAAAGTTAAGTTAAGAGCAGCTAAATACAAGAGAACAAACAGCCAAATAATTATCAGCTGGCACAATGTGATCAAATTATCAGATCTCAAACAACAACTAAACCGAAAACATCACAAACATTCGCAAATATTCGCACAATACTGAGGAAGTGTGTTTGAATTGTTATTTTTAATTGTTATAAGACAGTTGATGCGATTCAATTTACAAACGGCCTTTTTCAATGAAATTGCAAAATAATCTGCACAAATCTGCCCCAAGCTGCTGCAGCGTCCAGTCTGCTCCAGACAATCTATACATTCCTAAACAAAACCCGAAAATACTAACAAAAACAAAACAAAAGCTTATTTGAGTAAAATATTATTTTATTAATTTAGGCAAAGTATGTTTTGAGCGGATTTTCTTTAAATTTAATTTTATTTAATATATATTAATTCGCATTCATCCCAATATTCAATGAGTAAGTCAACTAGTTCAACGTTTTTTTTTTTTAAATAAAATTTCATTAGCCCTGGCTTGTAGTTAAACTGTTGCATTTCAGAACCATTCAGAACTAGCTGTGTCTCGTTAAGGCGGCCTCGTTAGTTCTTTGAGCTAGTTCCAAACACATAACGGTTGCAGTTCATTTCAATGGTACAACCGAAAGTGATTCGGCTCAGCTGCAAACAAACAAACAAAACGAAAACGAAAAGAATGCTTGAGAAGAGTGTATTGAGTTCTCAGTGTTTCTAAAAATCGACTTATTGCTGCTTGCATTAGGACAACCAAATTGATCTTGATCCTTGTGCTAGTTAAATACATTTGCACAAAGCCATTGAACCTGTTTAGCCCATTTTCTATAATATTCATATGAAAATGATCCGAGTCCGTAACTTTAAGTTTCTTTTTGTACTAGGAAAAAAAGATATACGATGGATGAAACCAAGCTTCTTCCTTACTTCTCAAGGATTAAACAAAAACTTTGCTTACAATATATAAAGTAACACAATAATTTAATTCTTAATTATTAACCCTTAGCCAATTCAACAAATACTACTCCATATTCTTTCTTCGCTATGTGGCATAAATAACTTTCATTAGATATAAACAACTCATTGTTTGGATTCATCAAAGCTTAGTTAAAACCATTTTCGATTTGTTTTAACAAAAATTGCATTTAAAAAAATTTAAACAGTCATTCAACTTCAAGAGAAAAGTACTCAAGTACTCTATAGTTTTGTCCGTTCGGGCCGTTTGACATATTGATATCAATATGAACCCATGTCAATACTATTCAGTTAATAATTTTTCAGCTGTTGTCGTTAATTGCCAGCTGAAACACTACATGCTTGACACGTGCAAATTTTTTAGCACCCTGCTTAGTGCATTAATCAAATGGGAGGCATTGCAATGGGAGACGTTGAAAAATAGTTAAATTGAAAATAATTCTGATGTATACTGTGCTCAGATTTATCTTAAAATCTAATTGTCATTTCTGCTAACTAAGAACGAGTTGCACAGTTAGAATATAATTACACATACACATCTGTATATCTATATAATATATATCTCTCTAAACTCATACATATATCTTAGCCACTTTGTGCCTCAACTTAAAGCTAATCATCTTTACGATTACCGCAGTCACTAGTACGCTTTTGCGCTTTTTAAATGAATAAAAACAAAAATGCCATTTGACTGCTGTTTGGCATTGAACTTTGCTCAAGATAACAAACAAATATTTTACCCTTGTTACCCTTGCCGAGATACATATATATTCTAGAAATGCTTAAAGTCGACCTTGACGAAAAACTTGCATAAGAGTTGGCCGTTGTTATTCCAGAACTATACCGAAGTTAATTTAAGTCGACCAAGATATCCCACCTTATTTACGTACATAAGCTTCTTGACATAAGAAAAAGTTCTGGATTCCACCTTAACAAGTCTTGCAAGGAATGCTTAAAAGATCTTGGTCATGAAATTAGTGCAAAAAATTCTTTACTTTCTTTCAATCTTTTTGTTTTCCTGTAAAGTCATTAAGTAATATAAAATTGCGAAACAGGCTTAAGGCAACCGCCGCGTGAAGATGAAACTTAAGATCCTGGATCCTGGTACGGTTGGGATATGTGAACGCTATTAGGCCTAGGTTATTTCTGATTAATAGAAAGCAAAGAATGTTTTTAAAGCGTTTATCACCTTTTGTTCAAAAAAACTATTTATTGAGCAATAATCAAACTTTAAAGGCTCTTTAAAAATAAGTTTATTGTATTATTTTCTTGAGTTGCTTTGACATAAAAGAAATAGTTTTATTTTTAGAACTTAGTTAGTTAGTTATTACCTAATAAGCCTTTTATGTGCTTATCATCTGCGACCTGTCAAAAAATAACTTCCTTAATTGTCTCTTACTTCTGTTTATCTGAATGAAAGTAGCTTATTTCGAAACTTAAATAAATATTCAAGATTAGAGCGATACATCCCTACAGTTGTGGAGTAAGCAAACTTGATAAATACATAGCTGCTAGCTATAAAACACTTTAAACAAGTTATAGTTTCGTTTTACCAACTACAGGGTATCTTTCTACCGTGCAAGTTTGTTGTTGGCCCACAGGCAGCATTAACTGCATGTACATACATGTGTAAACAATTTTGTGTACATGCATTAATCATTGTTATGGTAAATCCATGATCGCGTCAGCTACGGCAATATAGGTTAATTGCCAAAGTGCTTTGCTCTCTGCCACTGCCACTGCCTCTGTCACTGTCACCGCCTCTGCCACTGCCTCTGCCTCTGCCTCTGCCACTGTCAGCTTCGAAGTCGTCACAGTTGTGTCTCCGTCGTCTGTTTACCTTAGCACCCAACTACCGCACTTGAATTTTTAATAACCTCTTCAAGTTCACTGTTAGCAGTGCGGGTGTGTGGGTGTTTTTGTGTCTGTTTGTTACTCTGATATCTGTACTGTCGACTTTAACGCTGCCTGTCATCAGTATGGGCCCAGTTTACTTGGGGTAAGTGAGAGAGGGGGGCATTGTCATAATGGCAGCTCTACATTAAATGCGTAATAGATACACAACAACACACATACATATATCACTCACTGATAAGCATGCACAAAAAAAAAAAAAATAAAAATAATACAATTTCAACGGTTGAATTCAACCAACCCAACTGTAACAGTTACTAAAGTTTAAATGTATTTTGTAACTGTGTTGTTAAGTGGAGTCTACAGAATAAAGTAAACTTAGATTAATAGTAAATCTTAAAATTTATTTGTTAAAAATCTATAGAAATGTGGAAATAGATTTTCCAATGTTATATGTTGGAATAAGCTAGTTTGTTCCAATATACATTGTATATAAGATAAAAGCTCCTTTAAAAAAATAGTTAATAGTTCGACTCCATAAAGTATAAACAGCCCCTAAAACCCCTAAATTATCGATAACTCTTTCGGTTTCTGATACCTTAAATAGTGAAATGTTAAATTGCAACTTGCTTCAGACAAACTTTGTCTGTAAAAATTTGATTGAAACCAGAACTACCGGGTAACAGTTAAAGATAGAAGTTCAATCGACCATTCAGCAGCATAGACAGTCCTGCGAATACTTTCTATATTCTTGAGCAATGGCAATACACGTGAAGTTGGTCTAGACTTCATTCTTGTGCTTCAATCGGTGGGAGCCATTTCTTACATCGAGTTGACAGGTTTTTCGACTTTTAATTACACCAAACTTGGATTGGGTCTGATTGGAAAAGAATTATTTAAGCATCTTAGAATATTCGAATAATTCCATTTTTGTTCCCCAATCAAATGAACTTTATCTTTTATAAATTCAAAAAAAAAAAAATCTCCTTAAACAAACAGCTTTTTCAAGCACTTGCCGCGGGACGTTAAATTTAGTGTATATTTTTAGACAATCGAGCTCCTCTTGAGTGGACAAACCCCTTGAGCGATCCAGACTTTAGCTTCATGACTTTAAATATAGCTAAATTGCAATGCAAAATATTCAAATTGAATTGATTTAGATGATTTGCAGTTCTAATATGGTAAGAGTATATTTTAAATTCATATTTTTCTGAGTTTTTAATATTTGAATGAGTATGTATAAAGAACGCACAAGGAATATCAACACAGCCAAGTATATTCGTCTTGAAACATTTAAATAAACTGTAGAGTTCTCAAGTTTACACAAAAAAAGCCTTTTGACTTCGGCAAAACGCACTAACAAATTATTTCAAACCCAAGTTAAAACAGGACTAGCCGGATGTCAAGTAAAACGAGTTACACACTCGTCAGTAAACTGTTTAACCGAGTACGACACTAATTGATAAACGACGGTGACATCTTAAACTCATCAGGGATTGATCTATTTCACTTTAGTGGTAAGATTTCAAACCACATCAAAGTTAATTCTAGTAGCTCAACGATACCAACCCTTAGTTTGTTCAGCATCAGATCCGGCCCCTTTAATATATTTACAAATGATAAAAAATATTTTTTTGCCGACGAGCAAGTAGTAGGACTGTTGAACAAAACATCCAGATGGAGTTATAGATAGCATAAAAAATAACATTTTTATAAAGATAAAGAAGAGCAACTATTTTGGATAATTAGTTAAGTATAATGTGCAAAATGGATTATGCCGATGCTTTAAAAAATGTTACACTCAAACAATTGGGTGGCACAAGTTTCCGGATGGGATATTAAGATCACGAATTTAAATAAGAGAATTAAGAATCTACTGGAAAGTTTTATTTTTTACTATGGTGGTCAAGTCTGCTGAGGATTAAGTAATATTGAACTTTAAGCAGGTAGGATTCGAATAGTTTTTCAGTAATATAGGCAATGAGCAGATTAGTACAGTACAGTACAAAGTATAGGTTTCTCTATAAACGCAGTACTATAATTGATATAAGATAGCCGTAAAAACGATTTAGTAAACTAACGACATGTATTGAAAATAAATATAGAAGTTCTTTATTTTAAAAATGCACAGTTATGTTAAGGTTTAATATTAACGAATCATTAAATGACCAAATCGTATACAATTTAAATTAATAAAAAAAATATATCATCAAAGTCGTTGCATGTTAGAAATCCTTTAGTATTAAAAAAGTCAAGCATTGATATTATAATAATTCTAGCTCACTGTTACTGAATTGCTTAAGCAATTGCTTATTCGCAGATTAGCGTCATGAAAATCGCAAACTGTTCTATACAAAAATATAAATAAAATAATGATACGAGTGCAAGTGCACACTCAAGTGTGAGAAAAATATAATATATACACGTTGCAACTTTCCGGTGTGTGGCCATGCATAAATTTCGAAAACCTTCTAAAAAATCTCACAAAAAATATTACTATATAGTAACATTTTACGATCTTAAAAGGACACACGCACATAGCTGGCTCAAACTGTATTTAAATGTATTTATTATTTTCTTTTTTTTATGTGCACCCACGGTTTACTTCATTTAACTCACGTGACGCATTGTCTATTTCCATGTTTCCATTGGTGTCCACCCAATCAATTGATTGCTTTTACTGTATCGGGCAACATTAAATAAGTGTAATCATCTTGTGCAACATATTGTTGCTTGACTGTTATCCAGGCACACTCATTCATCTGTATATAAAAATTCACAAATATTTCTAATTACATCAATTAATACACAAAAAGAACAGCTACAGTCAAGCTTGTCAGTATGTGCCCTCAGATAAGCGCCAAACAATTAACACTTGCTCCAAAGCTCCACGCTTTCAGTTCCGCCCTGTGCCGGAATATGTTAGTTTGCAGCGGTTGGCTAAAACGTGAACATAAACATCCAGAGAAATGTTAAGCAAAAACAATAATCATCACAAAGCACCCTATACATTGTACATTTTTTTTAATAATTTAATTGAAAAGCAGACTTTAGAAGACTGGTGTTTAAGCACCAGCTCGACCACATAATTCACAACCATATTTATTGGGATTGGAAAAAGCCCAAGCAGGACATATTTACTTAGCCTTGCTCGCTGTTGGCCATTAAATTAGTGACAAAAGTTTCATGCAACGTAACATTATTTCGAGACATTTCGATACGCCTCGATATCAAAACAAAAAGCGTTGTTTAATCGATTTGAAATTTGTGCATGTGCCAACCAATTGTCTTCTTTGTCTTTAAGCATTACTCTCTCGCTCTTGATTGTACACATTTTATTGGCGCTTACAAGATCAGAAATGCTTATGGTGCTCCTTTGTTGTTTCAATTGCCCCCCAGCAAAAGCAATTTGTCATTTTCTGTTTGCCAGAAGGAAAATGCCAAAGGACGAGCTACAACACGAAGGGCTGCGAAGATGTCAACAGGCAGCTTTCTACTTTTTCTTGTTTTTTAAATCGATTTTATTGAATTTCCGGCCTTCGCTAAGCTTAGTAGCCCAATCTTTATGCTTTGTCTGTCTCGTACTATCAATGTCCTTATGGTAAGACTTAAACTCCTACATTGATCGAGTAATTTATAGTTGAAATGTCACCAACATGTAAAGCAAACCCAAATCAAATGCAGCTCAAGAAAAATATATACGTAATTTTGCGTTCCACATTAACATTTGCATGTTGATCGGGGAAAGAGAGTAAGCAACACGCTCTCACTTTATGTTGCTCACCAAAACGCTCTCTTTTGCAGCAAATTCAGGTCTGATTCATGCTTGCATATTTTAGATTTCAATTGAGAGCAAACGCCTCAAGCCCCACTGAAGGCTAATGTTTGTTTCCATTTGTATTGGTGCTTGCTGCGCCATAGGCACAATTTGGACATCTCTGCTCTAGACTTTAAGCTCCGCAATCGTTTGCCTATGCATACGGAAAGTTGGAGGGGTGGGAATTGGGGTTAGGATATTTATATCGCTGTCGGTGCGGCCCGCTTTGAATCATTAGCCAGTTGAGTATTAGAGTCATCAATCTTTCATATACTTTTGGTTTTTGGCTGTGTACTTTCGACAAGCTGGGATAGCGCCACTAACAGCCACCACCACCACCAGCAGCGGCTGTAGCGGCTGTAGTGGCTGTAGCGGCGACACCAACAAGTCTCTGTTTAAAAACCGGTAAGCGGCTAAAGTTGGCACTGGCTGCCATTCAAACGACTTCAAACCGCTTTGGGCCGGCTTAAACTAGAATCGCTGAACCGCATCGGAACGTGGCGCATTAAGCTTTTTCTTGCTTGTCTATTGAATCCCGGCCAAACTAGCAGCAATACATACATACATAGCTAAATACATATATAAACACGGTATGCTACGTTAAGGGGGTGGTCAGCAGACTTCACCATTATTTATGTTGATTTAAACATACTGGTGCTTAAGATCAAGCCAAGTCCAAAGCTGCATTAAGCTGATATCGACACCAAAACTTATGTGCTCTGTTGGACGGACTGGGCGCCCAGTGTGCGCTATCGATCGTTTAATTTGCTTAATATGCTATATGATCCAAAAACAGCAACTCGCCTGACACTTTGTAACGATTGGCAGACACTTGGCGTAACTCATACGCAGCGTGTTTCGAATGGAGGCTAAAAGCCAGTGCAGTCTATAAATAAATCTTAAGCTGCATGGCGTCTTTGAATCGCCTTAAAACGACACGACTTGTTTGCTTTACGATTCGGTATAAAAGCCAAATAAAATAAAACGAAACCAATCGAAATACTTTGAATTGGCGTGCGTACAAAAACACTCGTAATTCAAAGCATTCTTACATCATTTGTTTTTACCATTTGGCCAATGAAGATGATTTATATTTTAAACGGTTTGAATACAGTTTTATGCTCTGTCATTTGAAACGTTCCTTCAGCACTGATGGCAGTACATTTACATATATGATGAATAGTTATTATAGCCGATGGTACGTTATTCTTGATGTTATAAAATATGAAACAGAAAAAAATATGTTATCAATATTGTAAATAATACAAAATGCAAATAAAAACTTAACTTTTAGAAATTAAAAATATAAATGCTTAGTTTTAATTTAAAGTTCTGTTGATTATTATTATTGATTGAAAAAGAAAAAAGTCAATTTGTTTTATTTTGTATTGCTCGACAAATCATTGGTTTCTTTTTAAAGATACTTATTAATTTACAACACAATACCAAACCTATCTTATTATGTATTCTGGTAGCTTAGCTAAATATTTATTTCGATTTAAAAAAAGCATCCAAATTTTTTGATGCGCTTCAAAAAAGTTATCAATATATATGAATACTGTTTATGCTTATGGCTTTGGTCTATAATGGATTAAATCCCCTATGCTATAAAATTAATAAATATTCCAAACCAAAAATTTTATTGTTATGTTAAGAATTAATATCCAAAAACTTAAAAAACAATGTTAAAAAATTGATTATGTCAACCGCAACAAAAGTGAATGGTATTCATACAAATGCCCAAAGTATTTTTAAATTTGTTTTTTCTGGTATCAGAGTATGAAAAAGTTGGGTATGTCCAACTCTTTCTTGTTGCTTGTGGGGGAGTGTAATATAATTCTTTTAATAAGTTAGCAATATCCTTCTTGGCTACCAGCTTGGCTGTGATGCGCATAATCACATCATCTATTAAGGTTATTCTGTTTTGGCAATTGCTCCATAGCCTATGGACCATAGGAAACGAAGGTCACCTTAAGCCCCAAAAGGATAGTTTCACACTTTCTTTATTGTTGCTTACTCTCCCGGAAATACAGCACTACTTCTTGTTGTGGAATTTGTTGTTAATTAGACTTTAAGAAAAATCGTGTTGTGTTTAAAATTGAAATAAAATGTAGTGTGGCTTGTTAACTGTTTCCTTAACGATCAAAGCAAACTTTGCACACCCCTAAAAAGTATAATAGGACGAATGAAATTGTGCGCAGTTCGTGAACGGCACAACAAGTTATTAATAAAAACAATGTTTACAGTATTTAATGTAATTGGTTCGAGATTACAAAAAAAAAGATGAAAACTACGCTGTGCATTAATATCCTGTTTTGTACAGTTGGTAAACAAAAATTATAAGTGGCACACAAAGGAAAGAAGTCAGCTAAATGTTCTGCACTCTTTGTCTGGGTTATTGGATACAACAAAAACAGATTTAAACACTGGAATTAAGTGTAAAGTTAGAAGTCAATGCATTCATTCTAGAGATCTAGCCTATATAACCTTAAAGTTACTTAACTTATTATACTTTTAAGCATGAAAATAAATAATAAATAAATAAATATCAGAACTAGCAGCATTGATGCTTATGCTCAACGATAAAAAAAAATCGACAGTTCTTATAGATGACATTGATTGGCATTATTTGCATTGCATTGTATGCATTCACAATACTAAGATCACAATTGTAAACGCAGTGCAGTGCCTTGGGGCCAGGCCCAAAGGCTTTTCAGTTGGGTCTGCTTAGGGTGTGTATCTGAGGCCTAATGAGACGTGATGCCACAAATTGAGCTGCAATAAAACGCACTTAACTGGGCCAGTTTGGAATGACTCGCGCCATCACAACAACAGCAACAAAAACAACAACACCAAGTTTGACAAAAACAACAGAACCAACAAAAATACAAATTTGGTTGTTAATGATAATGCGAGACACCAGCGGCCTTGCGCCAAAACATCTTATTGTTGGTTTATAAAAAGCGTCGTATAAAAAGCGGGAACAAGCTTAAAGCTTACTAAATAATGTATGTATACATAAAAGTAAAAATGTTTTAGTGCCCGGCAACCGACTGTGAAATGCTCTGAAACTAGCCTTAACACGGATGGTAAAAAGTTCTGTCGCCAAGGTGAATGACTTATTAAATATTAAGCGAAACTTTAACAGCTACATTGGCGCTTGTTATCGATTTCCCCAAGCAGACGAAGCTTCCGAAACTTAACGCAAGCACGGACTAACATATATATTCGAAAAGTTTCGAGACTCTAGCTTTAAGGGTGTTCAAAAAAGTTTATACTTACAGCGTTAAAACCGACAGGCGAATTTGGAATTGTGCTGAACAAAAGGTTGTGGAAAGGGTGCGCCATTCTTTTGGGTGTGGCTGATGGCAGTTTATAGTACAGAGAATAACATGATGGCTGCTGGGCCATTGGCCTGGGCCCGGGGCATTGTGCATACGCCGCGTGCACCAATGCAGCAAATGTCAAACGGCCACACGACCTTTTGATAAGAATCGGTGCAAATATTTTTGCTTGTTGGCTTACTTAAAAGCTTTGCTGGTTTGACCTCTCAGTTATTTGTAAGGGATATAAAAGTTATTCCAAAACCATGTTTTATAATAAAAAAAAATCTATTTTTTCTTTATAGTTTTAAGCGGGTGTTGGAACATTTCTCTCAAATAAATACTAGACTTATTGTCATGCCTCACACATCTGTACAGAGAACTTCAGTACAAAGAATATTAATTACAGATCAGTTAAAAAAATGTTATTTGCTATATAAAAAATAGTTTTTCCTAACACGTAACACGTACTTACAAACTTAGTTTCAAATCAATGGTATTGATAAAAAAGATTATATACAAATGCAATTCAATTAAGACTGAAATTAAAATACAATGATTGCCATATTAAACGGCATAACATCTATTAGAGGAATTACGCCTCAAAAACTAAACAGCAAACATTTGAAGTGATTAATAAAAAACACGTAAATTTCCTTGCACTCCCTTTTATTTTCAGCTGAAAGAGCGGCAATCCTTACTGCTTGTGTATATAGTATGGCACAATGAATAAGAGTAAATACTATAATATCGAAAACTTTGAACACATGCAAAGCTGAGAAACAGGTAAGGCTTTGGGTCCTCGGACACTGTGGAAAACAAAGAAACGATTTCGCAGTTAATACAGCAAATATACTTACTCTTACCAACGAAGCCATTTAATTGCAATCAGACATATTGCATGATCTTAACAACAACCAAAAGAACTTGTTACAAAAAAAGTGATTAATTTAATGATATCACTTCCTAAACAACTTGTTTAGCCCAGTCGACTTCCCTAAATCCACAAATCGATACAACAAAGTCAACAAAATACAAACTTTATGTTAACAATAAACTATAAACAAAGCTAGGTAATTATGTTTTTTTAAAACTCCATAAGCTTAAGGCCTAGTTGCTAATTTTTGTTTAAACTATAAATAATAATAATAATTTGCAAACGCAATTAAGCCGCTAATTTATTCAAACACGAGTAGGTAAGCAATTAAAACTCGGATCATCTTGAATAGAGCCCAAATATGAAAAAAAAAAATAATAATAATAATAATAATAATACTTGTACTCGAACTCAGTACGTCTATCAGTTTTCCGCTTTACCTCGAATGCACTATGGCAATGGACGACCTTCGCAGGCGTAAGCAGCGACTAACAACACCGGCAGCAACAAGTAAGAAGATTCTAGTCGAGAAAGCTCGATTATGCGCTACCCTGAACTCTACATACTTATTTATCGACTCGGCGGCGGTTACTGATTATCTTAATATATATATACTTTACAAGTTTGGGATGCTTTCTTTGGTTTCTTACATAGATTCGCACAAAATCATAATGCCCTTTTTTAACCATTTTATGGATTTAGGGTATAAAACAGCAACAGGTACAAACGAAGCTCTATCTAAAAACTTGAAAAACATTTTGTTCCATTATTTACATAATTATTTGTTATTTGCGCAACGTTTCGTCGTTTTTATTGCTCCGTCGCTTTGGACGTCAGTTTACCTTAAGTTGGCCCAAACAATGGAGGGAAAATTAGCACAGGTGCTTAAAAAGCCTCGCTTTAGTCGTATTTAATGTATATTAAACGGTAAGTATCTGAAAAATAAAAATACAAATATTATTGCAACAAATTAAACATCAGATCAGACGCGGAGGTCTGCTGCCCCTTCGCTCTCTCCCACACAGATAATGGGCTACAGCCATTGTGCGAAAACAATTATTGTTGTGAAAACTGTTTCTTTCTTTCTTTTTAGAATAAATTTGGAATGTCTGGCATTTCATCAAATAATTAATACACAAATAACATTTCAAAGTTAAACATAATGTGAAGGTGGAAAAAACGAATAAAACAAAATCAATCTAAAGCATAAATGGTTTTTAAAGTAACTTTAAGATTGTTCTAAACACATTTTAATTGTTGGGAACTGTTTAAACGGTTTTTTTTAAAAAAACCAAAATTGCAGATTAATATTATTTGTATTTATATCAGCCTTAGGACAAACAAACGTAAGAAGAAAAAACTTATAACGAATTTGGGAACTTATTTTACTGCGCATAAATAGGTACACAAGAAACTCAAATATTTGCTTAATAGAATTCGTACATATCTGTTTTATATTGCCGCCAGTTTTTATTGCTTAAAAAGTTTTCACTATATGTAAATTGCAATTATCAACATTTAGCAATAGAATTAGTTCAGAGACGCAGTTTTGTAAAATATCGTCTCTGTAAAATTAAGCAACTTATACTCTACTCTGATACTGTAGCTGAGAAGCATATTGATTTTGTGTATATCTTAGAGCTAAATTCACAAAATTTGTAGGAATTTTAAGGTAATGTCAACACAGCAGCACAATTTTTTAAAATTTCTTAATGCTTTTATATTTTATTATTATATCACGACAAGGCTTAGGATAAGACATTTGCTTAGATTTGGTTGATGTATCTTTTAGATTTGCATACAAATTCTTTACAAAATTACACTCATACCTTCCCTATCCTCCTCTTTACCAAAAGTGTTTAAGCTGTTTAAACTGTTGAAAAAAAACGGCAGGATTGGTCCACCAAATAGCTGCCATGCTTAATTTTTACCATGAAAATAAGTGTATTAAGTATTCGGCATGCCGATGATAGCCTGCCTAAGTTATTTTTGCTCTTTTCAGCTAGTGTTCGCATGTTTCAATTAATATCACTTTGTATTCGTTCACTTCTGTAAGGCATTAGCATTGGACCGCTATGTGAATCGCCAATCCATGTCCACATTCACATCAAAAGCTTCTTTCACAGCCAGAGCACAATATCTATGCCATTAGCAAAGGCAAGTTGAATTGATGAATTACCATTATTCAATTTAATAGTAGCGTCGCAGTTTGGACTTTGAGCCAATTGCGAATCGCTTTGAGATCAAAAGTTTTACATCGATATCACTTTTCAAAAGGTTTGGCGAGTCTGGGAGGTTTTTCCCACCATACAAACGAGTTTCAATACATCACAAAAATATCATATCATATCATATTCGTGTATTGACTATGGAAGCATGTCAATTTATCAAAATGACAGTTCACATATTGTCGGGATGTCGGGCACGAAACCAAGCTTTAATAAGATGTTTACACAAAAGCAGCGTTTTTATGTTGCGTTAACCAATTGACGATCATTTTCAATTGTTTTTGCTTGTGTTGTTGTCTTTACCAATAAAAATATCTTTTTAATTTATTTTTTTAGGTTTATAATCCTGATAATGTGTGCAATAATAATACCTCAATCTATGTATGAATACGTTTCATTATCTCCACTTAATAGCAAAAAAAAAAGCGCAATTTCAGGTTGACAACAAGATATCCTGTACCCTAACTTTTACGCCTACGATTAGATTAAGCTGATTTCAGTCAATACCTTACTTAGTTTTAAAAATTTAAGATTTGTATATTTTCGATTTCATCTAAATAAAGATAACCGAAAAATATATATAGTTAAGAGTTTTAAATAAAACTTATATTGCCAAGGCTTGGAAGCCTTAGAGCTTGGACCGTTAAAATATACATTCGAATAAGCTTACAGCCGAACAGACTGGCAAAATCGGCTGTTGTTTCTTAACTAGAATAAATATATGAATATTTTTATAGTTTACATAGTATGTATGAATTTTAAATGATACATATTTGAGAAGAAAAAAACTGCTCAAATAAATATATCTTATCTATGTCCGAACACCAAAAACCATGAAGATAAGGTCGTTAGCAATTCTATCAAAATGATTGATTTTTGCATTTTAGTGAATAATATATAAGTTTTATTAATTTTTTCATTCGGTTCCTGTAAGTTGGAGCAATGGGTTTGTTTGATTTGTCATAAAATGTTCCAATTGTACAAACTTGTAAGCCAATGTAAAGCCTTTAACTAGAAGAAACGTCCATTTAATGGGTAGCACTAAGAATATCAAAAAGGATATGCACAAAACCATTATACTCTTCTACCTTTGTTAACAGAGAATGAAATTGGCGGAAAAACCGTTGCTTTGCTCACTCATCAAGAGACGACACGTGCACTTGAAGACCGTTTGCTCTCTTAAAAGCAAATATAAGTTCAATGTTTGAATAAATTAAATTAACAAACACTTCGAGAAAGACAAATAGCCGGACAGACAGAACGGACGGACAAACCATAATAAATATGTGGGTGGGTGGCTGTGGTGTGGCATGGCATGGCTATGTGGAGCTACAACTGCACTAACAACAACCTCAGAAACGACAACAAATGACAGCAACATAAAAAAATTACCATTTGCAATAAAATTCACGTAGCATCCGAGTCAATAAATAACAAAACCAATATCAACAAAAAATGAACGTAACAACAATACAAACAGCTACAGCTACAGTTATAGCTATAGCTAAAAGGCAACGATTGAGTTCCACAATTGAAATTATTGGGCTCAGCACGTAAAACAACAAGAACACAACAGCAACAGTAAACAAAACAGGTAAGAAGGCTCTTGTAGAGATGACTCGACTATGAGATACCCTCGTATCTGCTCGTCACTGCCCTCGAAGTATATTCAAATCTTTGTTTACTAATTCTTATGAAATCGAAAAAGCTATCAATACCCTTAGCTACCTATGGTTTATAAGGGGTCCTTTGCTGTCAAAGATCGATGCAAACAAGCATCGGTCTGGTATAGACCGTTTGGACTCGACAAGGTCACCGACTCTTCCTGATGCCTTTGCACAAAACCGATATGCTATTCTTTGCCAATTCTCTGGGTAAAGGGTATAACCGACAAGGGAGCAGCAATGAAACGTCTGCCCAAAACAGCGTGCACATGTCAGGTTAGTTAAAACGTCCGGTGACAGAAGGACGGCAGCGACCCAGAGGCCAAAGCCCCTAGCCCAAACCTTTGCGCAAAACCCGACCCAGACCCAGACGCAGACCCAATTGAGGCCAGATTGTATTCGAAATGTGTGTGAAGGCCAAGGACGCAATTAAGCTGCATGAACAGGTTACCAAGTTAACAGGCCGAAGTACTTCTTATAAACTGGATAAATATACTAGCTCCAAATCAAGGCATACAATTTAAAATGCATTTAAAATATTTATACAGTTATTGAGAATATAAAGAAGAACGTCAAAATAGTTAAGTAAACAACTGACAACAAGTGATACCAGCAAGAATGCGGTTTGGTTACAAACTGGGGTATTTAATTATGCAATCTACGACGGGACTTCACCAGCTGCCAACCAGCTAAATTTCGCTACTGTAGCTTAAAATTTGTGAATTATATAAACATATTTTTTTGTTAAGGCCGACATGTGCAGATATAATTGAGGGACGTTTCAAACATTGCCTAGCCATTCTCTAAATATTATTGTAAAAGAGTTTAAACTAAATATTTCTAATATCTTTTTACATATTGAATCTTTTGACTTAAGTTTTATGTTGTATCTAAACGTATGCTTTAATGAGTGGCAGAAAAGGAATTTTGTTAATTAAAAAGTGTTTTTTTCTCGTTCTGCAAGAATACTTGTCTATTTAAAGGGTTGTTTGATTAAGTCAAGTATTTGTATGTTCAAAAAAGTCTTTTCAATGCCGTTGGGGTAATATAGGCGCCGATAAAATTGAATGCCCTTGTCCAAGTACAAAGGGGCTTAGAATTTGCATACACAGCGGACAATAACAAGCCAGGATGCATTGGAACCCACCGTTCAGCATGTGCTTTCTGTGACGACCAGTTGACAGAAAAATGGTTTTGCTACAAACATTCTTTGGTCCAGTCATTAAGTCTATCTAGTTCCGTAAAAACAAACAGTGTCCCTACCCACTTAATGAAAGCCATCAGTAAAGATTCGATAGTTGGAAAGATTAAATCACCAATACAGCATATTTTGGTGCATTGGATTGCCTGCTGTTGTGTCATAACAGATTGTCTAATAGAAAGTCTAAAATATGTCAAAACAAAGCCCTCCCCTGCTCTTGGAACAGGAGCTAATGTGACTACATGTGCTAATGGCTTAAATAAAATGTGATCCTCAAAGTTTTCTCACACTTCTGTTTAGCTATAGGCACTGCTTTTAAGGTGCTTCACAGTGCACTCAGCCTAAACAAAACCGCTTTAAAATCCAGACTAGGTTTTGGTTACCAAAATCTCCTCTGAGTACCACCAAACGGAGATGGCAATACCCAAGGATATGCTCTCCCTGACTGAGAGTTTGTTTCAAATTTATTTGTTTAAACTTTTTCAAGTAGGAACAGTCAAGGCCACCCAACCTAATTATTTCGTAGCCGGTTACTTCCGGCTGTAACGTTTTCACTTTTTTATTGGATATTTAAACCGCAAATTAGCATCAAAACGGTTGGATTAACATTAAAATGAACTGTTTCCGAAATGTGTTTGATTTAATAGATTTGATTGACTTGTAATGAACTTGAGGCTGGAATCAAGAAAAGTAAATAAGTTAAAAAAAATAATTGATTTTACACAGATTAGTTTGAAAACGATCTTTTGAATACTTAATCCATCTATTTACATACTCTTGACTCGATTCTAGTAAGCACTTAATGCTTTTGGAGAAGTGTACGTTCTGAGTGTTTGGCACCCCAAAGATCATTCCTTAGCGGGCGTAGAGATTATATCCTGATATTAGAAAAGGCTACCAAGTGTATGGGATTACCAAAAGTAAAAACAAACTGCACAAAGATTTTTTCCGATATTCATGTAAAAATACTAAAGATAATTATTTAATATATAACCCATCGAATGGGCTTAAAAGGAACTAATAATTTTAAGTCATGGTCTAATGTCTGCTAGGGACTTTAAATATTGAACATAAACTCTTCCAAATCTTTGGCAAATCAATTTTGCTGCACGCTTTCAATAACTATCTTTTGTTTGCGATATGCTCAACCAATCGGTAGCGAAAAAGATGTTTAATTTAAAAATCATGAATGGTGCCTTAGAAACTATTGTATCGGAATGTGTGTTTTATTATCATGATTTAGCCTTATAATCAACAAGTGGACCAACAACAAACCAACGTCATCACAAAAAGACACTAAAAACAAACAGGTTTTTATAAGTTCGATAACATCAAAACCAACATTTACATACGGTTTCCAACTCTATATTTTAAAAACTGGTAAATTGATAACAACTAATCATTTGCAATTTCTAGACATTTCTGAAAAATGTTACACATTAAGCTATAGCTATAGACAGTTTACATTTAATTTATTTCAAATTACCTCTCACAATATAAAAGTCATATCCATCAATTAAATCATTGTTATACTATTCAATTGTGTTTGTTCATAAAAAAGATTATGTTGTTCAACTTGGAGCTTTGTGAAAAATTGGCTTTACTATCTAAAAACAAGATGACATTGCTATCATATTATTATTGCTTATTTATTCTTATCGGATTTTGCGAAAGTTTTTTCAAATGGCCAAATTGACGTGAATCTGTTTTGATAGCCAACTTTGCTTACGTAGTGCGACACAAAATAGATCGAACTTCAGCATTGCCAAAAACAACGCGAAAAACAAAAAAGAAAAAAAAACAACAACAAATTAACTTTTGCTGTTCGTTGCTCATTGACTTGGATCTGGGCCTGTGCCCGGGCCCAGGCCCGTGCCCGGGCTTGGACTCGGGCTCAATCTTGGGCTTAAGCAGTACTGGAACTGGTATTGGCTCTATACCGGTTCACCTTGTAAATCAACGCCACATATTACTAAAAATACCAGTGATCGAGTGTTGTTGTTGTTGTCTCTTAGTGTTTGTTGTTACTGCTGTTCACTTAGCAGTCGGCAGACTTGGCCAACATAAGCTAGGTCCGTAAACAGCCAACTTCTAATCGCAGTCAGCACACACAACACACAACACACACACACGCACACACAATAGCCAGAAACAAACAACATAAATAATCGAAAAAATCGTGTTAAGTAGTTGTCGCCATTTTGTTTGCCATTTTCTTGTTTCTTATACATTATGGATTGTTTATGTTTTTCGTTTTTATTTTTTTCTTTGTCGAGTTCTTCGAACTCTGAGCTGAAGTTCAAAAAGCTGTTGACGAAATTACTCAACCTGGCCCAAAAGCGCAAGCCCAAGCGCTTTTGCAGATACCAGAAGATACCTAGCCTGCCCAAGACACATTTATACAAGATACAAAAGATTCGCGATACGCGATACGCGACACAAAGTTCGAGCGCGGACACATTGCGTTGTCATTGCGGAAGCTTCGTTTATTTATGTTTGTTTGTGTATGTGTGTGAGTTTTTTGCATTATTTTTTGTTGTAAATGTTGTATGTATTTCTTTCTGGTTTCATTTTAGGTGAAAAACGTGCACAAGCGAGCCGGGTCCATTGCTCGCAGCCTTTTGCCCGTTGACCGAATTGTTTTGCCGCAACGCTCTTTGTGGCGCTGAAGTGTCTTGAGATAATAACTCAAAATAAAATAATAAATGCTCGTACGTCATTTCGCAAGAAGAGGTCTTTATCAAGTTTATTGCGCAGAATTTGGAATTTTGTATAACCGGCTATTGGACTCTGCGTTGTGTTTTGATGCTCGTTTGCTTGATTGTTTTTTTTTTGCCCGGAACTCAGGGTTGCTAAGTTTCTTGACACCATCACACAGTTCCTGATTGTCAAAATTCAAACTAATTTCTATTCATTTATTTCAACACATGTGCCATAGACACCTGTAAGTAGATTCACATTAGAACAGAATGGCAGCTGGCTTTCGAGCTTCAGCAAACGGTTCACATCAGCGTGTTTATGTCCAGCTGTTCTTTAAGCTTGCTAGCCTTGAGCTTTACCGCACATTTCTGCATCTAACCTGTTACATTGCCTATCGACCATTCCAACAATTCCGACTATTGCAGCCGCACCCTGAGCGGTTTCCATTTCTATGGCATTTCCATTCCATGAACGCCCTTCTACACAATTGCAAGCAGCAACAATCGGTAATAGCTCTAGCAAAGTAGTAAGTGATTGTCTTGGGTAGCTGGCACGCTTTGTTGTTGGTAATATAAAGTTGAAATTGCTTATGATATTTTCTGAGACAGACTCTGGTCTCAACTCAATTTACAATCTATTGTTGAAAAATTTCGATATGTCACAATTACAAGCAATCGCATGTCAGCTGATCCGGTTAGATCTTGCTGTTTCTTTTTCAAACTACATTAATTCCTATTACAATTTCTGTTAGCTAAACCTACAAACAAATATTCATGGAACACTTAAAATAGAAGAGCCAGGAAATTCTTCTGACTAGCAAGCCAGGTATATGTGAAGAAATTACAGTTTATTTTTATTTAATCCAGCATTACTTGTTTTTTTTTTCTTGGATGTGCCAATCACCATAAAACTAATATTTATTTTAAAACAAAAACTTTCACATTTATTTTCTTAACTTTTGCCATTATAGCTCAGAGTTTTTATCTTAATAAAATATTTTGAATATAAAATTTGTTCAAGTTAACACTGATATTCGGTGCAAGTAAAAATTTAGTTTTTTTTATTTATGTTTTAATTTGTATTTAACTAATTTAACCATTATTTTGTTTACATGACATGTCATTTCGCAAGCCATGTTAAAAAAAAAAACAAAAAAAAGAACTACATACTTATTTTTATTTTTAAAGCTGTTCTAGACTTCAAATCCTTGTTAATGCGGCATATAAAAGAAACTTGATTGCAACAAATAAATTGGAACAAGCATCAATTGCTTTTCTTACTTAAAACATTTAATATATTTCTGTAGCTTGGAACTGTTGAATATGATTGGAATCAATAAAATTATTCCCTGATTTATATATCGCTTTTTCTTTACTTGTGTTGAATTTAGAAAAAGAAAATCAAAATATTTAGTTTTGACTATGATCTTCTCGGTGTTTCGAGAAATTATGATTTAGGATAAAAGCATGCAATACTATGCAGATCCCTCATTCATAACTTAAGAATGTTTTACAATTGAAAAGTTCGTGTTTTGATCTATTTATCTATCAACACTTGAATTATGGATTAAGCTTCTTAAAGTAATATATCTGACAAACTGAAAGTAGAAGGAGAACCACTTGATTGCTGCGTGATTTATTAGAATACGGGCTTAATTTTGCTCCAAGAATAAGTGTTCCTTGGTTTCCCTGAAGTTCTAATTTCGATACATAAGCCCACGTAAAGCATTTTTTAATTCTGTCGATCAATATTTTATTACATTACATTTTAGACCCAATAGCTCTTCTTTTTAAGACGACAAGTTCGATAGCTGTTGACCCAATTCCATTACGGTCTCCTCTTTTGTTGTTGTTAAGCGAACCTGATTTGGCTAAGCTTATTTCGTATTCGTATGCTAATTAATGACTTTTACAAATACATAAGCTAAAGAAACTATTTACAAAAAATTCAATTTTTACTGTTAAATTTCTAAGTTAGTAAGGTTAAAACATATTGTAAGACTTGATATGAATATAAGATTTTTTTGTTGCAGGTAAACAACATCGGTTTCAACTAAAAATCTAAATTTTTCGTTAAGAACTTTTTTAAAATAAAATAATTAACATTTATTGAATATAGTAAAGTCAAGTGTAATTTTTTTGAAAGTTATAATTTACAAAGATGACAAACAAAAAATGTAATAATTAAAATTGCTTGTTGGAATGACCTGCATAATCCCAAAAGAGTTTCAAATTGTAAGCAGATTATCAAGGAAGATCGTATTTAGTTCATGTTTTATAAAGTTTTTTTTTAAGCATTTGACGCTTACCTACTAAAATGGATTTATAATTTGGAAAATTAGGTCTTATTATAAGTAATGAATTCTAATACCGCATTTAAAAAATATATATTGTGTATTTACATACAGCATGCATTCATCTGAACGATTGGCTCGAGGTAGCAGTGACAAATTTGAAAAATTTAGTTTAGAAAATAATCATTTTTTTTATGCTTTGCCTTAGTGACTAGTTATTAGATGTGTCTTGTAGCACTGGACTAATAATAAGAAAAAACAAAAAAACAAATCATTAATTCCATTCCTACCCACTCCAACTCCAGATCCTTGTCGTTCTGAAGTGTGGTTGCCTAAATTATCCACATTTTTTTGGCGCAATCCGCACTTGGTTGCATCCGACCGCATCGTTTTCAGTCCCCGTGTCTTGGGGAGAGTGCCAATAATGATGAATGTTGGTTTATAATTTATGTCTTTATGCTCGTTAATATACTGATAATTAATGCAATTTATTATGTGATTGTTCAAGTAATTGCGCAAGAAGGCAGGGCAGCATGTCAAAAATGTACAAGGTGTTAAAACAAATTTGCTGTTGCAGTCAACGTCATTTTGATCTTTAAGCCAAAACAACATCAATATCATAAAACGTAAACATTTATTACGGCGTTGGGGATTAAGGCGCAAAAAACGAATGGACCGCATCGAAACGCAAAAAAACAGCCCCTTAAAAATGTCACATTTGCCCAATTGATTAGCACTACATTACTCGTACACTTTGCCATAAAAGTTTGTGTTCACAGCAGCAAATTGATTTTACGATGTGGATTGATGAGCAGTGCTAATTAGACTGCCCCTGCCTATAGGTAACCAACTGGCTGTGTCTGGTTCAATTTGGGTTTGGCTTGGGGCACGAACTTGCCCCGACTCTTTTTTTACTTAACTAGCCTTCTTGGTGTCTTTGAATTTATTCGTTTAATGCTGTCTTATAGCACTTGTTTGTTTGCTCTTTTTAAATTTATTACTCATTAATAATGTCTGTCTTTAAGTGAATTCAAAATTTATTGATATTTATCTAATTTTTTTGTACAACTTTTATTTATATGTGAAAAATCACATATCCAGCAAGTATTTGACATGCGGAAAGTTTTGAGCGCCATCCATGCGATTAATTAATATGCAATTAAAGTGCTAAGTAATTTTTTTTTTCGCAGTGATGCACCAATTACTACAAGACCACAAAGAAGGTGTTAACAATGTAACAATATGCACAACAAACTTACTTGCCCTCAGAAAATGTTTTGAATGACGACGCCAAAAACAAGCTTATAGAGTTTTTTTTTTTTATTTAAGTATGTACAGTCTGATAACACTTAGTTTCGTTTTCGTTATTTGTTTCAGACATTTCACTTTACTTTTTTTTTAGGATTTTGGCCACTTGTATGCGAAAAAGTACAAAAAAAAAATATACATATATAAGACTTCTTTGCGATCATGTCACAATTTTGAACATTTTATTGAGAATTTCAGAAATTTTTTTTTAGAAGCTAAGCAAGCAAACATCCTGCGTTTAAGATTTCGGATCGCAGAGCTGTTTTAAAACAAAGAACACAAATTTATTTTAAAGAAAATCAGTAGCCTTAGGCCCTTAATAATCATGTTCAACACACACCTACACGCAATCAATGATTGTACGCTGTATATCAACTGTTTAGGGTATCTTCTTGTTTGGTTTTTCTTGGTTGTTCCTTTATCAACAAGGTTCTTTTCGATAGCTTCAAAAAATATTAATGAAAGGATCATTTTTAAAATCGCAATCTATTTACGATGACATAAAACACTATTTTGTTTGTTCAAAACTTGTAAATAAGTATGGCACTTTAATAAAAATGAATTTGGAACTTTGAAATATACTCTTTACCTATTTTATCAATTTAAATCTCATCGGTGTTGTGCTCTAAAATTGTATCTTTTGCCATCGCACTTCTAAGCTATGTTTTAAGTGCATCAATAACAATAATAAGATTTTCTAATAAAAACCGTGGTAAAATAATGAAATGGTCACATTATAATAAAACTATTCCTCAATATCTTAAACATTTAAAATAGTACTACTTTTGTAAAATTTGATGTTCAATTATTGGCAATAAGAGTAAGCAAAACAAGCCTAAGGCACATAATTAATATAAAATAAATATTTCAAACTGTGGTTTATTCATGGAACACAACTGCACCTTCATCTCGTTGCGGATCGTGACTATGAAGTTCAATTTAAGCGCTAAATCTTTAGAGTGCGGTGCATTGCATATTAATTGAGTTTTGTGAATTATTTTAATTAAAACAAGCAAGTTTGTTCTGAATGCTTGACCTTACTTAATCTTTGATATTGACGGTATTTCTATCCCAAATTTTTATGCAATTCTCACCGGCATTTATACTGTTTTCTATTTTTATATCATTTGCATTTTGATAGAAACTGGTGTCGTGGGAACAGAAGAGCTTAAAAAACTGCTGATAAAGATACAAGGTAATGGAACACATTCAGAATGTTCTTAATAAGTACAAACGCAAATTTTGAAAAGTCCTCCGTGAAGATGGTGAAAAGGCAAAACCGTTTCGATTGCTGGCAAACTAACTAATAATTTAAGTAAATTTGTAATTATATAAATAAGATGAAAATCATTTAGTTTACACAAACTTATATAAGAAAATACTTAAAAAATGGAAACTTAAAAATCAAAATATTTAAAGAAAATAATTGGGGCAATTATAAAAAGGCCATCCGGGTGAATAAATAAATAAACAATCTGCTGCTTGCTTGCAGCCCACTGTACATGTTGCAGCGGCGGTGTGTGTGTGTTTGTGTGTGTGTGGTTGGATGCGCTAGCAGCTGTGTGAAGTAAAGCGCAAAGTCAAAAGCCAAACAAATACTAAAAATGCAGGAGCACACAGACGGGTAGTTCCTAGTTATTTCTTTCTTTCTGACTCTTTAAGTACTTTCAATTTTCTTGTATACCATTTCTTTGATTTTGGGCCAAAATTTGCCAGCTCATGGCCCAATTTTCTAGGTCTCCATAGTCGTTGCCATTCACCTGTTAACCAGACGGCTATTGAGTATTTTAGGTACCAGCACAACTCTTCACGACCTCGACCAACGATAAACGCTGTCGTGTTCAATTGCTTCTCAGCGGCGATAACAAGACTCTGGAAATTTGAGCACATATCCAGCAGACCGTAGCCAAACAATGTGCTTTTTTTATTTCTAAGCAAAGTACGCTTGACAGTTGAACGCAGCCGTATCGTGAAAGTTTCATTTAAATTAAGAAAAAGAGGTTCTAGCCGAGAGAACTCGCTAGAAGATACCCTAAAATCAAGCATTCGTAAGAATATGGCTTAATTAACTTGGCTGCTGTTGTGATCAGATATATCTGGGTATTAAATGCGAATCAATGCTTGTTCGGAACGTTTTAGTTAGTTATATCATTGGCTACAGGGTATTTATTAAATAGTTTATAATCTGACCAAAGTTTTGTTGAACGTATATGATCGTTAGTAGGCTTGCAAATTTACTGCGTGCTTGGGCTATGATACATATTATATAATTGTCTGAATACCCATCAGAATAGTTATTAGAGTAATCCAATTCGTCAAACTATTTTACCTAAGGAAAGCTACATCCCGTTTTTAAACTGTTGCATGCCTCAGCGAGTTAATCTATCAATGATTGCATAAATTGATTGCAGCTAATTGAAAACAGTTTAAGCTAACAATAAAGACATTTACCCCCTTATGCCAATGCACTTCCTCCCAACACTTTCCCAGCCATCACAAACAGTTCAGCGAAGCGAGACCGAGTTAGAGTCAGGGTCACGAGATTAAAATGCCAGATATATTGTAATATACAATTTGTGGTAAGATTTGCGAACTTTAATTTAACTGCGCAACGTCTTAGCCCATTGCCAGTTGAATGGTGAGAAGACAAGTGAGTGTATGGCATTGAAGGGGGAAGTGCAAAAAAAAACTTCCATTTACTTGCTGTTTGATTACGTTTTTTTTTTTTTGTTATTTGCTATTTTGCGCAATACTTAATTATTTGGTTTTCTTTTCTTTTTTGCTTTGTACGTGATCGTTTTTCGTGCCTATGCTGATATTTGTACCCAAGGTAAACTGAATATTGGTTCTGTGCCAATAGTTAGTGTCGCCAGATTCGAAGGGAAGAAAAGTAGCCCACCCTTAAAAAGCCCAAACCTCTCTAAAATAATGGTTATGCGCGTAAGTCGGTTGCGGTTGTTGTCACTTGTCACTTTTATTTAATTAATTTCATTTATATTTATTTAATGTTAACAAAACATGATACAATCAGTTGAAGTAAAATAAAGCAAATATTACCAAGAAGAAGGAAAAGTTAAAGCGCTCGGGCTTGTTTTGTTTGCACTTTTCATTTGCACTTGACGTTTCAACATTATTTGATTAAAAGATGTTCTTAACTTTATCAAATGAAATGAAATGAATTCAAATTCATCTAGTGCTGCTGCAACATGCAATGCATAGGTAGTTGCAGAGAGCGGGAGGCTTATAATTATACTCATGTTAGCGGGGTGCGACAACCTTTAGAATTTGTATTCCCTATTGTGTGATTTTTCCTTATTTATTAATTTAGCTAATGTTTTGTATTGTTCCATTGCAGCGACCTCTTGACAATCTTGACAAATTATAATGCATGCAATCTCTGATACTTTTGTATAAGTATGCGCGTGTATGCATATGAGTGGGAGAAAGAGTGTGTTTGTTGTGACAAACATTGAGCTGACTTTCTATTTGTTATTTTCAACATTGTATATGTTATTGTTTGTGCGCTTACAGTTACAAAAATGCAATCAAAAAGACGCCTAATTCGTGCAATTTACGTGGCACGGTCAACTCGACGTATGAGTGATATATAAAGTGGCTTGAAATTATCAACAAAGGAAGTGCGCTGTAAAAAAAAACCCCTTGCAACAATGCATTGAAAAGTGCTGGGAAAATAGCTGCTGCTGTTACGACACTGATTAAAGCTTTACTTAGGTACAGTATCAGTGTTTAATTTTTTTATATAAGCACCAAAGATATTTGGATTTTGCCAAGAATCTTAAATATTTTTAATAAATAGCTATGAGTCTATAATCGATTCCCAGCTTCCCAGATAATCTTTTCTATAAAAAACTTAAATACAACACGTGTTTCTACTCAAAAGCTGCAATTTGCTTTAAGTTCTATGCATAAAACACGTATATTAGTGTTGATTATTTATTTACAACGATTTTTTCTACAACAAAATGCATTTGTCCTATTATTAAGGCCATTGGGCTAGGAAAATTATGACTAAAAGTAATTTGCCTCAATTAAAACAATAAAAAATTTTTAGCTATATAAAATTTCTTTTGATATATCTAATCTAACTTCTAATCCAACTTAAGAGCTTCCAAAATATTTAAAATCACAACATAGTAAATATATTTTTATTACTAGTAAACGAAGATTACCAACAAAAACAAGCACCGGCCTGTTATCTCTGGGAGTTAAACACAAATCGACTCAAATCCTGCAAAAGCAACCAAAAGCCAATCCACTTATCATATCAATCGTTAACAAGATCGCGAATATTTTGACAAATAACTCACGAATTTTTTTTTAGAGAGCAGGTGGGAGTGGCATTTTTATAACGTGGGAAAAAGCATTATGGATTCAACATAAAATCAGGTAAGGCTTATGCAAATAACAAGTTTGAAGAGAAATGAGTACAGTTGCAAAGCAAAATCGGTTAGTTATATTCATAAATTCAATATCACTATTTATAAGGCATAGCTGTTCTGCGATCAGAAAGAGTATACAGATTTATAAGTCAACATCAACTATTGTTAGAAGGTGAATAATGAAACTCCTGCAATTGAGAAAAAAACAGAAATTGTTTGTTTAAAAAATTTAAAAAAAAAAATAACAAGTCCGTATTATCCAATTTGACTTGCACAAAAAGAAGACATTGATAAAAAAAATACTAAGGATTTTCTTCATGAAAAATAAAAATACTATATTTTACTTAAATATATACTAAACGGATTGAAACAAGAATTATAAGATCTAAAATATGTGTGTCAACTATTTAAAAAATTAGATAATTAAGCATTTAATATTGTAAAATGTTGTTGTTCATATGTTTATAACAGTAGGAAGGAAGCACCACATATTATTGATGATGATTAACTGCTGAGCCATGTTTATCTCTCCGTCCAACATTCTACGGACTGTCTAAACTATATACAAGCACCTGGAGTATGCTAGCTCAGGGTATCAAGAATCGATCTTGTATGAGGCTCTGATACGCTAGCCAGGCTGCCGCCATAACAAATATACCCACGGAATGACAGTTACTTACGAACTTAGTGCGATTAAAGTATACTCGTACCTATGGTAGACCGCAATTGCGAAGATCTAGCAGGAAACGTATGCTATAAACGATTCTGTTGCCTGGCAAAGTGGGTGGACGCAGAGAGGTTATTCGGCTGTAGCATTGGGGTGGATAAGCTTGTTGCATTAATACTGGTCAAAGGCGCCAGATGGCTAGAGTTCAGAGCCTTCACGGTGTACTGTACCATCATCAGCGAGAGCGGATAGGACTGTTGGAATATCAGAAATAAGGGCATAAACGACCTCACATTTACATTTACATTTACAAATAGTGACTTATTCGACAAGCACCACCAGAAGACAGCGCAATCTTAGTTTAAACTGTGAATAAGATCTAAAAGATCGATCGTAAAGTTTGGGTAAGGTTAGTAAAATAAGTTTTGCGCCTTTTTAATAGTTTTATTTGTAATTTACTACCAGGAAATAATTTTTGTAAACCAAATTGTAGTAGGAATTAAACTGTAAATCTAAATCACTCTCGAAATACTGCAGCTTTTTCTATAACATTGCAACCTCAGTCTGCAAATAACAGGTCAAGACCAGTTTAAAGCGGTTGCAAGTTGAGCGGTAATCAAATAGGTAGTCAACAAGTATTTATGATATAAGCACGACGTAACAAACAGCTGTCTCTATTATTCGAATATTTTTATTATTTATCTAACTCATATAAAAAACTATATATTATTGTGTTAAGCCGACTATACAAATATGTAAACACCGGTTAACTGTTTATATGTTTTGCACCCACTGAACGACTGCCACATGCATCACAGAACCTATCATATAGCACCTATATACATACAAAGTATACATTTGAATCGATACAAAATGATCTAAGGTTTGTGCTTTTGTCAGCTGTGCAAGCAGAAAAAGTTTGTTCGAGATCAGCACACTGGTTAAGGCTTTCCAGGCCAACTACATATTATAATTCTAAAACATAACTTTATTTATAACAGGTATTTGCATGAGAATAGTTAGGAACAGTTGCGACTACTTTTATTAAAAATAGAATAATTCCTTTAGTTGCATTAAAACTTTGCCTGTCTGTTAGCTATTGCATGTATTTCGTAAATTACATATTTTTTTCATAAAATAAATATATTTATTGACTTTCCGAAAATAAAGTTATTTGTCTTGATGGAATTTAAGTTAATAGTTTAGAATAAGTATGGGTATTAACTATGTTGCCTTAAAGATCGCTGTTTTGCAAATTTGAGTTTCAGTTGATTTCGATTTCTCTGAACCCACTGTTCATTTTTTAATTCTAGAGGATCTAACTGTAAAACACTGAAATCAACTCGGTTATACATACGGCCAAGGTTACAGATGCAATAACAAAACAACGGACGAGCAGTATCGACTTGGATGCTAATACCTTTAAGGAAAACATGTATTTTCTGTATATGTTTTATGGGATCGGAAATTAGGTTTTTTGAGAGTTATTATAAGCTAGCAAAATAAAAAAAATTTCTTAAAACAAATTTTGGAAAAGTGTTTTCTAGTCGGTTGCTGCTGAATGTAACGTTTTCGCACGCTTAAAAAAATAATCCTATTATCTATTACTTAGCACTGATAGCTAATTTTTTTATCGTAACTATACATTTGCGTTGAATATAAACTAAGCGAAATGTCCAGGTTATTAGTATTATTTACAACACGTACAGTTAACTAAATAAATATATATTTTTTCTGTTTGTTTCGGTAAAACAAAAACAATATGTCAAGTCTTATTGTTATGCAACAGCTAAATGGAGTGAAATGATACACTGTGTCTTTTGGTGAACGAAATTTAGTAAGTTGTTGAATTCTATTAAATTTTGATCGCAGAACCTGTATCAAACAAATAGGCATTTATCCAATATTTATTAAAACTGTGATCGCTTTCAAACATATCCGGGCTTATTTCGCAACTTTTGTATAAGTGTCACTAGACTGAACTTCATGAGGGAATGAGTAATGAAATGAAGTTAAAGACTACGTATTTACATGTTATTATGCTTTTCTTATTTATTCAAGTACAATGCGCTCCGGACCGTCCACTCGGCATCCGATAACCAACAAAGCAGCTGGTACGAGCTCCCCGAAAAAAAGTAATTGATAAAATTGTAAAGGAACATTTCAGAAGGCTCTAGTCGAAAGAAAACGAGTAGCAGTATTATAAACCATAAACTGTCGTGCATCTCCCGCTTTTATCCAGCACTAGTGCCGGTTGACATATGTATGTACATATTTAGCTTGCGATTAATATTATCTTTATTTAAAAGGCTGCACGATTCTTGCAAAAGAAAACATATTCTCATAAACCATATTTATCTCTATAGAATTAATTTGTTGTTAGCTTTGTACGTGCGAATTGTGTTGGAGACATAGTCGAGTCCTAACTAACAGCCCTCTTCTTCAAAGAAAGCATGATAGTAACTCCCACAGAAATCTTGAACCTCATTATGCATGCCTTCCTTATTTGTTTTTACATTTATTTTGACGATCTTATCCACGACAGTTGGCGGTAGTACTCCATGGGCTGCACCGTTCTAGTTATCAACAAGATTATCTACGGCAACTGGTCTGATAGGAACGTTAAAGCAACCCCTACCAAATGTCGACGATAGATCCGAGTTGCAGTGCCTTAGTTTTTCTACGAGCGCGTAAGTAACTTTGGAATGCTGTTGTATACCTACGTAACCGTGTGACCACCCTTTGCATGCCCTACTTCTCTCAAGAGGTTTCGCAACCTTTGAATCGTTTAAAACACATCCGTTGTCTTGGTGTTAATGCATCCTTATTACCGCCGTTGCGGTCGTAAGTGTGGTTCTTTTATATTATAACCAGCATTTACACCACGACGACATTTAGATTTCCTCCATCTGAAGTGGTAATGCCGGCCTTGATCCTTTGATTAGCGCTGTAAGTTGTTTCGTCAAAGTCGATAATCAATGAGATTTCCGGCAGTAATTTACCCCACATGGTTTGGTTGACTGGATTTCGCTTTCTCTGTGGGACAGCACAGGGCGGTAGATGAACAAGTTCACCTATTTAGAAAACGCTGAATTATCGGGAAGGCAAGGGACTAATTAAGTCACCGCACACAACTGCCAAAGTTTCGATATCTGGGAAAGATCCCTTTGACAAAAAGACTTCTTCATATAGTTTATCGGAAACTTTGCAACCAAATTTGGCAAAAATATTTCCTACATTATTTGGCAAGGATGTGATATTGCATTACCAGGCCGATCATCGTGTACAAAACTCTCTACAAAGGAGCACAGGACAAATGCAACGACGGGCATTGCCCTGGAATTTATTGCCGCTTTGTACCACCAGCGACCATGCCAGGCCATCACCTGAACCAATTCCCGACTATTTGTTAAAAGAATCTTTGCCGCTTGTACTTTACCTCCTTAACTTAATATAAGACGAGTGTTGTATATCTGCTAAGTTACACGATTTAAGCGACCTAGGCGCTTGGGTGAAGCACAGCTCTTGTTTTGTCGAAAGATTAATGCCTTCCCACATCTCAATATAAAACAAGTTGCATGTGCAACCGGCAGCGAAATAAATACTTCGGTAAGACATTTGGAATAATTATTAAAAAGTTGTAAGTCTGCGAGCTCAACGGCGTTGAAGAAACCAATGGACTTTTTACCCAGTTCGGGAATTCGCACAAAGTAAAATCATGATAGCAAATATAGAAATAAGTTAAGTGTTGAAATGGTGCTGACTTAATGCCGGGGGTAAATAACAGTGAGGAAAAAGATTAACAAGCACATGTGCTTGAAAGTATTTCGCTTATCAGGCTTAAAACACTCTGATTACAGATTTTGCTGAGATTTCCGCTTAATTTATGTTCAGGAGTATAATATATTGTTTATTTTTGTACCTTAAGTGTGTAAAATAAAATATATATTTAAGCAACAGCGTATACCACTCCTTAAATTAAAAGATCGGCATACAAATAAGGAAACATTTCAAGAACAGTTGAGGTTAAGTATGCATTAATACATTTTAGTAGCATCATATAAATCATTATTTTTTAAAATGCAGTTAATTTAAAATACATCACCAAGCAGGTCTTTTTGTCACCAAAACTTAAGTGGATCACAGACCTTAGATCCCCACCAAGATTCCATTTGGGCATATTCTCGATTACCATTCGATTAGTCAAATTTTTAAGACTATATACTTGCTGAAATTAAATAAAATACTTCATAAAATTATTTAAAAGTTATCTTTTCGTTCTTTAATGATTGATAAATAACCATCAGTGTTAGTTAGTTTTCACATTCTATTGGTTTTTGGAAATGTCCGTCTAAATAAACTCAATTTAATGCATTTGGTATTGTGTATAAGCAGGTCAGAAAAGGTGTTATGATTGGGAAAAGAGAAAAGTCTTCGCAGGTCCTCTAAGAAAATCGTCCAAAATGGTAACTTTTGGTCTAACAAAGTGCAAGACAATCGCTGAACACGTGCTTTCTTCTTTTCTCGTCCCGACACATTCTGTAGAATTCTTTGTAAAAGACTAGAGAGTAGACGAAATACTAGTCAGTAACTCGTTACGGCCCTGATTACGGTGGCGCAGAACGCACTATTTAACGCGTTAGCCTACTTTTAATAATATATACATATCTGTCACAAAAAGGATACTTCAAACTGATTTGCCCTCTTGTAGGAAGGGAAGCTGGCATTCTAGAGACTCCATAGCTTGTCTTCTCCCTATAACCCAGCTATATTGAAAAGGTTTCGTGAAGACCTACGAATCTTACGCGGCCGCTTATGTCGTTTGAAAAGAAAAAAGTTTCGGAACAAAGGAAGTTTCGAATTGCTTATTGGTATCCGTTTCCGGATATATATAAATAGCGGAAAACAACGGAACAGTAAAAAGTATAAGTTAAGCTCTCAACATCGACTTTAAACTAGTCGTCAACAGTATATAATAAGATATTAAAGTCTTGAAATGTTTCAATTGAAAATAGATAGGCCAAAATACTTACGCCAATTTTTGGAGGACATATACGTTGATCCTTAGGCACTTGTGTAATGTAGTAAAGGTACCAGAGCTCAAATGGGTCCTCAAGCGACTTGCAGAAATCATCACGCTTGAGCGAGACAAATGTCGGCACCCACTCTCCCCGATCTAAGTGACTGATTTCAACCTCCAATTTGATGGGTTCGTCTGGAAGTTGCTTCTTCACTATGATGTCGCCGCTCATATAAAGCGTTTGGTAATCGTTGTCAAGCACAGCCGTCAGACCACTGCTATCTATCAACTCACTGATTGGTGTATTGCCCTTGTCATCTTTAATGTCGCAGGAGTTCTCGACCAGTCGTTCATCAACAAAAATATTATAGTTGATCATCTGCCAATATATCGGAACACCATGATTGCTTGTTAAACGCTATAGTTTACTAAGTGAATATAATAAAAGCAGACTTACCTCAACATCAAGCAAAAGAAACAACAGGACTGTAATGAAAAGCAGTCGCGACATCTTGACACTCTTGCAGATAGTGCTAAGTGCCAGTTAATGCAACATATTTATACATTGTTCAGTATCGCTTCTAATTGGTTGACAATTAGCTTTAATTACAACTGTATTTATCACACAGTCTATCGACCTAATTGGCAAAACACCCTAGCCCCATTAGTATTAAATTGCTACTGATTTGAATTTTGATATCAATTTAAATTCAAAACAAATTCTCACCAAACATTTAATAGACATTGTATCGTTTGGCATCGAAACTAAATATATGTCCCGCTCGGCATGCCAGCGGCGTAGTCGTTATCGAGGACATCCCATACGGAAACCATCTCAATGCAAGGGCAAAAATATTGAAAATATATGGGAGCCGATTGTAATACAGATCTCGCTTTACAGCTACACACAATACGCACTTGAGCTTGTAAAGTCAAGAGGCGTGATACAGCATTGTGAGCCGCTTTGTAATAGCTAGGCTTTGACGCCTTACATATTGACACACCTTGTCAACATTGGCATTATTTTTGGGTAAGGATAGACGTTTAGGTTTTCGCAGGCGCATCATTTATCTTAAAACGCATTCTTTGTCGTAAATAATGATGTAATGCAATACTAATATACTATACAATACTAATGCTTATTATATTAAATATACTATGTTCTCAAAAAGTACTTATGTTTAAGCAATTAATATGTTTTTACCACAAATCAACTCACAAACGTATGTTGTAACTCATATTGATATATTTGATATGATTTTATATTTGACAATTAATAAAATAACATAATAGTATTGCGTGATTAATATTTATATTTTGATATCGTGTTGCAATTGCAATTTGACTTATACAGGCTTAGGCTTACATTTTATGGCGGCCAATATAAATCCAGTGCTTAAAATTACTATGTTTATTCCGAGTCATTTATTTAATAAATACATGTATAAATTTATATAATCAAAAAAAAATTGTTCACTTATATTAAAAACTTGTAAAATATGCGTATAGCAAATGTAAATGCATGTGCTTTCCCAAGGATCTAAGTTTTAAAAGGCTTATATAATTCTTGTGGTGGTTATTAAAAGTGTGAAACACAAAAGTTTTCAGTAACATTTCAACAGATCTTTCTGGCTTTAAAGAATGCTAGATGGAAGACAATATGAAACATTTGTTGAAGAACACAAAACACATTGCTTATGTAGAACTTATTTAATTTTGGCAGATAACATAATTACGATAGTAATATATATTTGTATAAACAAATTTTAAATGAGCATGGTATTTTAGTTATGAATTTGCACAAATATTGTACTAACCAATGAATGCAAACTAAACTTATCCAAGGGAAGACAATAAGATTCGAACTTTATAATACAAAAATTTGTATAATTAATTACGTGCGGAAAAGTGATATGGAATTTCTTGGTTTCTCTGGGTAAGCCCAAATAAACCAGAAGTGCGATTTGATTAGAAGATTTCTGTAATCAAATTAAGGGTAAGCACTCAGGGTTTTCATAAGTGATTCATCAAAATATTTATTGCCTATAAAAGAGTTTTAATCAATATAAATGGCTGGCGTACTCTTCATTTTTTTTAGACTCTTATGAAACATTCTTTAATATTTACACATCGTGTTTGCTTTTTTTAATTATAAAATGTTATAGGGAAATCTTATTCGTTTGGACCCTGGAATATAATACCCCTTAATTTAATCACAGTTGTATATAAATAATATATATAAGTACATTGTATGTATAAATGTTTTTGTGTGACACTATAGTTTTTTTTTTAGAATCTACAAATAAAATAATGTGACCTAAAAATGTGAAAACGTTGCAGTCGGAAGCAACCGGCAGCGGAATACTCTGATACCTGTCTAAAAACTCGTAAAGTCATTTTGGGTTTACGGTGGCAGTGGTTTGCGGCCTTGTCAACTATTTTAACATATGATTTGGTGACTCTAGTACAAAAACGCTAAGATATATAGGCATTTATATTTTTTTAAGCCGGATGGCTAGGCTGGGCGTTACAACCAATTTTTTATGTTGAATTCTGAAAGATTAGTACATTTTTAATTTCGAATGTTGCCTTACTAACTATTTATAAATAATCAGCCACTAATTATAAGTAGGACTTGCGATAAGCTTTTGGATAATGGTTAAAATAATTTTACGTATTACATTTTCAACCACCAATTAGCGTAGTAATCAAATGCTAGCACTTAACCGATTAAATCTCTAGGTTGATTGGTATTGAAAAATGTGTGTTTACGGACGGACGGACAGCAATATGAAAATGCCACAAAAACTTAACTATTAACATTTTTTTATTTTTAGTGTCAGAGTATACAAATGTTTATTTTGCTCTACAAATAGTTGTAACGTTTACAGACTACACAAGTAAAAAAAAAAAAAAAATAATTACACATGTTTTAAATTCGCATTATGAGTCTCACATATAGCATACTTTTTTGATAGTACAATAATTAAATTATAATATAAAACAATTCAGGAATATTAATGTATTTGCTAATACAAATAGAATGTTAAACGCATTTTGTAGTTTTGTGAGATTTAAAACATGTTCGCGTATTACAACGTTTAAAAATGGTAGTGCGTAGTAAATTTAACTTGTTAAATATTGCTTTGCCTAACTTAAAATTATTTCCGCAGGCGGCAATATGTTATCGCCATGAAGACAATACCATATACTTGAGTACCATATAGTACGATCGACCCACTCGCTGCCTGCTAGTACGTGTCCAATAAACGGAGCGTCTCTTGATCTGCAAAAATCAAACATGTAAAGGGCCATGGTATAAGTTAAATAGATACACTTACCTCATAATTTGCGCCTGGGTACGCTCCACAAATGTGATAGCCCAGCTCCAGGGAAAGTCACGTTTGCGTTCACAGCCCAAATAAGCTGTGGAGCTATGCAGAAAGATCTCGCGCACAATGGTCGTTTTGTCGTTCTTGTCCTTTTTGGACACAACAATTTTACCATCTCGCAACTCACATTGTAGCATTTTGAAAGTTTTGGTGCGATAGTCAGCGAATCGGAGCTCTTTGCCCGGCGTAACCGTTGCCAGATTTTTGACAGCCCTCTGCACCTCTCGCAGCATCTCAATGGGTCGCACCACTAGATAATTGTGCTTGCGATCTTCCTCCGGCCAGTAGGACCAGTTCAAAATAACATCAAATACCTTGGCATCGTGATGAAGAGGCCGTTCCAGGCTGTCGTTCAGTATGACTTCATATAGAGTCAGCTCGTGAGTGGGTCTGCGCATCTTCTCTGAGTACTCGCGGCACAGCTCATAGGCGGTTTTTGTAGGCGATATTGTGGCATTTACCTGCGTTTTCTCCTGAAATCATCGAAGTGAGTTTTAAAATATCCGATACGATTTATGAAAATTCTATGAGCTCACCTCTGTTGTTATCTCGGGATTTTGATTTAGACTGATCCAAATCTTAATATCACCTGATTGTTTTACAGCATCCTTAAGTGTTTCGGCGGCTGCATAGTATTTCTGCAGGCACATCAGCATTGCTTGTTCCCTTTTCTAAGAAGACATATGCAATTGAAATTTGTTAATAACTATTAACATAAATGATTTAAAAAACTACACTTAATATGTTTGTAAGTGATATAAAACTATATCTAAAATACCGAAGGAAAAAAAACAATTACCATTTCATCAGCACTGCATGGAAACAAATTCTTGTAAAGCACAATCAAATCAGTTAGCACATCGGCTTCCTTCTGCGAGTAGATAAGCTCGTCACACTAAAATTGTAAATTAAAATTAAAATGGTATATAAGTAATTGTCTTTTGAAATATATTTGCAGTTTAAGCCACCTTTTTGGAAAGCAATGTTGGGCCCCATAAGATAGTCAGATTCTGCACGCTCATTTTGTTCTTCGCCTGCTGAGAGCTAATGAACACCAAGTGACCAACAATACGACGCAGCGTCTCGCGCTCAATAGTGCTGAGCCGACCGAGCAGCTCTCTGTAGATAGGTATTTTCTCAGAGGCGACTGCCAACTCGGTAACAAACACAAAGCTGTCGGTCAGTTTGCCCAGCAATCTTTCCGGCAAATCGCGCATAAAGCGCTTCAACACGTTCGCCACGTCGTGTTCATTATACTCGTTACGCGTGATCTCCACGTTAAAGGCGTCGGCGCGAAAGGCGCTCATCAGCTTGTGCATGGAATTCTCCGAGCCGGACTTGCGGTAAATGCCCTCCGACATGGAGCCATGAATGTACACAAAGTTAATGCATTTATCCACAATTACAGGTACGTCGTATCGCGTCAGCTGCTGATCACCCAGCGAGAAGCCATTATTGTGCGCTACTTCCCGGATAATGTGACGCCAAATTTTTGTCTCGCGCGCCGAGCTCATTATCATGTAAACCGCATACGGTGGACAGTCAATCATTAGCATTGGGCCGCTCTCTACGTGCAGATTTTCGATGGACTCATCGCTCTCTTTAAGAACTGCAAAATAAAAACCCATAAGTTGAGGCATTAATTTAGTGATACAATCCTTATAGGTTGTTGAGTATGTATATAATGCTATGAAGAGTAAGTCTAAACAGTTGATGTGAAAATAAAAACTAGCCTTTTTGTATTTGTTATGTTACTGTGCTGTTTTGTTGCCAACCGTAAATTTGCAATTGTCTAATGTAATAATTTATTTCTTAACATTTTACATGTTAAATTCCATAGTTCTATGTCGTTTTTTTGATTTGTGCAGCAACATTTTACTACAGTAAATTCACTACAAGTTTATAAGTCTTCGTTTAAGAACAGCAATTTGGATATGTCCGACTCTTGGTTGACAGGAATTGGTTAGAATCCCTTTGCAAGTCAGGTCAAATTATTGAATTTCTAAGTGTGTTTTGTTTTTCAAACAAATTTCCCATTATATTCAAGTTGTTAGATATCAAAATTTGCTTCCGCTGCGCGTTGAAAACAGTCGGAAAGTTAAAAAAAAAAAATAAAGCTTTATCCATGCATGTATCCATTTATATAATATAGTTTGTTCTGAATAATAGGAATGAAGCAATGCTAAAATTGGCTTTCGAAAATTTGACCTGTTAATGGTTTCCCGATTTTGGAAAACCTGCCACTAAGCCCCTTATATTATTAGCCAATAACGTACGTTTTATGAGAGGCCACACTAACTTTTGCAAAGTAAGCCAATAATTATAATTAAATGGACTTATAGAATGGTGGCAAAGTAAATAGTTTTAAATTATCTTGACAAGGCTCACAAGCCAATTCGCTGGTCTGTGTATTTTCAGCAGAGTAGTTTGACATATCAAATCTTTTTTTTATATAACCAAATTTTTGTTCTAGTTTAAATTAAAATAGAAAAGCTTAAAAAATCCTTGTCCTTTCGAAACCATAACAACTCACCAATGCAACGCGCCTTTCTCAAATCCATTTTCTCTACGTTGCCGTTGGACTCACTGACAAAAATAAGACGCCGCTGACTTTTGCGCAGTACCAGCCAGGTGCCGCTCCACTCCGAAGTAATGGAATTCTGCAGAGGGTAAACGTAAGCATCAAGTTAGTAAGAATAAGTAAGTGAAGGAATGTAAGTTGGCTAACCTTTAGATAGCACCAGCCGGCGCGATAGTAGTGGCAAGTGTACTTTACTGGCACAATGTTAGTGAGGCTTTCGAGGATCTTTTGCATCCAGACGCCTCGCTCAGACTCTTTGCCGACGCCGTAGAGATGAGCAAATCGCTGCTGTTTAACATTACCGTTGGCATTGGTGGTCATCACGAGATTTGGATTTGAGGACATGCTCTCGATGCCTGCAGTAGCCCCATTTTTCGGCAGCGACGTCGTCAGCTCAAAACAATAAAAATGTGTAGCACTATCTGTGACTCGACTATTGCTAACGCACTGCACCGTTGTGATGGCATCTAAAGGTATTATCTCCTTTGGTGTCTTCATTTCCTGGTCCAGATACGTCTGAAACTGTCTGTCTCGCAGCACGGCTTTGCGGTTCTGCATCTCTTTCAGTATATCCTCGACGACGCCAGATGGAAAACGCACCAACGGACCCTCATAACGCACCAGAAGTGGCGACAGACTAGGTCTGGGCACCATCTGCAGTGCTACCTTCAAATCCGACTGTCGCTGAGCGGCGCCCTTAAAGCTTGCTCTACGCTTCATCGCGTCCATGCGCAGCTTCACATTTGAAAAAGCATTCATTGTCTGCCGAATTCGGGAGCCCAGTGTATTTCTTGTCTCCGAGTTTCCGACTTTCTCTGACGCTAGCGACGGCGCTGCTGAAGGCGCTGATGTAATCGGTTGTCCATCGCCACCAATTGCCTCCAAATAAGTGGGCGGGCTGTCGCCCTCGATGTGCGCCTTGTCGCCGACAAACCAATTAGTGCGATTTCGCGACGGAGCTGCAAGATCAACTATAAGCTTTGTTGGCTTTTCCTCTAGGCGACTAAGATACGGCTGGGCGCGCAACTCTGTATTGTCCAGATCCAAACTTTCCGCGTCATCTAGCATGTTCTCCATGCTGTCACTTAACAGATGAGCATTCTGGTGTACAATCTGCATATTATTCGTGTTTACCGACTCTTTCTTTTTTCTAGTTGCAGTGGAAACAGGTGTGGAGCTCGAAGCAGCTGATGCTTCATTTCGACCATCCTCCTCGGAAGTGCACATGCTAATATCATCCTGTTCACGCTTTATCGTCCCATAGGTATCCTCTTCGAGTAGATGCTCCAGCAGCAGAAGTTCGTTGCTTTTGTTGGAACGCGAGAGCGTGGAACACTTTCCCATCAGCGGATCAAATTCCTCGATCAGTTCCGGTAGCGGTGGCGGCAGCGATGCGGACCAGCCGCCCACAGCGCCATCGTTGCTGTCTAGCTCTCCATCCTCACTAATGCACGCGAGCTCAAGCTGGGGTGTAAGCAACTTGCCGCGGCTTGTGCTGCTTGTAGCCATCTCGAACAGTTTGCCATAGGTGGCTTCCTGGTTTGCGTAGACAGGCTCCGGCGAGGAACAGATTTCGGATTCAACTTCTGCTTCGGGTGATTCTGCGCGTTGCGGTTCGGGCTCTGCGGTTGCTTCCCCATAGAAATGCCAAGAATCGCTACGCTCGGGCTTGGGTGCACGTGCCTCCTCGTCGGCAATACTGGCTGAGATTAGCAACGATTCCTTGCGCTCGGCGGCTGCAGCCAAGCGATTGAGCTCCTGCAGTTCTGCAGAATCCACATTGGGTCGGCGCAACTGAATATTCTCGTAGTTCTTTCGGCGCTTTTGTCGTGACGGTGGCTGCAGTGCATCCAGCTGTTGAGATAAACGTGGCGGCGGATAGCTGGGCATGACTGGTTCTTCGCCCGTCGATTCCCCACTGCTAGACTGACGCTGCTGCTGATGGTGATCATGACTGCGCAACTGCACCATTTGCGCTGCTTCCTGCGCCATATTCTTGGCCAGTGGCAAAGGAGGCGCAGGGCGTGATCTCAAAGCCTCATCGTAGCTTGGTGGCTTAGCCTTAACCTTGGGCTTGGACTGAAAGTGTGGCTTGGGCTTGGGAACTCCATATGCCACTTTACTCTGCTCGCTGAGGTCTATGTGGCCGCCACCGACGGCGTTCCGTTGCAACGGACTGCTGAACTGTATCGTATTAAAAACATCTGTTTCAGGCATCGTGAGTCGTCGCTCTAGCTCTACCTTCTTCTCTAGATCGTTGACTGTGCCTAATTCTGTTGTTTTATTTTCTCGCCTGCCCAGTGTAAAATTGGAACCAAAACGTTTGCTGGCGTGCCTTAGCCGGTGGCTAGCATCCGCGCTTAGGCTGCTGAGTGCCTCCGTGGAGCTCTTAAGATTCTTGTCTAACCGCTTTTTGGCACCCTTGGCCTTAAAAGCCACACGTTCGCCAATTGCCTCGCCGAGTTGCTTTGAGGTGTTACCCAGTGAGCGCAGCAAGTTTCTGTGAAAGGTTTCAAATTACTTAGGTTATTCAGTTGGATAAGTTAGAGTGCTAATACCAGTCCAGTTTTTAGGGTTTAGTTAAGTTTAGTACTAGAAAAACAACTATATCAAACGGTTAGCGTTCATACCAAAGATTCTACCCATCTACTTTACATAACCAAACGTTAGCTGTCATCTGACAGGCGCCAGCTTAACTGATGACCAAGTCCACACGCAAAAAAATAATCTAAACAAAACGGTTCGAGCCGGAAACGAATCAAACGGAACAGAGTGGAGCTTTAATATGAACGACAGCAGACCACTATTTTAGGACACGTTTGGATGACATAGTGTGAATATTTTAATTAAGAAAGTACCAAATAAGCAAGAGTTGCTTACAGTCTCAGCTGACGCTTTAAATATATTACAACAACAAAAAGTATGTGGTGTGTTGCCTTCGAGAACCAATAAAATAAAAAAGAAATTACGATTTGTTAGTTGTCTGTTTTGTTTTTGCTGTTTTTAATTTAAAATATGCAAGACTTTGACCAGATATTGTTTCACTAATATTACCGTTTTAGCGATTTAACGATGACATTTCTTGGTGTTTACAATATTTATATTAAATTACAACTTTTAAGTGTTTAGTTAAATACCAATCAAGAGTTGAAAGTACTGGTAATGTCAGTGATTAGGACATATCAGTTTTAATTATTACTTTTGCAAAGGCTTTAAGTAGCCATAACTTTTTAAACACATGAGCCAAAACCAGTACAATTTGTGTTCAAGATGGGTTGTGCATTGAAACTTCTAAAAACTTAATATGCAATTTTAAAGATTGAACGTTGCAGACGGATTTAACCGACTGCGGAATACTCTGATACCAATTAAATGCGGTGGTAAAGAAAGGTTTAAGTTTTGCTTTTAGAAATAGCTTAACGGAATTCTTTAAAGGTCATAAGCAAGCTTATTGCAACTGTGGAAGTTATGACCGTTTCTGGGCATTATTAGCCACACAAATTCGGTTATAATGTGGGACACATTGGGTTGCATCTATTTTTTTGCCAATCTTGACAGATTATTTGACCAGCTCCTGGATACAAATACCTACATTGCGTTCTTTAAAAAGGACAGACGGACAGTTTGCATAAACCTGATTACTCTTTACCTTGGTATTAAAATATATTCTATTTTGTTATAGTACTAAAAGCGTTTCTACATTGTTAAAAACCTCACCCGGCCAAATAAAATTAGTTATAAAACAAAGGGGAAAACATTGTGAATACCATTTAATACGGGAAAGGGGGAAGAATGCAATACTTAATATTGTAAGAAAAACAAAAAACACACCAAAGAATTGTTAAAGAGGCAATAAGATCGAAATTGTAAAATGATTGGTAAAAGTTTACTTGTCATCGTTACTGCTTGCAGATTGCTCTGACTGATCGGACAAGGCGGTGCCTTCCGCCCCCGTTTCAGTCTCCTTTTCCGTTTCGGAATCACACTCAAGATCATCTTCATCCACGTCTACGTACCCGGGAGACGGTGATTTAAATTTGCTGCCTTGAGAGCTTTCACTGCAGTTCAGCGACACATTTGATGTGTAACGCGAATCATCACCCTCCGCTTGCTCATTTGCGCCTCCCAAATTTGTCCTGGAGAGCTCGCTAGAAATCGAACAGGACTTTCTTCGCTCCGTCTCAATGTTTAAAGGTTTTGATGGCACCTGTGGTGCCTTACGCAGTAACCTGGGCGATACCTCTGCTAACTGCTCCTTCTGCTCTCCGTCTTCCGGCAAAAGCTCGGCGTGTGCCCGCTGTCTAGGTGCCGGCTTCGGCGTCGCATATAGCGGTTCCGATTGCACATTTTCATTGGCATCGGGACCATAAATTGGCTGCTCTAGATTGTTTTCTTGAAGTATCAGTTTGGCATGGCTGCTTGTTGGAAGTTTCTTCTCTGCACAGCTTTCATGAAAATTCTCTGCATCAATATTAGGCTTTTTGTCAGTATTGTTGTTAAGGCTGTTTCTGTTGCTGTTCTGTGCAAAATTGGTGTTAACATTGTTGATTCTATTGTTGTTACTCGAACTAGCACTGCTGTTCACATTAATCTCAAAATTTTCGTAGTTGCTGGCCCGAATCTCCGGGTAGATGCGGCGGGGCGCCGGCACCGGACGTGTCTGGGTACCCGCCTTTTCCATGTCTACAGACAACTGAAAGTAAATCAAAAGCCTTGCATTAGCATACAAATTTATAGATACAAATCAAGGGTCGATCGTTGATCTTTGCATTTGCAAAATTCTTGTATAACGAGCTTTTCTTTATACCAAATCAATGTTTAAAATACTATAACACAACATAAGATTTTTAAGATATATATGAATAACGATATTATTCGATATGGAAGTTTTTCTCGTTCTCTTAAGATTAGTTTAATAGAAATACATCCACTTTTATGATTAGGTAAAAAGGGATGCGAATAATCATTTGCATACGGGGGCAAATATGCAAAAAGGTTTGATGCCTGTTCTATTTCAGAACATTTCGCAGTAAAACTATCTTCAGAACAGCTTGCATTTTTTGCGCGACGCTGTAAGTCTGCATAATGATTGACAACATTGTGGTCAGCTGGCTTCTCTTGGCACCTTAAGTACTGTGTGGCGCCACGCTTTATGTTTATATAATAGTGTGTAGCTGGAAGGTGCTGTCCAGCAACAATGTTAGTGAAAAAACACTTGTCAAAGAGCTAATAAGATCACTTAGAATGATTTTTTGGAGACCATGCATTTAGCTTCAAAGAAGTCGTAAAGAGAACTCATCAACCCTATCGAGCAACCTGTAAGCGTAAGCCAACATGACATGTTTGTTAAGCAAGCATACTTAAGAACCTTTCAGCGCCAACACGGCACAAATAAAACTGACGAACAATTACTGGTTCCCTTCAAGAATGCAGCTTATATAATCTCTATCATATGGTCACCAGCTAAAAAAGATCGACGTTAGCTGACAAATTAACATTACGCATCAATGGAATCTGTTTTTTTTTAGGCACGAAGCAGCTTGCTTTTAATCGATTTTTATTGCATTAATCAATCCTCAATTCGTTGGCAACTCAATAACACCATTATTAATTCCCAACTAATTAACCCATAACCCGAGCCTTCCTCCAATAAAAGCATTAAAGAAACAACCAAAAAGAGTTCAATTATGAAGCATTTATGTGTTCCCTTTTAGGGATTACGATTGAAATTAGCCTATAATCTAAAATACATAAAAACAACTTATCTAATCTAATTTAGAACAGACTTGTCAAACAAACATGTCAAAAACCTTTTTAAAATATGTCTTCCTTTTATTTAAATAAAAAGCGTTTTAAATAAGTTGCTTGATTCAAGCTAAGCAAGTCTTTATATAGTACTTAACGCACTTGGGACAGAATTCAAGTACGAATCTTCCTGCTTTACTTGTGTATGTTAATTAGAGAAGTTTTATGAGTTCAAAAATTAAATGCTGTAATACTAAGCTCAAGAGCATCAATCTAGGTTTGCAGACCATAATTTCGAAGGAGTTATTATAGTCTTAAAATGAGTACGTTTTGTTCTTAAGCTTTTCTTGAAATGCAAAATCTAAAAAGTGCAATTATATACAAACAAAAAGTTTTTATTTGTTCGGAATACTATTATTTGCTTGTTTATTGCTACTTAATGATATTGTTTACAATGTTAATGAACTTGTTGCTACTGCCTTACGCATTAATTTAAATAAATAAATGATTGTTGTTGTATTTGTCAATGCATATGCTGCACGCCTGAATCATGGTTAAATGAGAGAATACAAAAAGGGAAATAAAAACAGTAAGAGATCGAAGCAAACAATTTACTTGGGCTACAATTTTCTAGGAATGAAAATTCTATTGTCCCAGTCGCTAACCAAAGCGTTTTGTCTCATTCCCTTTTGTATTAATAAAGACGACTTGATGAGTAATCGGAAATCAGCTTAAAGCAATTGTTGCGCATCGAAATGATTCAGTGGGTATATGTACTAGTGTATAAATAAGTATATGTACATATACGTATACTCACATTTATGTATCGTATATCTTGCGAGGCATACAAATAGACCACTTATCAAGAAGAGTTTCATGTACAAACATATGAACAAATGTATGTGTGTATGTTGATATGTGACTGTATTAACATTTAAAGTTTTGCGATAAAAACAACGAAAGCGACTATTTTCGCAGTCGCTTTCGTTGTTCCAAATAATGTATTAGTGGGCAGATTGTTTAGTTCATTATTCGAGATCTGCAAATAATTAGTCTATATCGATTAATGTTTTACTTTCTATCGGGAGTGCTACAGAAATCTATAGAAAAACCCAACATAACGAACTTGGTTGGGTAAGGGAACCTTGAAGTAAGAATTTATAGTAAGTTATTTATAATTAAATTTTATATCAGCTACTTGTCATTGCTGACCTTGACTTCAAAAATCGGACTCGAAATTTATGGCTATATCGTACTTCAGCGATTTGTGAGCTAAACCATTTCGCTCAAAACGAATGGGAATTGAAATTAATTTCAAACGGAAGTTCTTTCTGTGGCACCACTGTGTATCTTTGTTCAGCTCTATGCCAGTAAAAAAAATATTACGTATATGTATTCAAAATCTTAAGGAAAGTAAATATTTGGTTCAAGGTGGCAATGGCGAAATCTTTACATAAAGTAGATCAAGCTCAAGTTATGAGACTTTACACGTGTACGTTTATACCGCACATTGTGTATGGGTCAAGAATAAAGTTTTTAAAATTGTAATTAGTCTGGGATCGGTTAAAATAAAGAACAAAAACTTGTGATCTGTTTTCCTTGAAATCCGCTGCGTAGTTGATATAACTGAAACGCGAAGACTTAACTTTGATTATCAGTATTTGTTTCAAAAAGCTAATTCAGTGTCCATATAATTTTAACATACACTTTTTATATTATTTGCCACATTCAAGTGTGTAAACAAAACACAAAAAGTGCCTTTACTTTGTGCTTGTTGACGGGACTGTCCGAAGAAAAATGCTGATGCCGCAGAAGTTCAAGTTGCCTGCAAAGTACTTATATATTGAACTGATTGTCAATGGTAATGTGAATATGCGCTGGGCGGTGTCGTAAAGAAGATTATATTATGCTGAGTTGGCACCATATCATTTCAATATATCCACGCAAAAAGAAATAATCACTGATCAGCAAAATATCACTTTTAGGGATAGCATATCTGTTTATGTATGATTTAAAGAGGGTTTCTTGCATGTTGCCATTTTTTGTATTTGTGTTTGTTTATGACTTGCACAGATTGTTAAGGGAAAACAGTATATACAATGGCCATATATTAAGTATGGGCTAAGAAACTATTCCTATACTATTACAATAAAGGTTGTCTCCTTGCTAATATAAGACAGGGCTGTTATTACTTACTGTCATTTTGTGAATTTGTTTCATCATTTTAATGAGAAGTACATTATGAAAAGCAGATGTACTGATGTATTGGAAGGACACAATACAAGAAACAAATGTTTCTAGCTTCCAGAAACAATTGATTTAGCAGCGAACACGGAAAATCTAATTCGGACTAATTAGGTAAATTATATGCAGAGCTCTATCTTGCCAGACAATGACTACACTATAGAAAACGCCTATACTTTCAGTGATTTTTAATAGGGTGTTGGGCTAGATAGTAACGCAATAGGATGCTTCTCAACGGCATTGGTCCCGTCTGCTTTGGCTATTCCAATCGTCTCAGGTTAAGCGAAGAACCCTGCAAACGCTGTACGTGTGCCAGAAAAAAGTTCTCCTCATAATGTGTATAACATGGATAAGGGTGGACAAGGAAGTAAAGAAAGACCCTATACACATTGCCGACGCCTTGTCTACCCTTTGTGTTACCAATTGGAGGAGAAACGTACAGGAGCGCGTGAAGGCAAATTGTGCATCAGGCTATGACCCGATAGGGTTCTTCCAAGCTAAATAATAATTAAATGACTAATGATTAAAATAATAGCTAAGCACTATATGAGTAATGATTATCATGTTCCGTATTATTGCGCTTCTTGAGATATTTATGGCTAAAGGTCAAAATAAAGGACTAGCTTCTGAAGGTTTTAAGCCAATGTCTACAAATATAAAATTATGTGGATGTATACTGAATGTCATGGTATTAACTTAAACAACTCAAGATTGCAAAATCAAAAGTGGAAAAAGAGTTTGTTAGGAAAAAAAGATTTTATCGATTGTTCAGCTCATATTTAAAAACCTTTCTGGGTCGGACAAGCGAATATTGCAGAAAACCAATATACCCTTTACTCAAAGTTTTAGAGTCTACAAGGGGTTTGTTCTATTTGTTGACAAATAAACTTCATTTAAGCATTAAAAAACAAAAAGAAAAACAATCTTACATCTCAAGTGGCAGTGCTTGAAAGTAGCTCTTATAATTTGGTCTGTGCAACGTTTTCCATAACTTTACTCAATTCCCTCAATCAAGAACAAATTGAATTTGAGTGCGTGAAATGACTCTTCAAAGGGGCAAAGAGAGAGAGAGAAGGAAACACAGAGCGACTGGCTAAGCTCATAAGAGGTTTGGGGGAGCGAAAACGTTGCTTGATTAGCTGACTAACAATTACAGAGCTGACATGTAACTTAATGCGTTTCTATGTAAATGCATGTTTGTATGCATACGTACATGTACGTACACATGCACAGACGAACAACGTGTCTGTTGCGCGAATGGTGACCCATCTGGTTTTTGGTTGACCAGCTAGCAAGTTGTTGTCATTGAGCTTGTTATTGTTGTCGATGTTGTTGGTTTTGTTGTTCTTGTCTGCAATTGTTGTCTGCGGGATGTGCTTTATATGTGCGACATGTTGAAAACTGGGGAAGTTCTGGTCTGTTATGGGTCAACGTACAAATGCAACAAAGCGACAACTATGCTTAATGGGTACCCTATAGAAAACATTAGACCGGCGAATGCAATTAAAAAATACAGATGGACATGGTTTAACATGGTGAAGTAACATTACATTTTCTACAACTGTTAATTTACATTTGGATGTAAAGTATTAACATACTCGATCAAAAGAACAACGTATTTTAATTATAATTGTGTATGATAATAATAGAACACACAAATATTTATTTGTTATGTACCGTTTTGATTAACGATATTTCTATACGGCCATTTGCCAGAGGGAAAACTTAATTCGACACAGCACCAAAATCAACAAGCAAACACATACACATCTATATATTAATGTATGTCAGCCGCATCCAACTTAATATGTTTATAATTGTTTAAATTGCCAAACAATTAAGAGCGTTAAAGACAAAACGGCGCACATAACGACAACGAATAAGAACAAGAATGCGAAGCGTGTCACTTGCGGCTCATGTTGTTCGCCATTTTCCCGCAACAGGTGGACAGAGAGCGTCCAATAGATACACATGTGTAGGTTCAAACGCAGACATGATCAAACTGACAGAGATAGCAAAAAAACGGGTTTGATTTCTAATCTTTAGCTCTTTGTGTATTTTGCTGCTCAAAATACGAGTGATAAGCACTGCCAGAGAAGAGAGTGAACACCAAATACAACCATAATACTTATGTGTTAAAGTGATAATACAGCAAATGCCATCAAATGCCATCAAACGTGATTGCGTATGTGGGTGTGTGCATGCATTCCTTTTTTACATGTCATCCCTCATGCATACATACATACGGCGAGTGCATATTTGTGTGCACAGATAAACGATAGCTTGAATATCAGCTGAGCTGAGTTAAAATGTAGATTACAGATTTGTTTGATAGTGTGTGATTCGCCTACCAACGCATTAGATAAAATACCTTTATACACATATACACATAAATACATATTTTATTACATAAATTCCGTACACTAACACACATAAACTTTAGTTTAAATGCATGTATTTTTTTTTTGTATAAGCGGGCACACGCTTAAAGGTTATTGAGACAGCGAGCGAAGGAAAGAGACGGATGCTCGTTTTTATACCCTACAGCAAAGGTGCCCCAAGTGAGCCCAATACAATAAGATACACATACAAAGCAGGTATTTACACTGAAAATAAAATAAAAGTGCATTTTTCTTTCTCTGTCTTAACATTTTATTGGTAAATTAAGCACACAACAATTTTTTTTTTTCAGTTTTTACGGATGCCGGCTTTTGACAGCAACAAACAAAAAACTGCTGTAAATCTGACAAATGTGCTGTTGCTTTTTACAGAGTTGCATATGATGACCCGATATTCGTTAGATATGCTTCGGAGCAATCGTTAGAAGAGGGGAGGGTGCCAGCGCCACCTCTTCTCTTTAGTTAAGTTTAGTTTGCCTCTTTATATACATGTAACATAATGTATAAGAACTTTTTGTTGGGTGGGTCGGTATCTAAGGGGTGCGGCTATGCTTAACAGCTGATAAGTGTCTCTTTATCTGATCAGGTTTTTGATATTACCGCAAAATAACAAATAAATGAAAAAAAAAGGTAAATCCAACTTTGTTTTGTTTATAAAGATTTTGGAAACATTTCTGCATACTTGAACCACCCTACTATACACGTTAGGTCAAATGTCAAGGGTATTTTGTAGTCGAACTTTCCGATTAAAACCTTCTTACTTTTCATTCGTTTCACTTTTGCTTAATATTCGTTTTTGTATTATTGTATACATATGTTAGCAATATATGCAAATAAACTTAAAACCAGAAAAAAATTAACAATAACAAAAATAAAAGAAAATAAAACAAACAACAAACTTTTACCTTTCACTTTTATCACTGGACAGCTGTAAGTTTCAACGCAATTATGCAAAATTTGTGTCGTTGGCCCACATTGATAAAAAAAAAAAAAAAAATAAATAAAAAAAAATTACAAATTGTCACATCTGTGCTCTACGCACACATACACAAACAATCACACACAGAAATAAAAAGTGTGAGTGCAATCGCTGGTCACATTTATTTTGCAGTTGACTTTGTAATATTTGTCGTGTGGAAAAAGAAAAATGTATTACTTTGACAATGCAAACACATCGCGAATTTAGCACTTGCCAATGTGTACTAGTTTTGATTATGCTTTCGTTCAGTTTCGCTTCGTTAAGCTTTTGCTTTAACTGGCTGGACACTGTAATTTATTTTTGATTTGCGGTAGGTAAGCGGGACGAGTTGAATGATTCATTTTTATGCCCCATTAACGACGCTAGCGCAGCTAGTTTTTATCACCATCAGCAGCAGCAGCAGGTCGCCGCACCCGATTCGCTCCCGCACAAAGAATGGTTGTCAAATGAATCGCGATCGCAATTGCAGACGGAATGGAATATAAACGTATATATATATATGTATGTAAATGGAATTTGTCTTTGTCTCGTTGACCGGCGCAGGCGAAAACATTTAAATCAACAATTTACAATATAAAAATACGAAACTAACAACGCACGTATCTTCATTTAGCACTCGACACAGACTCGACAATGAACGGAGAGAAACATATTCATCGCTTAGTTAAAAACCACGGTAAAAGCAAAACAACAAACAACTTGTTGGCTGCGTTATTCATTTGCTATATGTAATTATGTACAGACGCGTTGTTGTTGCGTGTGTGTTGTATGCTAACATTTCTCGTATAACTGCGTACACTGTTAGGTTCGCTCACTGCTGTAGTTGAGTGATCTGTTAGTCTTATGTTATTACTCAAAATGATCTGCTCACTTAATGTTAAGACTTAAGTGATCTGAATATAAAAAACATGATCTGTTGACCCACTGTTAATAAACTAGTTTTAAAAATTCACTTTTGAAAGAGAAACTATTGCAGAATTGAGTGAGGTGCTTAATCGCAAAATTAATTACTTATATTAATTACTAATGCACTTTCAAAACTATTTGCCTATTGTTTTGTTGGTAATAAGCGATAAGCATTTAAATGTAACTATTAAATCAATGTTTTTACCACTTAATGCAAGTGCATTGTTAAAGCTTACGAAACTGCGGTATATGCCTAATAATGCTCTTGAACACAAAAGTCCAACTTTATTTCGCCTGTTAGTGTCAAAGTATTAAAAGAATTAAGAATTATGCAAAAATATACACAAAATATATTTAAAATTATTTTAAATATATATGTTTATGATTTCAAGCTTTCTTCTGTCAGCTGTTCTTAAGCGCCAAAATAATTAAACCGGTTAACAGCTTGTAACTGCTCTGTTATTCGCGTTCGCATGTTTAACATTCGTATCATTTCGGAAAATGACGAAGTAAATTAACGGTATGGATACAAGGGACTCCAAATTCTTAACTTTTTCAAACGTTTATGAATGATCTTAGGCTCATTTAAAATACTAGAGCGACCACTTAACGCCTATCTGTTGCTTATCTTATAATTATTGTTTATTTGCACGTTGAGCTTATTAGTATTAATGATCTAAGACTTTGTTTGTCTTAAACAATATATTTATGAAAACTTATCGTGATTCTTGAACAGTCTTTCAAATAAAATCGATAATAATGTGATATTCCTATGCTAAAGTTCTGTTACCACAATTGGCTTATGTAAACTTAACAGGATGATGATCGGTGTTTTTACTTAAAATTGAAGATTTTGAATAGCTTAGTAATAAAAGTTCGAAAATGGTAGTTGTAATAACCTTACATTTCATCGCTAAATTTGAAATAACTAATTTTGGATGTTAAAGGTGTCAGTTTTTGGTACATCTTTATGAGATGCTTAGTTTGATATCAAAAAGCTTATAATTAAAATAATTGATAATTGTTTTCATTTTGACCCAGCGCAAGGTTTGACATTATACTGTTTGAATTTGGCATCTTTTGTTGCCTCTCTGTTAGATAAAATTATCGTAAGCACATGATGTCGATGATAAATCGATTAATTGCGGGCCATCATCACTGGCATCAAGTAGTTGGCAACGCGGTCATTGTTTAAATATGGCACTCACGTTAAGTTAGCTGCTCTTGGTATTCGCATCAGAGTTCCAAGTGAAGTGAGATGCGCGACAGAGCTGTTCACACTTGAAGTTGGCTGCGCATAAGCCACCAACGGAATAACCACTATTTTGTCGTTTTTGCTGATTACCAACTTTTTTTCATTCCTTCTTCTTTCCTCAGTTGTATGCGTGTACATGTGGTCTGCATTCGTATTGGTGCCAGTGGGCGTACGCAAACACCATCCACAACTGTCATTGGCCAACGCCAATGTAGCTGCTGCGCACAAGCTCCACAAATGACGAAACCAGTTTGGCAACGCCTCCCAAACCGTTATATGCGTTAGCGTTCACGTCACCACCAACAGCGACGTCGTTGTTTCCCCCATTTTGCAAGCTGTCCATTTCTCGTTAGATGTGCGTACGTGTGCGTGTGTGTGTGTGTGTACGTACAGCTTTGTTTGTTTGTTTGTTTGTTTGTGCTTCGTTTGTCGTATAAGTGATGAGTCAATTAGCCAAACATTCCTCGAGGCCGCATATTGCTTTAATTAAACAGACAGAAAAACGACAAAAAAAAAAAAAAACAAATTGCAACAACAATAACAACAAGCAATGCACTACATTTGCAACATACATATGTACATGTAGTGTTGTTGTTGTTGTTGTTGCTTTATCTATTTTTGACTTGCGAAGCCGTTGAAGTTGTTTTTGCTGTTACTGGCATTAAATGAACAACACAACCGCATCGACAAGTTAAATGGTGAATAAATATGTATGTATGCGTGTGTGTGTGTGTGTATGTGTTTATTTATGTTCAATACTTTTACAAACACACACACACACACACACACACGCAACCTTGAAAAGCCAAAAGCAACAACAACAACACACAAGTTGCGCTCTTAAATAAACTTTAATTACTTGTAAATAATAAAGTTGATTGGATGCGTCAAACTTTTTGCTTGCCTTGTTATTCTGCTTCTACATCATCTGCTTCTTCTTCATTATACTTTGGAAAATGTTTTTCCAAGTATGTGTAATTAACGAAAACTATTAAACAACATTAGTCTTAAGCCACAAGCTGCATTTCATAAGTTTAATGGTTTTACTAAAATTTCGTATCAAAAAACAAACTTTAAATAAGTTTAATGTTGCATTGGAAAACTTCTTTCAAACTAGAAATTTTGCCTTCTTTGAGTATTTTTGCCACTCTTCATTTGTGTTCATTTTTGTGACCTTATCAATCTACATGATTATAGGTCAAATGTTTGAAAGCGATTCACGCAAGGTCAATGAAGATAGGGCAGAGCAGCCAAGTTCCACGAATTGCTTGGCCTAGAGTCAAAGCACATCATGATGCACATCGTCACCTCCCTGCCCCGCCCTCTCTTCACGCTTTCTAGAGCTATTGCAGCCACATTACCACATTACCACATAACTGTATTACCACAAATCTTAATAATTGCAACGTATTCACTTGTTTAACATTGCTCTGCAAGGCTGATACAATAAACAAATAAAACAATTTCTTAACTATCAACTCGATGGAAAGTGCAGAATGTTTAAAATTCAGAAATCTGTTTATGCATTTATCTACACTATGGCTGTAATAATAACTAAATGCATCCAAAGATTATGACACATATTATGTGATAGCTCTTGTTATGTTCTTTTCATTAAAGCAACCAATTAAGGTTTAGCAAATAAACGTTTCTCTTTAATTCTATTATTCTTATGATATCGCCAAGAGAGATATAGGAAAATCGAAGGCTTTCTTTCTTGTTACTAGCTGTAAGCTTAAAGACTAACCCAGCGATAATCCTTTTTCTCTATCTTTATCCCTATCTATATCTATATCTATACCTATATCTATATCTATATCTATATCTATATCTATATCTATATCTATATCTATATCTATATCTATATCTATATCTATATCTATATCTATATCTATATCTATATCTATATCTATATCTATATCTATACCCATACCTATATCTAAATATATACCTACACCTATACCTATACCCATACCTATATCATTTTGGGTTACCTTGTTATGTGTAATAACTATAGAATAATAATTATGCTACTGTCATTTATACAAACTTGTATTCAAAGCTTGCAACTGCTTGTTTATTTTAAATGTTTCTTGAATTAAGCTTGCAAATAAACTTTTTAGATTATATTTAAATCCTTCTTTTGTGGGTTTTTTCTTCTTTTAAGTATTTCCTTGCATAGCTTAAATCTATTTACAGAATGCACAATTGTGTTTATTAAATAAAAATATATATTTACTGTAAGTATAATAAAATACTTTCAACAGCAATATTTTATGAAAATCGACTTTCAGGGTTTTGCTATTACTTTGGTTAAATATACGTAAATAAAGTCAAATTAACGATCTAAATTTCAAAAATAAACTATTCAATCTGGTATATTTATAACTTAGAATTGTCTCGGAATAAATAAAGTAAAAAATAAAATCCAGACAAAATTCATTCTCCCTAACATTCATACATCAAACTTAAGTTAGGTTAAGTAAAAAAAAAGCTGTTTGTTAGTTAAACCAAGTTACAAACATATTATTATTGGATATATGAATTGTTTATTTGAATGAAACTGTAATAATGCTTTGGATGATGACAGAATGACAGGATGGCAGGATGACAGGATGGCAGGATTACCGAACGTTGGTGAGTCCATTATCGAGGGATTTGGGATAAACACAATCAGAAACAGAGGCCAAACAATTTGCTAGCTGATTGTTGGACAATGGCTAATGGCTAATGGAAAAAAGGAAAATACATGTCCGAATCCGAATCCGAATCCTATAGAGTGAAAATGGGAAACTTGAGAAAAACGACCGCATGCAAATTGCAGCAATTGAAAACAAAAAGGAAACAAGACAAAAACAAAAAATCAAATAGTGCCAAACAAATTGTACAAATTGTTTGCGTTCGGAAGATGAGAAGCAACTAATCAAACAAAAAACAAAAAAAGAATTGTTAAATGTAAAATGCAAACTGCAAGACGAAAAACAATACAAAAAAACAGAAATAAAAATAAAAATGGGAATAAGGATGAGGTTTACATTTGAAAAGCGTATGACAATGAAACAAAATTGTGAACAATGACAGCAAACTGCAAACAAATTTTGCATGCAAAACGCAACAAACAAATTAAATCTCCGACAGACACAGAGTGAAAGAGTGAGCTGGACTGGACGAGTTCGTGTGTGTGTGTGTGTGTGTGTGTGTGTGAGCGAAACAGCTGCAGTGTGGGTGCTTGGCCAAAGGCAAGTCACTCCACTCAAAGGACTTCCACTTGAATGTTTTCCAAAACAATTACAAAAACGAAAACACACACACACAGACAAACAGAACATACGGCTAGAAAAACAATCAAGTAAAGCAGTAAACGATAGTTATGACGAAATACCGAGAGCTTTGATTTCTAGATACCCTAGAATTGAAGATCTCCTTGGCAGGAAAATTGTCATTTCTTCTGCCTGTTGCATATACACTGTTCTTTCGATAGTTGATGCTTATTAGGTCCTCGACACAGGACAACAATTCTGAAGCTTCTTCGCTTCCCTACTTTTCCACAGTTGATCGACTTCTGACTTCTTTGCCGACAGCTCCTCAAACAATTTGCCGAGTGCAATTTAGCGAGCCTCGCAAATTTCACGCTATACAATACATATACATATACACACACACACACACACATAGACAGAGAAATATACAATTGTGTTTGGGATATATTTGGTCGGGTCGAATGCACCTTTCAATTGTTAATGCTACTCGCAATGTAAATAGCGCTTTGAATAGAATTTCCGACAGTGAAATGTTTTTTTCCTTTATTTATTCTTCTCTGATATTTGATACAAATTAAAAGCGATGAGCTGGAAACGTCGAGTTGCAGAATTTCAAGCATCATATTTAATGCGGCCTTTTTTGTAATTGCAGATTATCAAAACTCTACAAATAGGGCAAGCAAAAAAGATAAAAGTGCACGCAAGAAATTAATTGCTCAGATTAAAGTCAAAGAAATAGATATTATGCTACGTTTTTGGTAAGTTTTCCTAATGTACGCAAAAGTTTTAAGTTTTTAACCCCTTGTGAAACCCGACGGACGGACCGGAAAAAAACCTAAACAGTTAAAACAATACTTTTTGATTTAAATCAATGCAGTTTTGATCAGTAATATTTCTTGGATATTTGTACATCCAGCAATGGAAACCATTCTGCCAAAATCATTTAACACGCATGTGCTTCCCAGGCAGGAAATCAATTTCTATGGTCTATGATACATAAGTGAATGTGTGTGTGTGTGTTCGGTATAGTTGACTCATTCCATAAGCATCTCACATATATATACAAACCAAGTTTGCCCTCAGACATTATGTTGTTTTTTGCACGTCCTGCGCCGCCCGCGACGAACCATCATTTCGGCGTGATACGGAATGCGGTATCAAAATTGGGCATCCGAATGGGAGAGAGGAAATTGGCATTGGAATGGGAATGGGAAGGGGAAGGGGAAGGGGAATAGGACAACTTGAAGGCAACTATTTTTTATGCCTGGACAACTTCCTTTCCTCCTTTCCCCCTACCTCTTGTCTCTTTCTTTGCGCGCTGTTTTTTGTTGTTTCTTTTTTTTTTTTTTATTTTACGACACACTATAATTGTTTCTGCTAAGGACGTGAACGTGAACGTGAAAGCGGCAAACTCGGACGACGACAGTCAGTCTGGCAGGGCGGCCATCATTTGGGATTAGTTTGCTTATGTGTATGGGTGAGTAAGTGTGTCTGTCTGTGTGTGTGTGTGTGTGTAGGTAGGTTTGTGTATGTTGACCTTTTGCATCTGCCAGAGGTCGTAACAGTGGCCAGGCAATAGGACTAGGAGTAGGAGTAGGAGTCGGAGTCAGAGTCAGAGTCAAAGTTAGAGTTGGGGGAAACAACCCAGGAAGCCGTGCTCGTTATGGAGTCACGCTCATTGCTGCTGATCATATATAAATTAAGATCCCTAAATGCTGACAGAGGCCACTAATTTAATGGCAATAAAACAGATTATTAAACACACATCGAACTTGCTACCGAGTGCACGGTCATAGCGGGACAGGGGCTTAGGGGTGGGAGCGCCCCATGAGCTCGAACCAAAAACAGATGATTATGATTATCAATATCGCCTTGGTCTGGTTGTTGATTCAAAGCATTCATTTATAAATAAAATTTGATATGAATAAGAAAATTCATTATGTTTCTTTTTTTCTTCATCTTTTTTTTTTTTGAATATTTGAATCTTTTCATCATTTGTTATTAGGTAAGCAGAAAGGGGGAAGGAAATCTCAGGGAAAGAGCGAAAGTTTCTTGTTTTTGTTTTTGTTGCCACTCCCCGCGCTGCATCACTAATTCATTTTTTTAATTTCCACATTTCTCAGATAACAACGGTCCATGTCCAAAGCGCGTTACATGGCAACTGGTTGAGATAGATCGTAGACAGTACCCTGACCACATTGGCTTTATAATATCAGAAGTGTCTGTAGGAAAGCTTTCATCTCGGGTTCTCTAGATTTGGACATAATTTGTATCAACTGTAAAATCAAGAGGGCATCGGCTAGTCGAGCTATGCCGACTGGACCCTTCTAAGGTGTTTTGTGTTATAATTTATGTGACGCTGTCAACTCAAACAATTGCGCGACTGCAACTGGTCTCCGAATGCGTTGTCTCTACCTTTTGACCCTTGTGTCAAAGGTCAGTCACACTCACGAATTCAGTTGCTCAGGTGCAGGTTCGGTTCGGTTCGGTTTGGTTGCTCGCTTCTTGGTTGGTCGCTTGGTCGCTTGGTCGCATTATAAATAAACAATTACCAACCAATTATTGGTTATAACAATGCAACAGGAAGCCGCGCAGCATTTGTCGCATTGTCTTCGTGCCTCAAGCAAATCATGATCGCATCAGTAGTAGCCAGTAACCGGCAGCATTAGCCATCCGCAGTTCAAGTCCGAGTTCAAGTCCGGAACATCAAATCCGGCGATTGTAGCCACTGTGCGGTTTCTACAGTTTAACTCTATTGACACCAACACCAACACGCACACACACACACACACACACCCACACTTGCCGCAGCACCTTGCTTCTATTCATTTATTATTTAGACCGGATAGGGGAAGAATATTTTAAAAGTGACCGAGATGAGGGGACTTTGGGGTTGGTCCCAATTATAGCGCAATTTCGCTGACATATGCGATTCAGTTCCTGTTTCCTCTCAGCACTAACGCCAAATAAAGAAACCTTAAATATTTTTCATTTACCTACTCTTACTTTTAAGTTTAATACAATTTCTAATTCTATGGGAATATATGCAACGGGTATCCAATATGGACGATATTGACAGATGATTTAACGGCAGCAAAAAAAGGGTCAGAAATATATTTATTTGTTCCGACAAATAAGGTTTTGACTTGATAAACATATTAACAACAACCATCTAGTTTTAATGGTTAGTTTTTTGCCTAAACGTAGATTCTTAGTATGCATTGATTTAATAGATGCGTTCTACCAAAAATACCGAAGTTACAAAGATAAGTTAAGTTAAACACATAAACACTTAAAATAGGTTTAGACACTCGACTAAAAACGAACGCTGACCTAGTTTCTTGTCAATTAGTTGAAATAAACTTACAAGAATTTGATTTTAAACATGTCGCAAGAAATAAGGTAATCACTATTTGTTATATAATTGTACCATTGACATTGTTATAATATAAATTCTGAATCAAATGACAAGCCAAAATTCCAAAGATTAGTATTGGCTGCAACAAATGATGGGAACTGAGCTGTGCTTACTTTATTGAAGTGACTTTTGGCGTTCTCCACAAGCTGCAACTTTTATGATTACTCAATGTAAGACGATGGGAAAGAAAGTTTCATGTCTTCTGCTGTGAGCCTTTTGTAATCCGCTGCGATGCAGATATTAACAAATCGTTTAACAAATCGTTGACATTATAGACAGCACATTGAAACAGGGCAAATCAATCAAACGATTGGAAATGCGACGTCCCCAACCAAGTCACAAGCCATAAAAACAATAAAGGAACATGGACCACCCTGTGCGACACCCTGTCCACTCCTGCTACAATTGGGCTTTGGGTTAGTCGAGTATAAAGCACCGAACAATAAAATGTGTTTATAATAGATATTTCTATCAATCAATAATGAATAAAGAGAGAGCTTCAGGAGCAAATTCCATCGTTCCATATTCTATATATTATTTGTGGTTAATCCGAATAAATTGAAACACTTTGAACTAAAAATAATTACTATTAAACGAAAGCTAATGTGTAAAAAACACTTTTTTTCTCCATGTGTACTGTAGGTTAAACACCACAACAAGCTGAGGCATTGGTCACTTCGCAAGTAGACTGAGAAAAAAACTTGTGTAACTTGTTCAAAGAACCAAATAACTATGGCTTTATAGATAAGTTGTGTTTAAGGGAACTGCAAAAATTGATAAAAATAAATAGAAATATAGAAAATTTGATACTTATTTATTTAGCATTGATACGCGAGAATAAAAAGTGATAAAATTTTGTTTTCGTGTACGAGGTGCATTTAAAGTCTTAGTCAAAGCTGATATTGAGGCCTTGGGAAAGAGAAGTCAAGTGGTGGCTGGCTGGCTTAGGTTTTGCTGACGTTTTTGGTTGCATGCTGTGCCGCTTATTAATGATACACAATTTTTGTATCATTTACGGGTCACAATAATGTTCGAAGAGCCGAGCTCTTCCGATCTGTTCTGCGCATCTTCTTGTCGTTTTGTTTTGTTTTGTTTTGTATTCTTTTGTTATTTCATATATACTTTTTTTTTTTTTTTGACTCTTTGGCCGTTTTGTGGCGTTGCACAGAAGCGCATTCTTAAGCTCTGTCACAGCTGCCGCGCTTCTGCTGCTGGACTCTGGAGCAGTAACCATAATTTATTATGCGGGAAATCTTATTCACGTGACTTATTTGCTTCTGAATGCCAAAGCGCGTCGGAGAAAACGATCGCTGAGCCACACAAGAGCAACATGGAGGCCCCGAATCTTTAAGCTTGGGCCGAGCCCCAGACCCAGAACCAGATTTAGAGCCCAGTTGCAGCTTTCAGTTTAGACCCAACCAGTCGCGGCCCCTTGCCAGTTGAACTGTTGACCAGTTGGACACTTGGCCTAATGACTCATACAAAGCCATAGAGAGCAAGAAAGAGCGCAAAAGAGATGGATAGAGAGAAAGAAAGATAGAGTAGCATCTGGCATTGCCTTCGCCTTCGCCTTCGCCTTGCTCCTAAATCAACCTTATGCAACAAATCACATATAACGAAAGGAAACTAACTCAGTAGCTCAAAAAAAGGAAAAATCCTTAAGGCCCAGCCAAGTGTGAGAGTAATGTATATCAAATTTATTCTCTAATAGCTTATATATTTTGTATACTCTTTTTTGTTGTTTGTTTTTACATATATCTCGTTTTCGATGAGATATCTGAATCTCATTGAATAAAAAGTTATTTATAAAGACGTAAGTAAAGAAAACTATATTATAGGTTAGAGTATAAGGTAGTTCGTTGTTTCCCCTTTTTGTGTTGAAGTTTTGCATCTTAGTTATCGCTTTTGCTTTGCTTTACTTTAATTTATTTTCATTTGTGCCGTGTGCGATACGTTTTTTTTTTTTGCTCATTTTTGTCGAAGACATTTAATGATCGCATATAATTTGAGAATGCGGCAAATGCGTGTCCGTGTCCCTGGATCTTCAGTTTTTCACTCAACTTCTCCACTCTCACCCTTCAACGTTTTGCGTCATCGTCCGTGTCGTTGCTGCATTTGCTCATAATTTTATGAGAGCTCCTTTGTTGAGCCCCATCGAAATACACTGGCAAAATTTATGCACATTCCTGCCGCCTGCTGCCTGCTGCCGTTGTTGTTGCTGTTGCTGTTATTGCAGTTGTTATTGTTGCTGCCGTGTGACAACAACAAAGGCATTTTGCATACCGAAAGGTGCAAGGACAGCAGGCAGCCAAACACTAAAAAGGAGCCGCTCGCGCTGTTGGAGCTCTTAACAAATATCAGTTCAGCCAACACGCCCTCGAACAGAGCTCGATGACCAAGTGCTTTGGCCGAGATTCCAATAACTCGAGTCGCGGCCTCCATCTAATTACAGACGCGTGCATGGCTATCGAGATTTTTGGTATTGGTTTGGGTTTCGGTTTTGGTTTTGGTTTCGGTTTCGGTTTGGGTTTTCTTACGTGTCGGCTCGATCTGTTTCGATACGCTTCTGGTTTTTGGTTTCTTTTCACTCTGCTCCGGTGACAACATGAAAGGCGCAACAGTTGAAAGCCAATGCCGCAAAACAGACAGCAGACAACTGCCAAGCCAAGCCAACAACTGGTCAACAATACAAAACCAACAGCAACAGCAACAGCAACAGCAGCAGAAACGCTGGGTCAATCAGCCAGCATAGTTTACAACTTACAAGGTGTGGCAGATAGCCTTCCTTTTATTTATTTTTGTTGTTTTTTTGTAACATATCAAGAAAGAAATGTTTGTATTCAAGCCGAGCTCTCAAATCTAAATCCGTACAATGCACGGTAGCTGATGGGCTTGAAGATCATTGCATGCATTACTCATATAGTACAACAAGGTCACAAGTGCAACAACACAAATGTGTTGGCAACTTGAAACAATGGCCTGATGAATAGAAGAAAATCAATCTGTACTGCAGTATTTTGTCATATTTAGGCCCTGCTGCATACACTTGGAGCCTGAGAGCAAAAGTTGTCAGCTTGATGTTATCGTGTCGCAGCTTGAATGCAGCCTAACGATAAAAGTCAAGGAGTGTCGATCGAACCGGTTCGGTTGCTGCTATCAAAATTTGTATTTCAGCTATGTGTGTTTTGTCCTATTTCCACTACTCAATGTGTGCTTGGATTGCCGGATCATCATTGTCGCTGCACGACAGTTGCATAAAGTTTGACGTCAATGCGAATCGTGGGCGTTTGTCAGAGGGGTATTTATTGGACAAAGTAGATGTGATGTTTAGCTGGTATGCAATTATTACTTAAGAACAGGAAATGGTAGAATGCAACCGATTCCTAAGCAATATAGAAGTAAAGTTGGTGCTACCTGCTGTTATTGCATAAAACTTAAATAACAAATCAATTTGCATTCAATTCAATCAAATCTTTCGATCTTTGACCTTTACGGTGCAACAGTTTTTTTTTCAAAGGTGCTGCTCAAAACAAAACAACCACTTGAACCCTGCTATCATTTGACATCGCATATCTATTCGTTTTCTTATTTTTGGAAATTTGAGAACTATTTTGCGCAGTGCGCCCGAAAGAGCGCTACAATTTTGACAGCAATGCAGAAGCTGGCAGATTTCAATTGAATTTGCTTGAACAATTGAACAAATCAACAGCAAGTCAGCTGAAAAAGTATTTGTCAAAATATATATACATATAAAGCATGTTGATGGATATATTAGGCGTATATATATATGTGCAACGTATATATGAAAAAAGAGAAAAGAGAAAAAAAAAATTGAAAAGGGCCAATGCACAATTCATCTCAATATGCCAATGTTGCTTTCAACGGGCGCATTGTTTGGACATCAAGCCCTGAGCCCGGTGCTCTAAGTAGCCAACAAGAAGCACACTAGAACACCAAGAACCAACGAGTCTGACAGAAAATGAATGCATGAAGTATATGAAGTAGACAGACAGCCAGTCGCCGTAGTCAGAATGAACCGAATGGGAACGAAACCGATAACAAAAACCAGAAGAAGAAGCAGACCAAGACCAAGACCAAGAGCAAGACCCAATTTTAATTCAAAGTTGCTGCAGCCAAAAAGAAGGATTATCCTGGCAATGATCAATATTGAAAGAATGAAGACATATCAACATGAGCACGTTGTCGTTGTCGTTGTTGTTTTCTATGCATGTGTGCGGAGTAGGCCAATTCATACACACAGAAACACACACACACACACATATATATATATATATGTAGACAAACAGACAGACTCTTGGCGTTGGCGGCGTCGGCTCAGATTTAAGAACAACTTGTAGACGAAAACGAGGCTCAAGAAATTGAAAGGTTAAACAAAACAAAGCCTGGAACGAGGGATTGAGAATACATATAAAACGATAAAGGAAAAGGGACGGGATATGGGTTAGGGATATGGTTCGAAAAACAGGCGATAGGCACCGTGTGAGTGCTTGGCCAAGTCGAGCATAAAAATGGTAAAAATCAATTTGAACTCGAGCAAAACAATTACTTTCTCATATATGGTTGTGTATATATATATATATATATAATGCGTGGGCACAACTCAACCAAACTGAACTGCATTCGGGAAAATTTGGTTGTCTTTAATCCGCACGTAAATAGTGTCAATCAAAAAAGGTTGCACAACAACAACAGCAACAACAACGCGAGACGTCGCCACAGACAAATGCAACGTGTTTCAAGAAACCGTTGAACCGTCCCCATCTCCATCACCATCACCATCACCATCACCATCTCCATCGCTCTCTCCGTCTTCGGCTTCGGCTTTCGCTATCTTTCTGTGCGTCTGTGCATTCCCGATGCTTCTCATCAAATTTTTGCTATCCATTGTTGGCTACTCGCTTTAATAATTTTCTCCGTGTTTCGAGTTAACTTTATTTTTTTCCAATGTGGACTTAACATTTACAGTAGACCTCGTCAGTTCGCTGTCATTGTTCACCTTGTCAATGTTTTGTCAGCAGTCGCCCAATAAGCCTGAACAAAGATCAAAACTATGCAACAAATCTTACAGCACACAGTAATATTTGATTGACGCAGCGCATTGTTGTTGATAAGTTTACACACACACATACACACACACAGTCGGGTCAGACATTTACAAGCACCTGTCCAGAAAATGGTTGCTGTTTAGTCTGCCTTTGATAGTAGAGTCTTAAGTTACTGTCTCGTACTAAGGTAATTGGACTGTATTTTTGCTTTTAATAACTTATGATAATGGAAAATTGTATTTATACATTTGGCATGTTGGCCTTTGTCGATATTATAGGCAATCACAATCAACTCTCAATGATTAAAGACAAGTTTAACTATCAAAGAAGATTTTAGTTGGCGTGTAACAGACAATACATTAAAACTAAGTCTGCCTTTGATGTCGAGAATCTCCGAAATACTCTCACTTTAAAGTAGTTGTTTGTAGGAGTATGCATTAAAAGTAAATTCACTTTTTCTTGATGACCTAACTAAGTTTGTGCGCTATGATCTGGTATAATTTGGTTGAAATATAGCAGGTTGAATACTTTAGGATCAGAGTCATCCCGAGAGTTTTCTCTTCCCGTATAAGCAACAGTCTTACCCAAATCTAGTGGTGTAAACAGTAAGTATCTGGCAAAAGCAAATGGTTTGAGTGACAATTCGAAGGAGGTTTTAATGAAAATTAGTTTGAATAAATGTTATGCTGTTCAATTAACAGAAAAACTATTAATATTATTCAATAAATGAAAAGGTATGGAGGTATTTGCAAAACAGCATTTGTATTTTCTTTATTTGGCATTGCAGACACATTTTTTTTGAAGCAATCCAATAGCCCATCCGACGAATAGCTTCATTAAGTATTTAATATATTCTTTGACAACAACTAAAATTTCTTTTAATAGTTGATTTTCGACAAACAATGACACTAAATGCAAGGTCAATAATCTAACTGGTGGAATATTTTCTAAGAAGTACATTGACATGGGTAAGAGTAACAACCCCAAAGGTTTTTTTAGTACTGCTACTCCATTAATGTTGTATAGTTTTCTGTGATGTTAAGTAATTTTAATCCATTGCTTTTTGACAATTTGATCAAAAAACCTTGATGTCCTGCATATGGTAACATCATATACCATAAAACATTCAGATAAATATCATATCATATCAGTCATAATGTATTACAAATACAGAATTCATTTCGGTTTATTATTAATTTTTTAAACAGACTGTAATTTAATGCCAGTCTTCTAGCATATCAGCCAAATGCTACAGATCAAACTAAGAAAAGCTGTTAGGTTTGAGATATATATCTCTAAGCCAGTGCTATTAACTTACCTTCAACATAGTAAACTTTTTGCTTCTTTTTCTGATTTTAGTACAATATAACTGTAACTTTCTTTCACAGCAAGGTTAATGTTTTTCTTCTTAGACTTACTTTTTTTTTGGATCTTATATCGAATGAGTTCACAAATATATGTAAATACAAAGTCATTTGTTTGCATGTTTGCAATCTTCGTAGACGCATGTTATGGGCTGGTTGGTTAGGACTTAGGAGTTAACAAGCTGTTGCTTGACTTGGGCCACTTGAATCTACCATTTATTGGTACATCTAAGTATAAGTAATTTTTATACTCTAACGTTAGTACAATCATAAAAACTATATTTTACAATGTACAACGTCATTTTGCAAATCATTTTTTTATACAATTTTATAAACCCTATAATAAAACTTAATAGCTATGGCTTGTTGTGAACATACATAGGATATCTTTTGAATTTTATAGAATAACTAAGGTTAGGCAGTCGCTGCAATAAGTACATAATTGTGTGCATATATTAAGATGATTTTTTTGTCAACCCGTTTTATTTTTATATGTTAAGCGTAAGTATGAAGAGTATTAATTGGTTTTCGCTTGTAAGTTTCACTCGATTTGATTCTATTCGATTTACATATGTGATTATCTTTAAGCCATGAAGTTTGCAATGTCCTGTAAACTGTTTGGCTTCGAACAACAACCGTGAGCGTGATGAACAATGGACAACAATGTGCATAAGTTGTGCGAAACTTACTGTGCACCATTGCAAAGTTACTCAGGCCCTCGCCGCACTGCCCCCCTTTATGGCAACGCCCCCGTTGCGACCCACTCATTCACTGACAGGCTGTGATGCATTTAATTAATGCAATTAAACGAACGCAAACCAAACAAATCTTTAAGGGAACGTTCCATAGTGCGCAGCCGTAAACTTTTGCAGCAGCAAAAGCAAAAAGAACAACAAAAAAAGAAAGAAAAGAAAACATCAATAACAGCAGCAGCAGCAGCAGCAGCAGCAACAACAAAGTGTGGCACACGGTGGCAATGGCTGCGCAGCTGGCGTTGGCGTTGGCGTTGGCGTTGGCGTTGGGCCTCGCCTCCAATGCCACCAAGAGTCTTTTACCCTCTTTAATCACCGCCATAAGATTGTCCATAAAACGCGCCCAAAAAGCAACAACAGTAAGAGCAGCAACCGTTGCAGGTTCCCAATTGAGCAGACGATATACGAAGCAAGTAAGAAAGACGCAGCTTCAAGCTTCCAGCTACCAGCTCCCAGCTCCCAAGATGTGCTTGCTGGTCAGCTCCTCGCACACGAATCGGTAGCCTAATCCCCTGTTGTACGACTAATAACATTGTTACGATTAATGCTTCTTTTTTTCTTCTTTTTTATTGTTTCCGTATGTGTGTGTGTCCGCGTGTGTGTGTGTCCGCGTGTGTGTTGTTTGCTGCTGTGGCTGCCTTTTATTTATTTATGCTTTTGCATGCTGCCTGCTGCCTGCTGACTGCTGACTGCTGCTTATGGCTTTTCTTATAAGAATTGGTCAGCATTGGTTGCGGCAGCTAGTCCCCCTGCTGCCCCGCCTTTCCGCCTTCGGTTACCGCTCGCTACAATGCAGCTACTGTGGCTGTCTCAAAATCAAGTTTCGTTAAGTGAAGTCAAAGATGCTTTCGGTCTTGGCTGCTGCTGCCGTTGCTGTTGCTGTTGCTGCTGCTGGGAGACATTGCGTCGCAGTTATTGTTGACTTTGTGTTTGTGTGTGAGCGAGTGTATGTGTGTGTGTGTGTGTATTTTTTTATATCTTGAAAAGAATTCGTTTGATATTAGCGCTCTGTATCGCGCTTGCGCTGCTTCATATATCAAAAATTATTATGACGATTTTATGCGTTCGAAATGTCGTCTCATTATTAAACAAAAAGCCAAAAGCAAAGCAAAATACAAAAAGAAGAAAAAGCCATATATACATCACACACACACACACACATATATATATATATATATACGATATCCAACAACAGCAGAGAGATAAAAAAAATACACATTTACATACATGCATAAAAACTAAACGGCAGCAGAGTAGTTTTCTCAGTCTCAGTCGAAGATCTTTATATTAAAATATCTTTTGTATTATTGATTTTTGTTATTGATGCCGGGACGGACCACTAGTGCCTAAGAAAAAAAAAGAAAAAAACCATCGACTAGTGCTGCATGGTACCCAACCTTAGGAAAAACACGTTGCCAAAAATAAAAAAGACTAAAGAAAATCTTAACAGCAGAAAGGAAGCCAAAGAACAGCAAGTGCTAGGCTCATAGACACGGGACCACTTTCATCATACCCATCTCTTCCTCTAAGCGAAGCCTCTAAGTGTTGCCTATTAGTTGTGTGTGTGTGTGTGTGTGTTGAGAAAGTGACGAGTTTTGGGGCCTTGGCTCATTTAGTTATTCTTATTGATATCATATTTTATTCTCTTTCCCGTTTTATTGGTATCTATGCGCAGAAACATATAAAAAGCAAAGAAAAAAATACCTTTATGTTGCTGCTTTTTTTTAGAGGGGCAACTACCTTATGCCATTGTGGTTGTTGTTGGCATTGCTCTTCTTCTCTGTCTCTCTCTTTCTCTCTCTCCCTCTTTGCCCCTTTCTGGTTGATGTCTTAGAAATTTTCCTAAGCGGCCACCGGAAATACCTCACAATGGACATAGAAACGCATACAAAACGAAAACACACACACACACACACACACACACACACACGCACGCAAAAAAGTAGGTGCTGCTTGGCATTTCATTTTATTTACAGCTGCTTGACGCTCAAATACGCGGCGTATGCGCACTTTGGTGTCGACTTTTATGTGATTGCTTTGACAACTTGATGTGGGTGCCAGATTCAGTAATTTATTTTTATTTATCTGACTCCTCGAAATACTAAAAGGCTTTAAATATTTACTACACAACTTGTTCTGTTAGTGGCACAATTGGTTTACTCATATTTAAATCGAATACAACAGAAAAATTTATATCGAATTAAAAGCATTTCTCTGGCTTGTTGTGTATGCATTGCAATAATCAAAGCTTAAAAGAACTATTTATTCGTTGTTTTATATGTATATAAAGCTAGTCGTTTTGCAACAAATTTTAAGTAAAGTAAAGTTGAAAAACTTTTGTTTTTTTAATTTATGATATTAATTATTGCAAACGATAGTTGCTGAAATTAATTGTGCCACGCAAGCATGACTCTTACCAAATGAAATAAGTGAATGTACAACTTTGATACAACTTTTGGGTGGTTTTGAGTGACCAGAAGAGATATTGACTTGTTTTTGTAAAGTTTTGCACAAGAATTTGTGTACGCTAAATCCAAATTTAAAGGTAGAATGACAATGACAGGATCATATATATATACCCTGATCCTTTACCTAACGGAAGGAAAGAAGCATTTTCGATTCCATTTTGTGAGATATTTTGATATTTTGAAACGATCTGTCAAACTGTTTTGTATATTTTAAAGCTGCAGCAACAACATTGTATTTGTACTTTAATATCCGAAAAATGAGCAAATATTTTATTGCATATCTTTAAATTTATATAGTTTGTGTTTTGACAACTATGTGTATGACTTTAGCCTAATTTCAAGACATTAAAGCTTTAGAATTAACTCAGGCATCGGTTAGTTTAACTAACCTACAGTGGGCTTGACTAACCGGACATTCAATAATAGACTTATTAAGTGCTTGGAACACTAAAACATGATGGCAATATTATAGCTTATTTGGCTCTTTTATAATCTGAGCCCATATAATGGTAAAAGTGTAGAAGTATGATTGGCAAAGGTGTCTAACAGACAGAAAAAAACCAAGAAGAATCTCCAAGCTCGTAAAGTAAATTTACTCTGGATCGATTCGATTTATATATATGACTATCCGATAAGATTTAGCAGAATTTTTATAAGCATATAACTTTCAAAGTTTAAATTTTAGAAACGATAATTTGTAAAATTTGATTGAAAGCAAGCATTAAAATTGACTTTAATGCAGTTTAGCAAGCGTTCTCTTTAGAGACACACACACACCCACACACACACTGTTTGTGTAAGGTTAAGGGCGTAAACAAATCAAGTGAAGCACCTTTTTTTTATGTGTATTTGTGATTCTTGCAGACCTTCGAAAATATAAGTCTTTTCACCTTTAACGGCGAAATGGCAAAAATGCATTCAATTAAAAACTCTTAAATTTACCACTTTGCCTCTGCTCGATGCTACTGGTTATGGTTTTTTTCTGTATCGGCGCGCATGCTTGTTGAAAAGGTGTCTTCTCTCTACCCCTATGACCTGGCCCAAGCCTAAGCCTCAGCACAATCCCTAACCCATAACCATTACTCGGCCCAACCCAAGAACTTTTTCTCAGATCATGTTAATTGCGCATGCTTGCACACTCACACTCACACTCGCATACTCGCAGTAAGATCTTGGTGTGCCTATGTATGTGCTTATCATTACGCTCTATCTGGTGAATATGGTAACCCGATGTTCACATAGCCTAGAGAGAGCACCGCAAGCAGCCAATGCACACAAATAAAGAAGAAAAAAAAAAGGAGCAACGTACGCTGCAGGCAACGATCGATAACAATTTTTTTTCCCTTTGTATCTATAAGTGTGCGTGTGTTTGTGTGTGTGTGTGAGTGCTGTGTGATATGCAATTATTTGGCAATTACTTGAAGGGGCTGCTTTTGTTGCTGTTCACTTTAGGAGCTGCCCAATCGATCGTTGATCAATCGAATTTAGTGGTTTCTTTTTCCCTCCTTCTTTGCCGCACACACAGCACACACACACCCAGAATTTTATACATAAATATATTTTCCATCTCTCTTTTTTTTCGCACTGTTTGCCATGCGCGTTGAGACCACTTAAATCTCAGCTCTTACCATTTTATAAGGATGCATTGTACTCGCTATTTTCCTTCCTATTTACTTTCAGATCTGAAGAGATTCTTTCTGTGTGGATTGTTTTTTTGCTTGGCAAATATTAAGGGGCGTGTATGTAGTTATTGAGATATAAAGGATGCATGCCTATGTGAAGTATACATATATATGTTACATGTATTAGTACAGAGTGTTAAGGTTATTTTCATTTTATAAACCTTTTTCCTTTTATTTGTTAACGTAATATGAAACGTTTTTTGGTTTAACTTCTTACATAACTTTAGCGATTAAAAACCGCACAAATATATTTTTTTTATGGTTTGGCCGAATATAGAGTTAAGATTGGGTTGTAGAGAAAGAACAACACCACACCTTAACCAGAACATCGCTTTGCAAACAGATAAATAACCAGACGATGTTAAAGGCTATTGATGGAAGCATGTTCAGGAACACTTTTTTGAAAGCAGATATATATTTTTTAACTACTAGTCAAGACAGGGAAAAGTCCCCGATAAATTCAAAACTAATTAACTAAAACCATACGGAATCGCTTTTTCATTAGTACAGAATATTAAATTAACGAATGGATTCTGCTTATTATGAGTTAAGTCTTACTTTGATTGTGCTTTAAAATAATATTTACAAAACTTTATGTTAACTTTTGCTCTTTTGATTTCAAATTAATGTGGTACATGATTTTTAACTACGAATTGGAACGTGTTGTTATTCATCCCAGTTCTGTACGTCGTAACCTTCGTGCTTTTTCCTTCGTGTTGGTGGTGCTGGTTGCAGTAAGCCAAACCCACATATTAATGATTAAAACTACAATACTTCCGGGTTCTCGATTGACTGTGAAAAGAAAGAGCTTACAATTCCTAGATAAATAGAAATAAATTAATATGCAATATTTCCCGTACTCTAATCTCATGAAGTCAGTTAAATGGGTATAACTGTTATGATTTGATGCATTTTACACACGGATGAAAGCGTCTTCGACCGCATATTATTAAGTAGCAACAACAGCCAAGTTGAACGCAACGAACAGGTTAAAATTTTTTTTTTTAAAATTATTTATCACTTTTTGGCTTCCGATATACGCACAATATCAGCAAAATTTGAATTTAAAAACAGTTAACTTGATCCAAGCATGATGATCATTTGTCAAGCACTCAGTAGCTTAGTATTGGATGTTAAAGAACACAAACAATATCAACAAACCATAACTGAATCTTCTAGTAGAGCTCTCCTTACTGTAGACTCAAACATATTATTATTATTATTATTTATCTAAGACTTATTGAGGCACAATTTTTTATGGTTTGCATGGATCTCATAAATAATTTTGTAATGAATGTTATAAATGGAAGGCTAAGGTAATTGTACCTTGAAGGTACTCAAATAAGAGCTTATTTTAACGCGTTTTTGTTTTGCTTAGTTTTATGCATCTGCAAGATGTATAACGTGGTAAATGTAGGAAAGTTGCCAAATTTTAGTATTAATCCAAAGCATTTAGTGCATTTGGGGTTAGCTGAGAGCAGAGGACTTAAACAATAAAATGACCGATTAAAATAAAAGGTATATTTAAAACAATTTGGTAACCAAAAACGAAAAAGTAAACGAAAAGAGTTTTGCATATTGCATAGCACAAACAATGAAAACGTATAACTAAAGTATTTTGCATTTTTACTAAGATTGAGGAACAATAATGAATTGTGTAGAACAATTAACAACTTTTATCCTCATACGATCAAAAGTTCAACGAGGAGAATTCCTTAACCGTATTGCGCTATGGCTTTCAATATATCCGATGTTTTTAAACCGATTAATTGATGGGCGGAGGAGCAGAGGAATATCGGAAAAACGACTTGACTGTTGGTGTTAAAAAGAAACGTGGTCGCAGATCCTTCCTTCCATTAAACCATTAAACTCTTTCTTTCTAATAAATAGTTATAATCTGGGAATCTGACTATGATTACTTTGTTTATTTAGATCAGTTCCTATTTAGCTTTCGGGGTCTCTGAGTTATTATTAATTTTATTTAGGTTACCTTGAAAATCTCATCCTGCGAATTAAAACTGGTAGCATTTAAATTAAGCTACATTAGAAACGTTTAAATAAGCAAATGCTGCAGCCTTTGCGCAGACGCCAAACATGTTTCGTATGCAGGCTTAGCTTAGAGTGGAAAAAGTGTTATAAATGTAATCAATATTGATTTCTTCGTACCATATATGAAAGAGTAATAATAAAATATCAAATTAAGAGGACCAGAGTATAACGTAGTCAACTTTTATATTTTATGTTCGTATTTTTCGGCCACTCATCGCAAGTGAACGCATCCTGCACCCCGGCCACTATCTGTGCGGATGGCTCCAACAAGTCCAACAAATTGACAGCTCAGGAAATAAAGCATGACATTGCAATGTTTTTGTTGCAGTTAGCGTTGCTGCGGCAACGAACGAAACGGACTGCTGCATTCATATTTTCCATGATTGACATGGTCGGCAGAATCGCGGAGGCAACAGCAACGTAGCTGCCGTTGCCAAACTAATTTGTGGCAAGATCATGCTAGAGATATAGTCATACATATCACAGCAGCGATCTTGGCACCGAATGCGATGCCACAGTTGAGTTGGCTGCGTGTGAGTTCAAGCAGAAGCTAAGACCGGCAAATTGAACGGCGAGCGAAGAGTTATATATACATATATATATAGTACATACTTGTATATAAACAGTATACTTTGTCTAAGTTGTTGGTCGCCAGCAGCGCATGCTGAAATAAATCAACTGGCACTGTGGAGGCCAAGGCACAAAAAAATTAGTTTCATCAAGGCAGGATTAGTGTCAGAAACGTGTTAAATGGACTGAAGGGTATATGATGAACGGCCGTGCAACAACTCACTGCCCGGCTTTTTAAGATGAAGGGGCGATGGAGTTGGAGTTGAAGATGGAGATGGAAATGGAGCGACGACTGTCGACTGCTGACTGCGTCTGACTGCAGACGAAACGACGGCCACAAATCTTCAAGCTCTCAGAGACTGACTTCGCTCGAGACAGTTGCTGTCGATCAAGCGAAAGGAGGACTGACGGCCAGTTGCCGGTTGCTGTTGGTGTTGTTATTTCTGGTTGTTGTTATTATTGTTGTTGTATGATCTACAACCTCTTTTATAAATATGTATATTGCTTGCGATCGTTGTTGTAGCTGCTGCTACTGCTCGTTGGTTTTTTTTTGTTTTACTGATTTATTTGTTTGTGTAATTAAAGTCAGTTTTAGTGGTGAAATTCTTCTGGTAAGCTGGGAATTAGACACTAAATAAAAAAAACGCAATTTTTTAGAGCAAACTACGCTCAGAAATTAGCTTAAACTTTAGTGTATGAAAATAGATCAAAAGGGCATAATAAAATTAAATTGCAAATTGAGCTCACATAACTTGGATCTGATTACAATCGTGAGTTTTACATGCTAGCCAAAGGTAAACATGATTGATACGTTAAGTATGTGTGGGAAATAATATGAAAATAATGTTTTCATTTACTCAACTATTATCTTAAGCTATTATTCCAACAGTTTGTGAAAAGTGCTACACTGTTAGGTAGTAAATCGATAAGCTGGTAAAGTACTGTAAAAATAGTAAAAATTCTTGTTTATTTCCACTAAAATACAAATTTAAGCAATATGCAATATGGTATAATACAATACCAACTTATGACTAGACTTCGGTTGACAACGGTTTCCAAAGTTCGAGATTTATACACAAGCTGATTTGAAATAGCTTTAGATATCTTTATCATTAAAAACATATGTAAACCTTTCTCTCAAATTGTATATTAGTAAGCAAGAAAGTAATCCATGGGTCCTACAGTCCCTGAGATCGACGCATGTGTACGGACGGATAGATATGGCTATATTGCCTCGGTTGTTTATGGTGATCGATAAAGGATACATTTTATTTGGTCGCTTTATAGTTTTTTACAAAGCCCTATACATAGGATATACAAATACTCGACTCTTTTGTTCAATCAATATTTGTTTACCTTTGTTCTGTTTGAAAATCAGGTTTTTTAAAAATTTGTTCCTTCTCATATAAAGTATTCAAACAAGATAGATAATGTTTCGGATTCCTTAAAACAAACAACACAAGTCGAAAACATTGCAATCATGCGCAACCAACTGCGAATTTCTCTTATACCAGTATTTAAACATATGGTAAAGAGTTTGTTCAGTTGTATATTCTCACATATATTCGCTTAAAATAAGCTTCTAACGTTGTTTGGAAAAGGTCTTAAACAAAATCATTACCCAAGGAGATACTCCACCTGTAAAAAGATATTACAACCTTTGTGTTTATAAGTGTGATTTTGCAGACAGCTTGAAGATGTTGTTTTAAGATGAATTTGTGGCTTGGAGTTGTGCTTACTTGTGCGATTAAATGGGCATATAAAGAATTTATATTTATATTAATAAATGTATTAATGTGGAAAACTTATTACTTATATCTCGTTGTGTTTTGTAAGAACTTTATAACTTGCTTTCAATTGACTTTTGATACCAAAGGAGTAAAAGCTCCACGGTCTACAGGTTAGCAATGGCCCAATAAAATTTACTGAAAAACTAAAGAGTTTTTTAAAGGAGCCAGCTTAAGGGGCAGTATCGTTAACGCTTTATAACTCTTACGGACCTGTTGCTTATCCGTTTGAATAAGCATGGCTTCGACAATAGCAGCTTATATTCAATACACCCGCCGTAGTCCTTGATTATCCTAGCATCTTATCAGTAGCTTAGTCATAGGGAAAAAGTTATACATTTGCGGGTTAAACTGCTGATGCAAAAGCATTCGCTCCTAGAAAAAACAAAGATTGTTTCTAATAAAAAACTAAAAAGTAACAAGCAGACAAAAAGATACAAAAAAGATAATCCACTATTCTTTTTTTTCTGCTGAATTCAGATCAACCTTTGGTGACATATGATGAGATGACTGAGAAGTTTTTTCAGATGAAAAAATTACGCGAATTATAGTAACTTATTCCTTCATCGGTGTTTCGACCAGTGCACTACTGCTGTAGCTAGTAATTTAATTACTTAATTGATTTGTATTCTCCTTGTTAACAAATTATCGTAAGAAATAAATGCCAGTTTTAAGGTAAATTGACATATTTAAGTTTTTGGTTAGGCAATTGCTTTACAAAAGGGTGAAGGACTTCTTTATCAATCTTTGTGCCAATTTATCTAACACATATTTGATTTTAATTATAAGCGGTTTTTGCCTTGAAGTCGTCAAAATGGGAAACGGAATGTAATGGTTTTGTACAATTGGCTGTCTTGATCAGCGTCAACAGCTAAGTTAACAGCAAATTTGCCTTAACTAATCTATAACTTGTCCGGATTAAGGCTCTAATTTTATTTAGGCGCTTCCAATTTCAAAATTCGGGGCTCTGGGATCAACAAAGGTAGAAAGTTGCAAGTTTTTATCCATTTTATTGATTTCAAGTTCTATGAATTTAACTGACCAATGACAAAGATAAGGGCAAAGTATCAAATCTCTAGCTATAAAGCAATACCATATACATTTAGATTAAGAGTAGAAGAAGTGGGTAAAGATGTTGTTTTAAGGAAGTATATTTTTTCGTTAAATAAGTTAAGTTCATTGCCAAAGACTTACATTTGAATTTATGAAACCCATCGTCTTTAAGAAAGGAAATTGGTCAAGGTGGCAGAGGGTCAATTTTAATTATCTATGCGATTGTACCAAAAGTCAACTTTAATGATATTTATGAGTTTGTTAAACTCTTTGCATTAAATCAAATAAGTGTTGGCATTTAAAATTTGTAAATGTATTTGGAAGTAGCTAATTATTTGTGGCACACCTTGGGGTGCGCTTAAAGGATATGCTTATGAATCCTCAAGAGCGTCTCATTCAATTACTTATCGCTTAAATTCAAATGCAGCATTCAACCACCACCCAAAGCAAACACAACGGCTAATTTACAACACAAATCTCAGGGTTAAGCCCAGGGAACAGACTCCCCAACTATCGTGAGACTTTTCACATTCGGCTGTATGGCCATATGGCAAGTGGATTGACATAACTTAATTGCTAGCCCAGTTGTTGGAAACCGCCCTTAAACTGAGCAAGCAATGAGGGAAAAGGCAAAAACCAAAAACCAAAACAAAACAAAAAAGCAGTGATTCAGTCATAGCATAGGGTAAAAACTGACGAAAAGCTGATGAAATCATAAAACGAAATCTTATTATCGAAAACGTGATAATCACTGATAATCGTCAATGTTGTTGCATGCTGTTTTGCTTAGCTATCGATTCAGCGATTCAGCCAAAGTCTTCTGGTATATGGACACGGAGCTGAGCCTGGACACACACTGACACAGGCACTGGTCCCGTGGTTTCAATTACAAAAAACCCATAAATCCGTTAGCTCAAGTAGCTTCTGCTGTTCTTGTTGCTGCTGCATTTTTGGTGGGGGTTCAGCTTTATTTAGTCAGCAGGAATTTGGCAAAGGCGTAAAGCCGTCGACTATCGATTGCGCCTGGTGCTTATGCTGATGCTTATGCTGATTCTGTTAGCGGCTTCCAGTTAAATTTCTCAACAGCTACCTGACACGCTTAAAAGGGACAAAGGAGAAAGAGAGAGAGAGAGAGAGATATCATAAACTCATAATCACTTTGAGCTTCAGGTAGTAATTAGGGCTGTTCGCAATTGGAGTAGCACGACTGCAACTGCGATCGCTCCTCACACCTACTGCGCTTGGCTACTACTTCAGCGACTACTTCTGTTGCATTGAGAGTGCACTGAGAGTCTGAGATTAATGCGTTCGCATTTTTATTGTTTCCTCATACTTTGGCCTGCCCTGAAACAATGAACGCGATTAAGGCGCTTATCCTGCTAACCGCAGCGCACCTCGATGCTCAACTTAACTCAACTCGTAGGTCGTCGTCAAGTTGCTGGCCCAAGCCCAAGCCCAAGCCCGAGCGCTAGCCCAAAAACGAAACCGCTTGGAATGCGGTTAATCCTTTAGCTATTTTAGCTATGTCGCGCGTTCTTTGCAATGGACTCATTCCCTGGGACACAGGCTTAGACTGGGAGTCGGTGTCAGGTAGCTGCTATTGGCCCTGTTCCTGCCCCTGTCCTAGGTCCCGGCATTGCCGAGACTTGTACAGCTTACGCGAGACTCTTTTGAGTGTGTTGCTTTGGTGTCTGTGTTTTGTTTTTGCCATCCTCATCCTTATGCTCGTCGTCAGCACAGGTCGCGCGCCGGTCACTTTGCGGTTTCGAGCGCTTAACCGCATCATAAAACCATCAAAAAAATATATAAGTAAACCATTATCATCATTATGAACGCACGACGGTGGTCCCCGAGCCCTGACCAAGGCTTTTTGCCTTCAATCCGCTGTCCGTTGTCTGTTGTCCGTTGTCCGTTGTCCATTGTCCACTGACCGCTGAGACCGCCTGCCTGCCCGCCCCTTCTGAAGCAGCTGCATTGATCCTTTGTAGTAGCATAACGTCGTCGGAGCCACCAGTCTTTTAATGAACGAACGAACACCAAGGAATCCCTCGACAAAGTAAATTTCCATTTGCTGTTTGAAGAAAATGTCACCCGCTTTTCCACTTTTTTCCTACTTCGTTGGTTTTTCACTTGCCTTTACTTGCACCATTTACATTTACATTTACATTTCCATTTTCATTTCCATTCAAAAGTACGCCCTAAGGTGTACATTTGCTGAGCAACAGCTCTGTTGCGTTGACAATCCATGTCTTATCCATCAATTAATTACTTCTCTTTCAGTCTTGCGTATTCTATTTTTAAGCAGTATTTATTACACTTTTCTTTCCATATACACCTTGTATACACTTTGTTAGTTTTCTATGGCAATTGCTTGAGTCTGACACATTTGCTTCACTGCAAATAATTACACTTCAAACAACCGCCAAGGGAATTAACCGACAAAAAAAAAAAAAAAATGTTTTTATATAAAGGAAGATATCTTATAAACATATAAATGTTGAATTTGTAACACATTTACAAAGGTGTTGCTCTGTTTGTACAGTAACTTAACACAATTAACTGCAATTAGATAACGCTTAGCAATTTCTGCATGCGAAAACCAAATGCAATCTAACTTTTTAATGGCTTTAGCTAAGCGTTAATTACGAAGCGAATACTCAAACATGCAACTCATTTTGTATTAACTCTTATTATCATTAGAATATATATATATATATATATATATATATCAATTTCAATTGCTGGATATTTCGTAAGCATCATGTAAGGGGTTGCCATGGCATGAGATACAAATATTACGTATACGCAGCATCTTGCAACATTGCATATGTCCAACACTTTTAAACTTTCTGCTGCTTAATCATAACATTTGTGCCACGCCCCTTATGAGTTGTCGCTGTTTGGCTGTAGACAATAAAAAACAACGGCTCAGGCGCTAATGAAATTTACTGGAGTCTGGACACGCGCCTACAACAGCGCCTAATGAATGTGCGACAAAAATGGCAGCAGCAACAGCAAATATAAATACGAAAAAAATATACAACAAAAACTGCAAGTGGTAATAAAATATCTGGCAAACGAATTGTTGTTAATCAGCGCTCTGGCGGATAGCGTAGACAAAAATCCATGCCCAAGATGAAGTTGAGTTTTTGAGTTGTTGCTGGTGCTGGTGCTGGTGCTGTTGTTATTGTTGCTTTGTTGTGCAGTAGCTAAACACCCACACATCAACGTATACATACTCACAGACATATAGTGTGTATATGTGTGCCACATCTCCACCTTTCGTTTGTACACAATTCTCAACATTTGCGCTGCTTTCGTGCTTGCAATCAAAACTGTCGCCTATGAAAAATGTGCATGGCAATGGCGTCCAATTTTGCACATATGCAGCAACAACAACAACGACTAGTATTACACACACACACACACACTGATATATGCCCACACATGCAGAAGCTTTCAGTGCTGTCCATATCCTGTACCCATTAAAAAAAGTGCTCATATTGAAAGGGTATTTTAAAGTTTGCACTTTAATTAACTAAATTTAAACAAATTTAACCCTTGAATAATAAAAATGTTACATTTTATTAAATTTTTCTTCAGTTTCAGTTCGTTTATGTATAAATGTACAGCGTATCTGTTAGTCGAACAATTTTCGTAATTTCTTTTGTTGCAGCGTTGTGGAATGAGCACATTTTAAATTTTGTGGCGTAAAATAAAAGTATGAAATAAAAGCTTTTGTTTGTTTGAAAACCGCACTTTGCAAAACTGTAGTTAAAGAACTGAGCATATAAATACAGATAGAAGTTTATGCACAATTGATGAAATATGATGAAAAGTACAATGACCTAATGGGCCTAATTGATTCAGCCTTTTGCACACTACTATTATACATCACAATATAATTGTTTTACTTCCAGGAATTTGTTAAGCTAGTATGAACTCTTGCATTATTTGCGCATATTGAATCAAACTATTAATTAGCCGCAAATGGACAATGGATAGAAAGCCAAAATTAACATGTTTGCATATTTTCAAAGCCTGCAGGCTTGTTATTGCTGTTGTTGTTGTATATGGCATTTGTACAACACATAAATAATATATAGAGTTATCCGAATTGGACGATAGTAACTACTGATCCGACTGCAGCAAAAGACAAACTACAAAAACTGAAGAGAGACGAGCTTGCCTCAGATCGAGGTTATATATATGATTTGTTCACATATTATGTATCCATATACTTAAATCATGATCTGAATTCTAGTATTTTTAGGTTTAAGCTTGTTCTGAGGAACATTTGCACTCGACTTCATTAGAAAATGTAACAATAGTAAATTCAAGTGAACGCCGTTTTTGTTTTCTGTGTACATCTAGTATGTACTTAATACATACATACACTGTAGTATGTGTAATTATGAACCACATGAGCGCGCTCCAGTCAATGGATTCACAGGGAATGTGAACAATTCTTCAACAACAGAACGTCCCTTTATTTATGTGAGCATAGATATAGGGCGAAGGTATGGCTACTTGGGGCGTCCACATATCTCTGACTCCATCTGCATTGTTGCTGCCTCCCGCCAGTATATAGCAATTTTCGTGCTGATGATAAAGTCGGTCGCTTCTGCTGCTGTGTGTTGGGTGTTGAGTGTTTGGTGTTGTAGGTGCTTGTTGTTATTGTCCTGACCAGAGTCTTTTACCTTATTACCCCACAGAGTCTGCAGCATTCTCTCTCTCTCACTCACTCTCTCTTTCCTTTTTTTGTTTTTTAATATAATATTTATTTTCTGTTCTGCTAACTAACAATTTTTACGTTGCTTTAGTAGTTGTGTTTTGCGTGTGTTTGGCCTGTCATTTTCATTAAAATTTCATTGCGCGAGCAAAAAAGAAAAACGGCGGCAGCAACAAAAACAAGTAAGGGAAATCAAACAATTTGTGGAAAAACAACAAGAAGAAAAAAAAGATAAATAAAAAGCAAATTTGGCGCTTTGCTTGGTTGTTGAACCGACTGCGAAGAAGTGGCAGTCAGCGTCAACAGAAACAGCAACAGCAACAGCAAAAGCAACAGAAACGGCAACAACAACAGTTTTCATTGTTTTTGGGGGTGTGGTTCGACAAAAAACACACAAACAGCAATAACACATAGGTAAATACAGCTGCCAAAAGCAGCGCGCTCGTTCACACTTGCACCACTGCCCCGCATGGCTGAGCGAGACAAAAGAGAAGTCGCTGCCAGCGTCAAAAAATACTTGCTGCCAACCAGCTAGACAGTTATTCCCGCACACCATACGTTCATCTCTTTCTGGCAAACGCTGAGCGTGGCTTACTTTCGCTGTCAGCCATTGCTAAAATATTGCGCTCTCGCTCTCAATTTATGAGAGTATGTGCACTTGTGTCTGTATATGTGTGTTCGACTGTGCGTGCGTGTAAAAAGGAAGTTGCTTGGCCTCTTGTTGTTGCTGTTGCTGTTGCTGACGATTGACGATATACGACGATACGAGAACGGCGACGAGAGTTGAAGCAACGACAGCAACAACAACAAATTGGACTGGTCGAACGACTTCTGCTGCCGCAGTCGCTGCTGCTAGCTAGTGTGCTTGCCGTTGTTGTGTTACCGCTGTTACCGCCGCTGCTGCTGTTCGCTTTGAAGGTGTCACGACGAAAATCAGTTCCAAAGTAACATTCGTGCCGCTCGGGTTGTGCGTTCGTCGCTCCGCTCGCTCGTCTCGTTGTTAGTTCATAACGCTTTGTCGTTTACCGTTCACCGTTATATTGCGCCGCGTTTTTGTTGATTGCTGTGTCACGCACACAACCCAATACACACACTTACACACAGTAATAATAATAATTCAAAAAGAAAAAAATAAAAACAGAAAAACAAATTCAATATCACAACAGTCGGCGCTAAAGTTTTATGCAAAAAATCAAGTATTTAAAACGCAAGACGCCAACCAAAAAACCGAAAAACAACAACAGCAGCAAACATTTGTTTATGTGCGTGTGCAACAACAACACAACACAACAACAACAACAACAAAAGTTCTTTAAGATACTTCGTTCTCAACGCAAACAGTGTTCATTGTTTTTTTTGGTGTATGCCACAAGTGTATTATCCTTAACCTGGCCAATAACAACAACAACAACAATAACTCAACCGCCACAATAACTGAATATCCAAATTCAATACACAGCATATTGCTTCCAGCCAGGCTTCAGTGCATAACAACGCAAACGATTGGATCTATACCATAATAATACCAACTACCAACACTACACATCAAATCCGATCTCTGCAAACGTTGTGTTTTTTTTTTGTCCTCTCGCTCGTTTGGAATATACGTTTGTGAATCTCCTCTTTTTTTTTTGGTGAGTGCTGTTTCCATATGAGTTTTGCATTTATACAAAGCCATTTTTAATAAATCTATATATATGTATGTATACGTTTATAACATTACATTTTGACAAGCTAACCACGAAGCTGATAGAACCGATATGCAAGGATTATACATAACATACTATCTGAATTAACAACTTACTTACTTGCATGCATATTTATGGTACATATATAAATCTTAATTAGTTGTTAAGTTGCTTTATTTGATATCTTAAAGCAATGGAGCTCCTCAATATTATGATTTCATTCGCTTAAGTATAGGAAAATTCCCTTTAACCGGCGGATAAGCTCGATTTTTTCGTATTTTCAATTAAGAAGCAGACTTCTTTCGTTTAAGCAAGCAGAAACTTTATAGGAACGTGATAAGTGTGAAAATAAAGGATAGTTAAACTTGATCATACTCATAGTGTAAGTAAGTAAAATGATGTTAGTTAACTTATTTGACCTATTACATCCAAAGTTGTACTTTCTGCTAGAACTTTTAATTGATTATCTAACAAAAAAAGAGCCTAGGAATTCAATTATCTTTTTCATATTTGACATGAATGTCAATATGATACCATACTTAATATACAAAGAATAAGTTAGACCAGATGCTAAAGGTGAGATCCCTTTGTGTTTAACCAGTAGACAGAAAAGTTTTCTTGACCATTAACCGCAAAGTCAAAGGCTTGACATAACTTAAACCTTCCATATCCCTGATGTTTTCTTAACCGATTTCAATGCAATTTAAACAGATAAAGGAACTCGAAAAGTAATTGATAGTTTAGAAAAAACATAACTCTTTATAAACTTTTCCCTCGGACAACTACATATATTTGCGCAAAACCTTTTTAAAACATTTTAAATACATTCAGGGTATAAACAATGCCGATAGATGAGCTTGAAGTTGATAAAACACAGGAAATTCCAGATGAGAAGCCTCGCAAGATGTTGAAATCAAATGAATATAAAAACGCATCAAATCATATATAGATTTTCATAATTTGAATGGGCATATTAAAGCCGCCCCTTTTGGACTGTTTGTTAATTAGGCAAAGGGCGCAAAATCGTTACAACAACAACAAGGCCAAAAGCCATATGTCAAGAGTCAAAAGCAAAACAACAACAATTAACTAACATACCTATGCTATAATCATATGCGAGAAGCTAACAGTTCCCAAAACTACTGTGCAGCAGCGTCTCACAATCTAAAGCTAAACTAAAATATGCTGAACCCAACCCGATCTCAACTCGGCTTCACAGAACTGAAGCATTGTGGTCCGACGGACCCGTTCAGGTCACATTATTCACACATTTGATAAGTTTTTGGTTGGTTTTTTGTGTGTTTTTTTATTATTATTATTAATTTTGATTGTTGTTGTTGCCGCCGCGCTTTATTAGCTAAATTCAAAGCGGCTGGGCTATAAATTAAAACATCGAGCGTCGTCTTCTCTTCTGTATATTTTCTTGCGAGCATTCAAGCATACGTTATTATTATTATATATCTTTTTTTATCATATTTTTTTGTGGCTAGTCGCGGCTGTTTGCATTATTGTTCTTATTATTAATTTGCATATATGTTTCTGTATGTTTTATGTTCAAATCAATATGCAAGGCAATTTGTATTAGCCGAGCTGGCAACCGTCAGCCACAGCCACAGCCACAGCCACAGCCACAGCCGACAACAGACAGTCAGACGCTGAACTCCCAAACCTTTCCTCTTTTTCCCCACATTTCACACACACACACATACACACACACACACGAAGAAAAAGAATGATAAAGCTTCAATTTACGCCTACGCTACAGCAAGAGCAGCCGCAACAACTATCTGCCACAACCAATTTCAATATCAATTTGAAACGATGTAGACGGAGAGAGAGAGAGAGAGCTTATTCATTCATATGCTGCATCCACATCCATATGGCCACATCCGTTACTTGGTCCGCTTCAATTCATGAATTCGAATTCAAGTCAAGATCGCGTCGCGACATTTTGATAGCTTATCTAAAAAACGAAAAAAGAGCAAAAGCTTCCAGAGTGCCATTGTTTAGCATAGATACATCGACGCACGCCCAATATCAGTGCCAGCCAGCCAGCCAGCCAGCCTACACTATTCCTATATATTTCTTCTTCTTGAGCAACACAAGCTAACTGATCTGGAGTCGGTAACAAGGGCGGGTGTTTCATACCGATTCAACTCATTGTATATATATATATAGATATATATATGTGTGACGCCTTGGCGTCGCCTTGCCTTGCCTTAAGTGAGATTTCAATTCATTCCGATTGACTTCTTTTCGTCTTATTATTTATTTCCCCCCCTCCACTCGTCTCAGGTTTCTTTTTCTTCAGTTATTTGTATTAATTTTTATCTCTCTTCACTCTTTGCTCATTACGCGGCTGTACCCGAATTTTGTAGTTTTTCGTTGACAAAGCCATTTAAATAGAAATCACTCTTGGCGACCAGACCAGACCAGACCAGACCGAACCCAAACCGTACAATGCCGAACCGGCCAGTTATCAAGATCACATTGACAATACGTCAAATAATAAGTTTGTTTTTGTTGTTGCTGTTGTTGTTATTGGTCTTAGTGCTCAGTCAGGCTCTTTACTCTATTAGCGTATAGCATTATTATTATTGATTTGTACGTGTTTGTATATATATATATGTATTATATTTTTCACTATGATGCAATCATTTGTACAATCTAAGTCCATACCGAAGGCAACACTCATTCATTCATTTATTTATACACTCACACTCGTTGTCACAATATGTCAATAATTTTTTCGGTCCATTTTGATTTTTTCGGTTTGTTTTTGTTTTGGCTGATGTTGCGGCTGTGGCTGTGGCTGTGGCTGCGGCTGTGGCTGCAGTTGCTAGTTTTATTTCAACAAACTGAATGGCCAACAACAATCATCCTTCCAGACGGATCTCTAGTGTGTGTGTGTGTGTGTGACCACAAAGTTCAACGGTCAAAGGGGCGATAGGAAACGGCAATTGCTTGGCCATGGCAAATTGTTAATTGTTTTTCATTTGAAACCTGCTCAGTAGTTGATACATTTAACGTATTTGCAATTCCAATCTAGCTTAAAACTTTTAATATATTCTTGGCCAACGTTTGACAATTTCTAATTAATATGCTAACTATGTGCGTCTATTAATTGTGTACTCAAGTGTTTGTCCAATGCACATGATTAAGAAACTGGAAAACTATTGCAATAAGAAAAAAATAACCTACAAAAAAAAAACTAATTAAAGTTGTCCTCTATATCTAGAAGTATTAGCTGGATGTCTGCTACCTGTTATCTGTTTAGCAAGCGGTTTCTAGGCCATATGCGCATTTTAAATGCGTCTTAAACTTGTCAAATTTTCACACTTTTTCAATTATTTGGCACGTTTGTTAATTAAACTTCAGCAAGCGTCAACGTCAACGTATGTCACTCAGTGCAGTCAGAGAGTCGTCGACTTGCTGGACGCAGTAGCTGGAATTGTGCACATCAACAACATCATCAGCAGCAGCAGCAACAGCAACAGCAACAGCAACAGCAACAGCAGCAAGAGCAGCGAGTTTGCATTTTTACCAATGGAACAAATAAATATAATTTTATGCGAAAATTGCAAATTTAAATGTCGAAATGGATTTGCGTAGAAATGGCATGGCAATGATCCCAAAACTGGCTACCAGTTTCAGTTTCTCTCTCTTTCTTTTTATTAGTGGCATTTTCCTATGCTTTTGCATACTAAACTGCTGGTTCGCTTAAGTTGCCAAGATGCCAACTTGCTAGCATTGCATGTGGCAGCTTGGGACGTGCCACCTTAGCCGCTTTGCCGTTCTTTATTGCGCTTATTAAGTTGCATTATTTTCGACAGACAGCTTATTATGCTAGGCTAGTCCCAGTCTACTCTCTGCGTCTACCCACTCCCCTCCCCCTCTTCTTTCACAGTCTGCGTCTATGTCTGCATCTCGATGAGACTACTAGTTTTAGTTAAACTTCCAGTCACAGTCCGGTTGCTATTGCTGCTGCTGCTGCTGCATAGAAAAAAAAAAACACGAAATATTTCATTTCAGTAGCTTCGCTCTATGTAAATAAGCCTGAGAAATAAATATATATACTAAGATTTTTCTCGCTGTCAGCCATAACGTAAGCGTTATTCACACTTTTCTACACTGTACGGCAAGGTAGCAAGTTTTAAATGTTGACAGCTTTCATTCACAAAACTCAGAAGAAGTTATATATTGTTGGCCCGATCTAAGAGACAGATACAATTAATAGACTTTTTAAGTGTATTATCTCAAGAGTTTTGAATCTTTTGCTGTGCACTGTGCAGCGCATAGCTTGGACATATTAAGCTGTTACAGAGCTTGTTAAGGCAGCTAATAGCTGCTGCAGCAACAGCAACAGCAACAGCAACAGCAACAACTACTCAAGTGGACTACTTACAACAACAGCAACAACTACTTATGACAAGTGAGCACTTTTGACAGCTGGTTGCACTGGCTGCTCGCTAAATATCTATATAGTTGTATATGTAAGCTCGAAAGGCGTACTTATATGAATGTTGCACAATAATGTTGGCTGTCAGGTCTTTGGTAATTAAACGGTATTTCTTATGACTGTGTGTGTGTGTGTGTGTGTGAAGTATCTGGCTAACATACGCATTTATTTGGCTCATCTTTCGCTTTCTAAACACGAACTCAAAGCTACGCTACACTATGTTCAAGTAGAGAATTAGCAAAGCAGACTTTAACTCAATGCAATAACATTTTTGTGTGTGTGTTTGGTTTTCTGCAATATTTTAAGTCATTAATCAAACAAATACATTATAATATACTAATTGATCAAGTTGAAACTGTCGAAGAGTTTTGTTTTGTTTTTGTTTTTAGCATAAATATTAAATATTCCCATGGCACAAATTAACAGTAGCCAAAAACAAAGCCAAAAATCACTACAAAATTTGGTTACACACATTCCCAGGGTACCATCAGAAAAGAAGAAATAACCGAGATAAACACAAACAATACAAACGATAATGAAGCTGCAGAAGCATAGGCAAAAAGCTCGACTAGTTGATACCTTAGCTACATAATAGTAATAGTTAATAAATAGAGATTGCAAAGCTATAAAGCCGACCTATAACACGGTCTGCCTGGGCTACCGTATTGACAGTTCTCCAATGATCTTTAAGTACGGGTCGCATTGGTCCAATTGTCCAGTAGTCAGTTAGTCATTTGGCCAGTCAGTCTGTCAGTCAATTAGTCAAAAGATTCGGTAGCGTTCGATTTGTTTATTTTCCTAAGGCTGTTTACTTTCGGATCGCCGCTGTCTCTGAGCAGCAGTAGTTTGAAAATATTATTTTGACCGTAATTACGAGCAAGTGGCCTGTGCGAGGGAACATAAATATACCGAACGCAGAATCATAAGGCAACACACACACACACACACACGCACGAGACAACTTCACAACATCAGGATAGATGATGGTGGAGAGATATCGTATCGGCAACGAGGTGAATTGTATAAAACAATATACGAGTATAAGAAAATAGAAACCAACTTGGCAAATGCCCGGAAATTGAAAGTGAAAATGTAGAATGCCGAATTTCGAATCTCGAATCTCGAATGTCGAATGTCGAATACCGAATGCCGAATGAATGAAAGTACGTGTACGTGATATATGTTGAGACCAAATGATTTTATGCCAGAGAGTCCCCGAAGCGCAATCACAAAAGCCAGCGGGGCCTTTGGCTCTTTTATTTTTTGCCATGATTTTTCATAATCAGCAGCGCCGAATGACAACAAAATCACGTAGCTCTATATTTTGTTTTGTTGTTTCTATTTCACTAGATTTGGTGTTTCTTTTTAAAAAAAAATTGTGTGTGTGCCACATTTGGCAATAAAACAGTTGAGTCAGAAACGGATTCAAAGTTGAAGAAATTTTTTTTTTCTTCTTCTTTTAGTATATTTAAGATGGTAGCTCCTAACATCGTAGGCTATACATATTTTACCTAGGATTTCCTGCAAGATTACCCAACTCTCTAATCACGCCAACGATTACCTCCTAGACATAGAGTTTTTGGGATAAGTTGCGGTCCAAAGATCTTTGATCAGTGCTTAGCCGCTGGATTAGCTCAGACACTTACTAAAAGGACAAAATGGACTGTCCACAGTGAAGGTAGACGAACACACCACACACGCACACACACATTGAACATTGAGCATGATGAGACAATGGCTTGGGTATTAAGATTAGACTCAACCTTAACCTCAAACTGAACCTGGCTTAAATTCATATACATAAGTCTGGCGACGAGTTGAAAACTCCTTTGTCTAAACTTTTCTCTATTCATTTTCGTTTCGTGCGAAAATAATTAACACTATCGCCAATCGCCTTGTGTGTACAACTGAGACAGGGCATCAGGAAAGGGACAGAAGTGAGAGGCAGTGAAATTGCGGGATTAGCACGGACACCTTGGCGGTCTCTCATTGTTTTGGCAATTGGCAAATGCATCTATATATGTATGGACGTACACAATACGTACATGCACATATGTAGCATATGCATATCTGTTTTGTATCGAGCCGAAACTTCAATCCACACACATAGCCGCACTAAGTAGCCAGCAATGGGAACAATAAATTTGTTTTGTTTTGTCATGTCGTTTTCATGGCTCAATGCATCCAAATGCATTCCAGCGAATGTCGTACGAACGACGACGAACGCAAGCGAAATTTAAACCGGCAAAGCCAAAAAACCAAAGCCGCAGATACATCGCAACAACCACTCGAGCCAGAGATCACCCGAATCGGACGAATCCCTCAATACACACAATACATACGCACATATTCGACGAGTACCTTACCGAGATACCGAAACCAAAACCGAAACAGAAACACACACACACCAGAAATGAACTTAAACCCAACAAAACGAAGTGCGCTCTCCGTCGCAGTTCGCAGTCCCAAATTACATGCTCACGCGCACACGAAAATTAATAACACATCTGGCCCAAATTGATATTGAGGGGCAGGCTAGATGGCTGACCAATCTGTCAAACGCGGCTAAGTTCAATTCCCTGAAGTAAAAGTGGTCAATTGACATTACTGTGAGGTTTCAAAATTATAACCTAAAACTACTGATGAAATATAAACAATTATAAATGAAGAGATTTTTGTTTTGTTGAATTTAATAACATTAAGTACTTGATTAAGCTTGAATCGTCAATTTTTTCTAATATATTACTATATATATTATTTGTAGTCTTGTTTGTCTTAAAGTAATCTTTTTAACATATAAATTCCATATTTTTCACAGATAATCACCGTGACGCAAGCTTTTTTTACAAATAAACAAGAAAACAGACGTGCAAATAACTTGAAAATCCGCAACTTCACAGTTCCACAGTTCCACAGGTCCACAGGCAGGAGGACGAGCACTCAAGTGAAAGAACGTGGTAGTTGAGCCGTAAGTCAGTCAGCAGTCAGTCAGTCAGTTGGTTAAATATTTGAAGGATCAGCCAAGGATATAATAAACAGCATCAACGTGGCGCTGCACTCAACGGAAGCCTTGATGGCGGCGGGCTTTCTCAAATCAGGCGATTTGGGCCCGCATCCGCACAGCTATGGCGGCCCACATCCGCACCACTCAGTGCCGCATGGGCCGCTGCCGCCAGGTATGCCGATGCCATCGTTGGGTCCCTTCGGCCTGCCACACGGACTGGAGGCCGTTGGGTTCTCCCAAGGTATGTGGGGTAAATATCGCATTGCAATTTTGGTAAAAAAAAAACACACAAAACACAACGTAAAAGCACGTAAGAGCTGAGCGAAAAAATAATGTGCTGAAAGTTGAATATGTAGGGAACAAGCCACGAAACAACCTACAACCGCCGGTTCTCTTCTCTTCTTAACTGTATTAATGATGTATGTGGGCTGCATGAGCAGATCTTATTTGCCAAACAACTCAATTTGAATGCGCTGTGTGATGTTTTGGGGGCAGTATTGGGAAAAAAGGGTATGCGGAATGAGTTTGCTTACGAACCAAATCGATGTGCATGTGCAGCTCAGTTGTCGCACAAAATGCTTTTCAATGCCGTTTCGGTTCGGTTCGGTTTGGTTCGGTTCGATTGCATCATTATCAGTTGAATTGTCAAAATGAATAATGAGCTGAAGCTTAAGTCGAAGTCAAATCTCAGCTCTGGGAACCCATGAGTCAAGTGTCTGGGTTCCGGTTTTTTTTCTTTCTGTTTCGTTTCTTTTTTTTTTTTTGTGTTTTATTATTTTTTCATATTTTTCGTCTCATTTTGGTGACGCTGCAAATGACAAAAATGCTACAAAACGCCAAAAAAAAAAGCAAATCAACAAAAACGAAATAGCTTTAGAGTCAACAAAAGACTTGCGCAGAAAAATAATTTAAGGGGAGGGAGAAAAAAAAATGATTAAGCTGTCAGAGACCAAAACAAGACGAGCAACAAAAATCACAATAATGAAGGCAATCAAACATGTAATACCAATTTACTGTTGCAAAAAGCCAAATAAAAGCAGAACTTGCCAATTGATAGCAATATGTTCATGTTATGCAACGTCATATATATATATATGTATTTATTGCCTTGCGCAATTGTTAACAGATAGAACAATTAGAGAGTTAGAGAAAGTCTTAGCAGTAATAAGAATTTGGGATGTTTGATATCGATTTGAACTGTTAGTTGAGAGCTGTCTAAATATTGACTCATTAGCAGCTAAAACTTGGATATCATTTCAGATCAGCCTTGGTCTTTTTACTATTCAGGTATGTACATATATGCTGAGAGTCAGCCTTTAACTTGAGCAAACATCAATTCCAGCTAAAACAACAAACATTTCTGAATACAATCAAAAATAATAGCCCATGGGTGCAGTTTGTCTCCAAGGTTTTGCTCACTTCAAGATACCATAAATAATATTAAAATGCTTTTGGCTAATTGTGTTTTTTGCTGTCGTTATTGTTATTGTTGTCACTTTGCCAACACCAACTACAAATTGCAATTAATTTATTTGGTTTTTTTTTGTTTTTTTTGGAAAAAGCAGCAGCAACATAAACATTATATTCGCTTCTGTGGCAACCATTTTGAATGTGACAAAATATAAATGAGAATAAAATATAAGTAAAAGCGAAAATGTGGCAGCTGCAGCTGCCAGCGTTTAGACAGAGATAGAGACAGACAGAGAGAGAGAGAGAGACAGAGACAAAGACAATGCGCGGGCTAAGTGAAGTTAAGTTTTTATTCAGTTTAAAAATTTATGACCAAAATGACTAACTCATTAATTTTTGATAGAGCCAAAGTCTTTGGGCGTGTGTCAGACAGAGATGGGCATACACATACACATGTAGCGAAACGTAGTAGGGCGAGATGATGAAAAAGGAGGAGGAGGAGGAGGAGAGGAGAAGGGGAAGGGGGTTTTTCAAATTGAAAAGGCATTTTGTCGTACCCAAGCCAAAAGGGGTGCTCTTGCTGGAGTATTTGGGACAAGCATAGCAGACACGCACAACGTCAACGGCTGCCTCGGCAAAAACAAACAATGCTGCGGCTTAGCACACACATACACACACACACACACAGTGTATGTATATAAAAGCGAGTATATGTCTGTATACATTATATACATACATTGGAATTGAAAAAATTTTGGGTTTGCCTTTGCTGCTGTGCGGGGTTGGTTGGTTGGTTGGTTATGGGCTCAGAATATGCCATTTAGGGGTGAAATTGTTATAGGGGATGCTAAGAATAACGGTTTGCCTCTTGCTACAAATAAAAAGCCAAAAATACTGGGAAAATGATGACAAGAGAAACCCACACGCAAGACTTCCAATATGGCATAATAAATCAGCTTTTTATGTGCCCCAGCGTCGTATACGCAACTTTTTGTTTAGCTACAGAGTTTCCACTTGAGAAACCAAACAACTTTCAGCACATTTGGTTAGGCATTTTCTAATTAAATTAAAGTGGAAGCTAACATATTTTCTTCTTTTTTTCTTTCTTTCTTATTATAACTCCATTTTGCAGGCGTCAACACAAGAAAACAGCGTCGGGAGAGAACAACATTCACACGGGCCCAGCTCGATGTTTTAGAGGCGCTCTTTGGCAAGACACGCTATCCAGACATTTTTATGCGCGAGGAGGTCGCCTTAAAGATAAATCTGCCCGAATCCAGAGTACAGGTTGGTTACCTTATTTTACTACATAAGTTCCTTAAATCGTTTCTCTTCTCTCTATATGTTCACGTCTATTTCTAAAAACCCTCAGTCCACTCTGCGGTCACCAAAAATTGGCGGCAAGCTGGCTTATAGCTTTGCATTACAAATGTTAATGCCATCCTTCTACCAAGTTCATATATTGTTTGTCTGTCCATATGTATACGTCGATCTTAAAAACTCTGCTTTTTCATTTTCAAAAGAGAAAGTTTAGCTTATATCATAACTTTTGTAGTTCTCGATATGCTTATGCAACTGTAGTGAGGATAATCACTTAGGAAATACAGAAGATAATGAAAACTGCAATTAAGCTGTGATTTAAGAGTTTTCTCTTTGTTGCTTTTATCTCTGAAGACCATTTAAAGCATATGCATTTCATAGGAATTTATTTCAAATTATTTTTCCATATTGTATATATCGCCTTAAAGTGTCAAAAAATTAATTAAATGAATGTAAAGGTCACTTTAAGCTGAAATGATAACTCAAATGTTTGTCGAGAAACAGTTGACAATATGCTTAACACGTTAACATCATTTTGTTAGACAAATCTATAACCTTCCGCTATCTTGCGGTGTATTCGTGCGAAAATCGTAATAACTAAGCTTTTGTCAAACTGTTTTTGATTTTATTTTCAAAGGTCATTTACTTGATGTGGCTTAAATGCTTAAGATGACAACTTAAAATAACAACTTTGAATTATTTGAAACTGAAATAAAATAAAATCAATAAGTGAATTACTTGACCTGTTTATTGCTCACTTGACACCTGTTCCTAATCTAACCCACTCTCGCTCAATTTTCCTTCCTTCTACTTTGAAAATTGACTTCAATTTTGAATGGCTTAACGCCTAGGAAGTGTGCGTGTGTGTACAAAGTAAAAGCTTCCCGCACTGGCTTGTCATTGTGTGTGTGTGTGTGTGTTTATTTGATTATACTCGTTTTGGCAGTGCGTAGAGTTTCAGTGGCAATTGTTTAATTAAGCATATGTCGACGCCCAACAGACGCCCTCGAAAATCAAAGTTACCAAATCCATTAAACAAACAAATTACCAACAGCAAACAGATTGCTTCACATTTTTAGCGTCCACTGTGTGTGTGGTGTGTAGTGTGTGGTGTGGGCGTGGCACATGTGAACGCGCGTTTCGTTTTCCACAAGAAAATCGCTATGCAAATAGAAATGCACAAATGTTCCATGCCGACATGAGCTGAGAGTTATGTAAGGGCGTGAAGTGCTTGGCATATTATAAATGTCAAATGTGCCCCGAAAAACAAACGAAATGCAAGAGAAATGTTGAAAGCAGAGCGATGAGTGTCGACTTTTTTATATTTGCACATGGCATTTGCTGTGAATTATTCAGAGGGTTGAACAGCAGTCAGCACAACTGTAAGGGGAAGCAGAACGCAAGGACAAAGGATACAACAGTTGCGTTATTTGAGTTTACTTTACGCATTAGCTGCGCATAATTTGCGCTAATTTTTTTTCTCATTTTGATCGTTGCACAAATGCGGCCAACAACAACAACAACAAGAGCAGGAGCAACTGTGACAACTAAATTTGTGTGCCAAGATCTCTTCTTGTGACTGGGCGCAAGGATGCAGGGAGCTACTCTTGTTTACTTAGGTGTTCCATTCCTCTCTCTCTACATTCCTTTCCCTCTGTCTTTTTGTATGTGTTGACAGTTGAATGTATCCTAAGCAAACAAACCGCTAGCGCCGTTGGCCAAACTGCCAAATGGCCAAAAAAGAAAAAAAAAAATCATTTAACGACATTGGCCTAGAAATTTGAGTTACAATTTCTCAGCTTATCGGGTGTAGTTTCTATATTCCGAATTAATAATAGGCGAATGTCACCTAATGTCTAGTGCAAACACAGCCGCATGTATCGATCAATTGTTGACATGTTCATTGATTTGTTTGCATTTGCCTTTGCCTTTGCCTTTGCCTTGTAATTTAAGGACGTAAGGACGTGCCCTGACACTACAATCTGTCCCGTGTGTTTGTGTCTGTCTGTCCGACTGTCCGACTGTCTGAATGTTTGTCTGTTCCGGTCGTTGGACCATTTGAGAAGCCCCTGTAGTGGCCGGGCAAGTGAAAAACGACACGTAACACAACAGAGTACAGGCTGCACAGGACAGGACATAATGCAATGAATACAAGACATGATACTTTCTATGGTCCCGGTCATTTGACGTTTTAGTTTTTTACTCAATTCGTTTCTCGTAATGCACACTTTGAGTGCCAGCTAGCTGACACTGACAATTGCAAAGATTTGCACATGGAACGACCGTGATAAATATCTATTTTGTCCTAAAATTGCTTTAGGAAATTATAGTTAGCTCTTTGTCCGTAATAGTTTGAATAAAAAAAAAAGTACAAAAATATGAAGTGCTTAGATTGTTGTAACTGCAATTTATTTCCAAATGTTGCCTCACTGTAACTCTGTGTGTGTGTTAAGTAACACCTACAAACAAATGTGGCGCATATTGAATTACCGAGGCAGCTAGAAAAGTGCCGTAAAAGCCAAGTTAAAAAAGCAAAAAGTGGCAACAAAAACAGAGAAACAGCAATCGACATGAAAATCGTGTATTGCATGCAACTGTCTAGTGAAAGCGCAAAGAAGCCAAGCAACTCAATTAGTAGGCAGGCAAGAGACGCCTTGCCCCAAGGCTCCACCTAACTACCCATAACATACAGTCTGCCGCCGTAAGGCAGAACGTCGCACATTAATAATAATTTTACGCAAATGGCAAAAAATGAACGACTGTACGACGCCTGGCGTTTACCCAGGCAAATATTAATTGACTGATAGGCATCTTTATGTGGCACAGTAGCAGTCGCTCTAGGGGTGCAGTACTGTACTGTACTCTACTGTACCGTATCGTACCGTACCAAGGTTTTCGGGGGGTGGGCGGCTGTTCTGGCTGATTGCAACCAATACAAATAACGTAATAATTTTACGCAGCTTATCTGCACCAGAACAGAGCAAACATTTACGCCCTAATGTTTTCATTCGCTGGTGATTTCTGCTGTTATTGCTGCTGCTGCTGCTGCTGCCAGGCGGCAGACAGGGGTGCGAAGGGTGCAGGGTGCAGGGTGAGAGAGAGAGAGAGAGAGTGCTGCCATCGCAATCGCATAAATCAGAAGCAGGGAGCTTGCCCGAACCGGCGCCTTATCCTTATCCTACTCCTCATCGTGCTAACAGCGTCATTGTCACCTCCGTTTTTCAGCTGTTCGAGTTTTTGCCGTCGGGGGTTGATGGCAGCCGCCGACAGAGTTTCGCGGCTGCCGTCGCCGTCGCCGTTTCCTAACACAAAAGGTAGCCATTTTGAGTTAGTTGATCCAGGCAGTCGCATCTAGTCGCAGCCGCCACAAAACGAGAATGAGCGATAAAGATAGAATAAGAGAACGAAAACAATCATGTCCCGATCCTTAGTGTAACTCGTAACTTTGAGCTAGGCATTTTCACATTTCCCCCTTGCTTTTCTGGTTTTTTATATTTTGTTTTTTTGTTCTCGTTGTTGTTGTTGTTGTTGTTGTTGTTGTTGTTGTTGTACAGTGTTATAAAAGGATTTGTCCCGTTGTCACTACCACTGCCGCATGATAGCGCAATGCAGCGGCATAGAACATGGCACAGGATGACTGAAAACTTTCCAATGGGTTCTAGTGTGTGTGTGTGTGTGTGTGACTAGCACAGATGTTTTATAAAATTAATTTTCCCACTGCGGATTAACATTTTCAGTTGCATTTTCATTTTTATTTTTTTCTTTTTGTTCCTCTCGACGAAGTACACAAAATGATATATATATATATCTGCATCCAGTAACTGAACTACAGTTGAAGTTAGTAACAAAACATTAAAGCTTAACTGACCTGAATTCAATAAATCTTTACTTAAATCGGCATAACATTAGGTCTAAAGGTCTAGTTTCCAACAAATTTTGCTCACCTTCATTATCGTGTAAAAAACGTTTTAAATTTTTGTTTAAATACACTTTAGACATACAGTTATTGTATATATAAAAATATATATTTCAACATCCTTTAAACATTTTTTAAAATGCTTTTTTCTTCAATAGCTGACTACCTTTGCAGTTTGCTAAGTTAAGCCCCTCGCATTATTCACTTGAACAAGTATCAATAGCCTGCTTGCAAGATTTCAATAAAAGATGCGCTGAAATCAACATCAATGGAAATCAAGCTATTGAAACACTCTTCATTAACATTCTAACAGTGACAGCAAAAACGAAAAATATATAAAAAAAAACCAAGTATTGCTTTGATGTTGGGCTAAGTTCATTAGAGTCAACAGTCCACAGTCAAATATTTAAACGAATATTAGAGTAAAAAAATCGGTTTTTTGCTTCTACTACTTGAAACAATATTTTATGCTAAAGCTTGCAAAATTCCCAGGCTTAATAGATATTAAAAAATTTGCTCAGCTCATTTAACGATTTCAAAAGCGAACACACAAAAACGTAATAATATAACTAAGTTCGCTGAATGTTTAGTACGTTCGTCAAAGTCAAAACACAAAGCAGATTCTTTAAAATGCAAAATTCAATTGGAAATTGAAATTGAATTTTAAACAGTGACTGCACAGCAAAGGGGAAGATTGTGTGACTGGAGGGAGGGTGGGAGGGTGGTGGGCGGTTTGTGTAGTGCTGACAAATAATGAAATTTGATACGCCTTGTTTAATGCTCTTTTTTCGTCAAGTGCGTATCTGAGGCACGCCCCCTTCAAGCAAAATCAGCGCTCAAGCTCCCCAACCCTTGTGCTGGCGCCCATACCATGTTGCATTACGACTGCAATGAAACGCTCGAGTGGCCACAGCCGCCGCGTGGCAAGTGTTAACTTTGGGAAATATGCCATCAAGTTCTTTAGCGCGTGCTTGATGTGGTGCGGGTGGTGCGGGTGGTGCGGGTGGTGCGGGTGGTGCGGGTGGTTAAGGGACACCAAGTCACAGACTGAACGAAGAAGAGGGCGAGTGAGAGAGAGAGGGAGAGAGAGAGAGGAAGGAGCGTGCTTTGGTTATGTCGGTACGGTAATAAATTTTGCTGTTTACCAAAGCACAAGCCATTAGCAAGCAACACCAACCCCAAACAACAAATCACTGAAACAACATTTCGCTTGCGTTGCGGTGCGGTGCGGGGCGGTGCGGTTCAGGGGGTTTATCCTGGACGGGGGGTTTAAGGGTGCTGATGTTGGGTACTATGGGATACGGTGATGCCTGCACTTAGCGGATTGTTTGCAGCCCCTTAAGCATAACAAACAAGGCTAAGTGAATTCCTTGCGCTCGAATGTGCCGCTTTATAGGCTGTTTATTGTTGTCTTCAGGCTTCGAGTTGAGTGAGGGACACACAAAAAGAGGGCAGGAACAGAAGCGTAAACGAGGGCGTATAAACATAATCGAGTCAATTTTCGGACTGTCTCTCGACCATCGACCGCTCGAGCGCTCGAGCGTTCGAGCGCTGACGCTTCGGCTGCTGTTTATGTAACTTTTCGTTAAAGGCCGGCGGCACAGCGCGTGACTTTTTGCACTTGTTGTTTTGAGTTGTGAGCTGTGACTCTGTCTGCGCTTTGCTCTTCCCCCTCACCCCCAACTGCCCCTTTTGTGGCAAAGAGCTCATATAATTTATTCATTGCCAGCCCAGAAAACTAATTGATGTGGGAAAATCGCAGCCGTTGGCAGCCACAAGCACAGAGCAACACATTTATTTACACTCACACAGACCAGACCAGACCGCACACCACACACACCACACACACCACACACACTTGACTAAGCAAATAATACTTGTCGCCTTACACGTGACAGTTGCATACTTGAGTTATTGATTTTTATTACCGTTTATGCTGCGATTAAGTAGTTCTCTTTAGTTAGTTTCATTTAAATCCTTATGTCATGGCATATACATACTAATTGCAATACGATTCGAATTTGGAATAGGAAAGATCGGAAACGTGTTGGTTGTTTTTAACCCAAGCATTTGAATCGATTTGTGCTAGTGGGTTTGAAAACCATTTGCCAATGCCAATGTCTTTTAGCCACCTTTTTCGTGTATAGATTATAAGTTAAGAAATCAGAATTATCGATGAGAGTTACCAATACACAGTTGATTAATGTATGTATATCGATTATTTTCCGTTTGTTGCAGGTGTGGTTCAAGAATCGACGGGCCAAGTGCCGGCAACAGTTGCAGCAGCAACAGCAATCAAACAGTTTGAGCAGTTCCAAAAATACCAGCGGCAGCAGCGGCAGTTGCAGCAATTCAGCAAATGGTGGCCGCAGCAACAACAACAGCAACAACAACAACAGCAGCAGCAACAACAACAGTTCCAGCAGCAGCAACAACAACAACAACAGCGCCAACAAATCAAGCCAAAAGCAAAGCGGATCCGGCCAAAACAGTTCGAGCAATGCCAGCGGCAATGCGGGCAGCTCAGCAGCAGCCGCTGTCAGCGCTGCGGCAGTTGCGGCGGCGCAGTCCATAAAGTCACATCACAGTTCCTTCCTCAACACTGGCGCCAACAGTAACAACAACAACAACAACAATAACAACAACAACTCAACGCCCAGCAGCAGCAGCGGCGGCGGCAACCACAACAGCGTTCAGGGAAATTCACATTCACACATCTCGGCAGCAGCTGCGGCGGCGGCATTGAACGTAACTGCGGCGCATCAAAACTCCTCGCCGCTGCTGCCAACGCCGGCGACGTCCGTCAGTCCGGTGAGCATTGTGTGCAAGAAAGAGCATCTCGGCGGCGGCTATGGCAATGTGGGCGGCGGCAACAACGGTGCCGGCGTTGGCCTTGGCGTCGGCGGCGGCGTTGGCGGCGTCGGCGTCGGCGTTGGAGGCGGCGGCGGCGGCGTTGGAGTTTCTGGTTCTGATTCACTCCGCTTGCCGTACGACACACTGAAGGATGCTGGTGGCGATATCGGTGCTGGAGCGCATCATCATCACAGCATTTATGGAACGGCAGCGGGCAGCAATCCGCGACTGCTGCAGCCGGGCGGCAATATCACACCGATGGACAGCAGCAGCAGCATAACGACGCCTTCTCCGCCTATTACGCCCATGTCGCCACAGTCGGCGGCAGCAGCAGCGCATGCCGCACAGTCGGCGCAGTCATCGGCGGCACATCACTCGGCCCACTCGGCGTACATGTCGAATCACGACTCGTATAACTTTTGGCACAATCAGTACCAGCAGTATCCGAATAACTATGCCCAGGCGCCCAGCTACTACTCACAGATGGAGTACTTTAGCAATCAGAATCAGGTCAACTACAATATGGGCCACTCGGGCTATACGGCATCCAATTTTGGTCTGTCGCCGTCGCCATCGTTTACGGGCACCGTCTCGGCGCAGGCGTTCTCGCAGAACAGCTTGGACTACATGTCGCCGCAGGATAAATATGCGAATATGGTGTAGAATCTGCTGTTCCAGTACTGCAGCAGCTCCGGCGGCAGTGGTGGCAGCAGCGCCAGCAGCGGACGCTCGCCCCAGCCACAATCGCAGTTGCAGCTGCAGTCGCCGCCGACGCAGCATTACCAGCTGCAGCAGCAGGAACAACAGCAAAATGAACATCAGCATTCGGAGAACCATCATCAGGAGCAGCATCAGGAGGATCAACAGCATCAGCAGCAGGATATGGTTGAGGTGCATGGACAAGATCATGTTGCCTATGGCTAATTGTGATTCCTTCTCACATACATATCTAATCCTTCCTTTCCCACTTCCCCTCCCCCCCTTCCTCCTCACAGTCTTTTCAAAAACAGGCGCTGCATTCTCTTATACAAGTACACGCATACATACATGTCTGTGTTTGTGTGTGTGTATTTAATTATTTATATGCAAAACAACTTTATAAACATATATATACATATTTTTTTTTCAATTATTTTGTGCTAGCTAATAATATATATATATAAAAATATTTTTTTTTTTTTAACATATATGGATTAATATACTGCTGTGTGTGTGTGTGTGTGTATTAAGTTCGAGCATGCAACACACATACATATGTATATGCGTATGTATGTACACTATATATGTATATATATTAATATATATATATAACACTACTTAAGCCGCCAGGATCAACGAAGAAAATGAGTGATAAACTAAGCAAATAAAAATAAAAGTAAAAACCGCGACACATTCGTTAAAACTCTTAATAATACGCAACTAATTCTAAGTGAGCAAAATTTAAAAACAAAACAAAAAAAAAAACACATATTTATTAAGAGAGAAAAAAAGAAGGAAAACTATAAGCAATTGCAATATATTATAAACCATTTATTGAAATGGAGCGCGTGCGGGGGGCATAGTTCTGATAATACTCATTTACTTAGCAGCTGGCTCGATAAGTCGGGCATGGATTTGTACAAAGAATCGATTCTTTAATTTGGCAGATCTATTCTGTTATTTAAATATAAATAATTTGTTTTTCTTTTGTAACAATGTTTCTCAGTGCCCCACAAAGCCAACGTTTCATATCATAAAAAAACTTAATAATAATAATAATCAAGGTTTAAACACATATTAGTAAAAAAGAGAAAAAAGAAAAAAAACCTTTAAGCAAATTCATATTTCTTCAAGCAAAAATAATTTAATAGCTATCAGAATCTTAACCTAATCTGAATTAATAAACTAAGCGAAAAACAAAAAAAAACTATAAATATAAATATATATTGAAATGAATTTCATAGTGACATCAAGTTTAAAAGTTCAAAGCATCATTTTATCGTTCTTATATAACACACGTAAATATAAATTTATATATGTATACATATACGAATATAGAGAATATTATGATAAGTAAAGCAAAAAACGAAAAAAAAACCTTATAAATGAATTCACATTTCAAACTTTGAAAGCAAAGCAAAAGTATTAGAAATTAAGCAGTTAAATCGAAAACACACAACGGTCACTATATAATATATATATATATGTATGTATATAATATAAATATATGTATATATATACTTATATAGCGAATTTTATTGCAAACAAATTTTTAAGTATGTTTATATACATACCTACATATACATATACATATATATCAACATGCCACAATCCAAAACGAAGCAAATATTTATAATGAAAAATTTAATTTTAAAAATGTACAAAACAAAAAAACTAAACTACGAAAACCCTTTGGGAATACTAAAAAAAAACAAAAGAAAGAATATAATATAATAAATTAATATTTTATAAGCGTGTGTGTGAGTGTGTGTGTGTGTGTGTGTGTGTGTTTATATATATATATGTTGTTCTTAAATTATTGTAACAAAACAAAAAATGGTGTTGACATGTCAAGTATAAACATATACAGTTACTAACGTCAAAATTCACACACACACACTCACACACAAACATACATTAATATTAGTTAAATGTGCATGAAAACAAAATAATAAATTTTTTTTTTTTTAATATATCAATTTTTTGTTTAGTTTTAAGTTCAATTTAATTGTAATTTAAGCGTATTCATTTTGTTTAAAAAACACATACACAAAACAAAACACCCACACACACACACACACACATACACACACGCACGTACATGCTCATACATATACAAACACACATATGAAATTTATTACGCTATACATAGAAGAAAAACAAAACCTTAGAAACTAATTAATAATAAGTGCATTTTTTTGGGCATACTTTTAAGGCAGAGAGAAAAAAAAACAACAAAAAAACAAAACATGAATCAAAAAGAATTAGTTGATAATATATGTAAATGTGAGTATGACTATATGTGTATATATAATTGTACTCACATACGGACATATGCATATATAATTCCATACATATATATATATATACATGTATAAATATATATATATATATGCTAACGTTTAAGCAAACTGGTTAATTCTTTTTTTTTTTTTATCATAAACTAAAATAATTGTAAAAAGTTCACAAAAATATGATCAGATGAATAATATATATATATATATAAAACCAACATGAAATCTTTTTTTATTTAACAAACAAATATTACAAAAAAAAACACTTTGGAAAATGGATTTGAGTTGAAAAAAAGCCTGAAAACAATTTTGATTTTCGGCTAACTGAATTATATTTCTATATACGTTTAAAAGCAAAATAACTTTTGATTCCTTACTCGATTACTTTTAGTAGTTTTTTCAGCAAGGAAACTCTCAAGTTCTTCATACATAGAACATTAACATCGACATTAATGTCTCTTAGAATTCATCAGAGGATCATATTAACCCAGATTGGTAAGCCTTTATATCATAAACTAGAACAAAATATTCATTTCTATAGGAGAGTTTAACTTTGGTTCCCAAGGGGATATAGTTTTTCCTAAAACAGCTCCTAGGTAACATAAATAAAGTTTTGTTGAATAATTATTAAGCATAAATCGGTTCAACCTTTGAAACTGTAGAGGGAGGAACTGTTCCTTTCATTCAAATCGGATTGAAAAACACTTTACATTCAAGGATTTTAAAAGCATCATGTACTAGACAGTAAATATTTACAATGTTTCAAGATTCTTATATTTCAAACTGTTTATATTATAAAGAATAAAAAAGCTGACCTTGGATTTAAAATCACTTAAGTTAGGCCCTAACCATATGAAGTATTTTTTAGGTTCAATACAGTTTACTCACGTATCATGTCATGTTTCAGATTCACAATAAAATCGCTTATACATATTTCGAGATTATTCGATCCAAGTACAATAAAGACTATATTCGCTTTGTATGTATGTATTTATTCGCATATACAAAAGCAATTCTTGGGCACGCGTCACGTTTACCTTGGAGCCTTTATATGTGCCCTGTTTCGCCTTCGTCTTCTTCTTTCCCCAACCCCCATTCCCCAAGCACCCTGGGTCAGTTTCTTCTGATCATTCGATTCGCGGCCAACTCCTTCAGCTACTTAAGTTCTGTGCGGCGTGGCGCGTTTCTGGCTACGTCAGCGAGTCCGGCGGCCATCATCATCATAAAGCATTAATTTAGCTCATAAACAGTCGCAGTCACAGTTGCCACGCCTCACAGTAAATACGCATTTTTTTCTTCTTTACTTTTTTGTTTTTTTTTTAACCATTCGTTTTTATGAGAATGCCTGAGTGTATTTCTTTTTTTATATATTCTTTCTTTATACGCTACGCTAACGAAGGTAAAGAGTATATTAGTTTAATGCAATTTGAGTCAGAAAGAAAGAGAAAGAAATTATTTAAACACCCGCTGCTGAAAAACCGATATATTATAGCCAAAGTTAGCAAACTTGGTAAGAAAATTGGAGAAAATTTAGAAGCAATATTTTATTCCACTTTTTTAGCGCTTATTTAGCGGCACAAAGTTATTTTCAATGGCAGATAAGTCTTGAATTTGGTAAACCTTGCAGCCTGGCTTTAGAAACTATAGACAAAACAATTAAATTCTGATAAATCACCATCAATTAATTCTTCAAAATCGCTTGAGTGCCAACTATTGACCGGGGTTGGCTTATTTGATTTGTTTTTCAACTGAGCCTGCATCACAGTGACTTTAGCTGCTGTATATGTATTGTATATGCAAATATAATCTCTGCCATTGTCTTGCCACACACTGAAATTCCTGTGACTTACGTTTCAGACTCTGACTGTGTGTGTGTGTGTGTGTAAGAGCTTTCATCTTTCTATTAGTTATGATAATTAAAAGAAGGAAAATTCATTTACCATTTACGTCTAATTGTCGCTACCCGTTTGCCCCTTTTGAAGCGCGTGGCACGCGCCTCCAATCGACGCCAGCAATCGCAATGCGATTCTATTTACGTGTATCTCACAGATACAATTTGCCGCTCGTGCCTTTTATTTTCCTTTTTGCTTTTTAACTAGCACACGCCCACGTCCAACGAAACGAGACGAGACGAGATGAGACAAGGGACAAGCAAAAGGGGCAAGCCGAGCTGAGGCGAGGCGAGGCGAGGCGAGGCAAGTCAAGCAACTGGCAGCCAATCCATCAATGGGCGCGTGTTACTTATAGAATTACCAACTAATTCGGTATTTATGAGGCTTCGTCGAGTGCATTGCGGCCTGGGACTGTTCCCCCGCTTCCCCGGTTTGCCGGTTCCCCGGTTTCCCAGTGCCCCAGCTATGGAAAGCCTGCAAATTGAGATGCTAGTAGCCCCGGCAGAAATTGTTTTTAATCTGCAACGGGCGACGACTTCGTTGCGCTCTTTCAACGGCACACATAACCCCAAAAAAAGAAGAAGAAAAACAACAACAACAACAACAACAACAAACGCAAGCACTCATCAAAGCCGAAGCCGTTTTGAGCTCATAGTTCCTGGACACACGCCCAGCTCATTATTTTGATTTTTAGCTATTTGTGGGCGTCGCTGTAAGGGTATCAACTAATTCGGGCATATGCCATTGTGGCTGCACTTGGTTGCAGATAAGCGAGCACGCTTTAGAACCCAATCAAAAAAAATAATAGCCATGCAGTTAGTTTTTGGGTCAAGCTTTTATTGATACTTGGTAAACTTATTATAATTATTAAGTTAATTCTTAAAGAAAACTACACGCATAGAGCATTTAAGTTTCGGTTTGGTTTTACTATTTTAAATTAATTTGTCCCTGCCGCTGTTGTTGTTGTTGTTGTTCGGTTGGTTCTTCGGTTGGTTGTTGTTATTGTTGCGGCTGATGGTTGTCTGCTTACGCTCGACGATTTGACTGCGGCACGTGCGAATGTGGCTGCTGCTGTTGGTCCTGTCGCTCGCTGCTCCTGTTACTGCCGCTGTTTAGATCAGCTCGGCTTTCATCCTTCATGCTGTGCTGCCTTTTTTCTTGCCATTTTATTTATCAACTTAATTTTTGGCTTGAGCTAATGGACACCGCAGCAGCCGCCGCCGTTGCGCTGCACTTTGCCGATAATGTGCGGCGTGTGTGTTTATTATGATTTCTGGCACGTAACTTTGCCTGCTTCCTCCCCCAACTGTTTATATATATAGCCTTGGGCATGCTTTTGAAGTCGTCCGCTTTTCCTATGTGGTCGGGGGACTCAACTTATGCTAAACGAATGGTTTTGAATTGAATTTTCCACGCGTTTGTCCGAATATTAATAACTTATATGCAAAAACAAATAAATCAATATATTTTATTGTTAAGCAAAGTGCTGTAATAAACTTTAGAAAATCACATAAACTAACGAAAACCAAAATGTGAACAAAAGTCTTTTTATAATTGATAATTTTGATTATTTTGTTTGGCGATTGTAAAGACATTTTCAACAAAGGCGGGGTCAAAGCTTAAACTGATTAATAAGTTTATAATATGCTTAAATTTTACCCATTAAATCTACATACATATGCAAATGACAATGTGTTGGTGTGTGTGCTGTTCAAAGTTGGCACACAAAAGAGTAGGACTAAATGTTTTGGAATGTACTACTTGTATTGAATAATGGACGCGGCAACGGCGGTATTTGCGTAAAAACATGATATTATAAATACAGGTATGAATGCACTATATGAATGGATTTATTCATATTGGTATGCAAACAAGGAATACAAATAAACAAAAGAGACTCGCTACCGTCATGCCAATGCTATCAACAATGTTTTTTTTTTTTTATTATTATTTTTGTTCTTTGTTTAAGTTCATATGCATTTAAATGGCTCGACAATGTGCAAAATTGTGTTCTTGTTATTTTGATTTTTTCTTTTTTTTTGTATTTTCACGCCAAACGGCTGCGCTCTTGTTGCTGGCATTGTATAAATTTAAGTTTTAACGCCCATACAACTAACAAAACAAAAAATGAGAGGCAAGCAGACACGCAGGCAAACGACAACAAAATTTATACGAGAAAAAAAGCGGCTGCTAAAACTGTTCTCAGTGCTTCGGTCCACATGGAATCCATGCGTTCCACATGCGCGACAGGTCGCTACTCTTGCGGCGCGTCGCTGCCATCTCGCTCGCACAGACACTGGGGGCGTTGCCAGCTGCGACGACAGCGACAACAGCGACGGCAGTGGCGCTGACGTCGACGCAACCGTTAAATTGTCGCCATTGCAGTTGTTGTTTCAGCCTTGGTGTGCGCGCGTGCGAGCGAGACAAGCAGATGAGCTACAGCTGCAGCCCATAAAAATGTTGCCTTTGCGTTGCTTACATTTATAACACGTCCCGCTCCTCTGCACATTCGCCCATCACCCACTTAACAAACACACACCCTTGCCACTTCCCCTTGGTTCCCTTCGCTCTCCTCTGCCACTCACAGTTAACACATTTCACCTCGCAATTTAAAGTCACAATTTTCTTCAACAATTTTGTGTGTTGTTGTTGCTTTTGCAGTGGGTAGGCCGGGTGGTCAGGCTAAACGAAAGAAATATCTGTGTTTTATTTTTATTTTTTCTTTTCTCAATATTTTTTATTCTTTACTTTTGCTTCTTTTGATGTTCACGAATATTTCTTCGGCATGTGCAGGGTTTTTTTTGTTCTTGCTTTTCTTTATTTGCTGGCAATTTTTTTCTTTCTATTTTTTTCTTTTTTCATATACCCAAGCAGTCAACGCCAATCAAGCCCCAGACCCAACCAAACCCATGCCCGAACCCGAATCCTTAACCCCCGCCCGGAACGAACCGACCACCCGAGCCCAAAACTCGTTAGTCTGCGTGTGGCACAGTACATATATACAAACAAACATGCATACATACATACATACATACTAATATAAAGAACCGTTATCCAACAACCCTCACAACCCAACCATAGCCAAAATATTATACATACATAAAACTGCCAGCACTCGACGGCGGAAATGGGAATGGGTAGCAAAGGATGGGGCTTGGCTCCTTATTGTATGTGTGTGTTTGTGGGTGTGGGTGTGTGTGGGTGTGTGTGTTGCATGGCTAGCAAAGAGATAACGAACTAACTAACTAACAAGCGTTCATATCAATGGGCTATCGGAATCAACCATACATATATATGTATCTGCAAGTAAAGTGCCATTTGTATGTGTGTATCTGTATCTTTATTTACAACTGTATCTGTGTCTGTTTGTATCTGCATCTGTAACCAGGGCTTTCTTTGCTTCCTTTTCTTAAAAACACACTTTTTTTTCTTTTCCTTTTTTCTATGCTCAACTCTCGACTCTCAACTTTTGCCTCAATGCATTGAAATTGCATTGTTGCACAAAATAAAAACTTTCAATAAACAATTGGAGGGGAGAAAGAAAGCGGGTGAAAAGAATGCTTAAATTTGTGGCAAACTGGCAAAAATGGGCAGCCATACGCATAGACAAAGGCGAAATCAGTTTAAGCCAGAGCATTAAGAGGTGTATATTCCACAAAAACAAAGTGCTTAGCTTTTATTTAGAAATTGCATTCAATTTATGAACATTTGCATGCATTCATGTAAACCTTAAAGAGGTTATTACTTGTATTGTATGCCTTTAAAGCGAGCTAGCAGCAATGTTTAACAGCTTTAGAATAATCTAGTTAAAAGCTTTACAAAATACTTAACTGTTTACAATAACACTAAGCTTAATAAGCTAAAGATCCAATGTGCCAGTAATTTGCAACAGCTGCCTTAAATGCACAAGCCATGCAAAGCCCACAAAGGTTGTTCAATTAAATACCAGATACTTGCGCAGATGAAAGCACTTAAATCCATCTCACAATTCCATGTATGTAAGTGTGAAATTGAGAATGGATTTTCTATGTTAATTCTTGTTACATGACTAAAACATTTAATGCAAGAGGCACAACAGTCAACGGGAGTCAACATTTAAGCCTTGTCATAATTATACAGCCGACTATTTGGAAAAAAGAAAAATACCAAAAACAAGTAAGAAAACAATAAGGGCCACATTAAGTTTTCGTTTCTAAACCTTGACGGCACACGTTTTGAGTTAAGCTGGTTTGGAATGCACACTTGTGGTTTGTGGCAAAATGATCTAACTAACTGGGAAGAAATCTTTCGATTAAGTTTTAGTTAAACATCTACATTAGCCTAAATAAATGGTTCAAGTATAGCTTGAATTGTTTATATGTCTTTATTTATTTTATTATTTTTCATTATAGACAACAGAAAGTTTTATTAAGTTTCGTTGTAAAACAGCAAAAGATATTGAGTATTCAAGGTAAGTCTTTAGTACAGATATAACCAAAATCTAAGTTTCAATCTTTCCCAGCTTAAATCTTTCTTTTTCTTTTTATATATATATCCAAAAAGCCATCATAATAATTGCAGCTGTTTTACAAGCAGAACCTATTTAAAAGCACTTAGTTAATACCTTTTATTTATATACTCAATAAGAGTTCTTTTCATGGCAAATAGTGTTTGGTTAATGGAAATCTGTTAATTGAATGCGATTTGTTTATTTGAAGAAGAATTATGCTTCAACGATTACGCGAACTGTGTAACGTTGTTTAGCTGCTGCTTGGCCATAACCATTTAGAGGGAATCACTGCATTGCCGAGTCTATTAACAAAATAGTTCATAAAACGAGCTTGCCTGCATCTTTCACGAGCTTGAAGCAAATTGGGTTCAAGCTAACTTTATGTTACGAAGTTTACATCTCTCATATCTTGTACAACTTTCGAGCTAGCTTCTTTAAACTCAATGAAAATGTTCCCCAAAAAAAACTGCATAATTTTGTGATAATTCTTTACGGTGTAAAGGTTTTTTTCTGTCGGTTGGCTTTTTCTTTTTTTTAAATCATTTTTGTTGATTAAACTTTGGCATTGGACGTATAAAAACAACAGCACTTGGCAGCTCTGAACAGCTTGAAGCAGGCTTGGCTGTCGGTCATTATTATTATTAGTATGTATGTTGGTGTTAAAGTTGTCATAATAATAATAATATTAATGTTTGCTTCCAAGCAAGCAAGCAAGCAGGCATTAACATTTTCAGTTTTCAATTCATTTGACTTTTCATTGCAAATACCTGGGTATTATCCACACGCTTTTAAATTAATTAAAAACGGGAGAGGTCAGCCCGCGGCAAGCAACAACAGCAACAGCAAATGTATTTTTTGAGTACTCATACACACACACACACATAGAGAAAGAGAGAGCGAGAGAGAGAGAGAGCCGGGTAGTCAAGCAGTCAAAGTCGCAACTATAATCAGGCGAGGACATCAACGCCATTGTCGAAAACGACGATGAGTTGAGAGATCAGCCCGCCTGCAGGGTTGGTTTAAAATCCAGCCAACAACATGTTACAACCAGCAAGTAGCAACAGCCAACAGGCAACAACCAACAACGAACAACCTCCTGGTTGTGACAACAATCCATCGAACGAAACGCAAATGAGCACTTTTCGTATGTATGCATGTCGATAATGACATTGATAATGTGCACATTAAAGTTAGGCTAATGACCATGTCACCCACCATATTCCCTTGCCTCTCTCTCTCTCTCTCTCTCTCTAAAGACCCCATACACCCCAAAATACACCCGTGTATCTATGTAGTGGCATTCAGTTTGCCGAGTCTAGTGCTGTTAAGCATAAAGCAGTCCAATCTGTTACCCTTACTCTGTAAAAAATATTTTCTGCTAATCTTCCTCTCACTTTTTCTCTCTCTCGCTTTGGCTTTCTCTCTCTCTCTCTCTCTCTCTCTCTCTCTCTCTCTGTGGCAACGAGTACTTGTGTGCGTTATGCTAATTGGCATATGCTCAATTAGGCGCTGCGGCAACCCAGGGCAACGAGCGGTCGGTCGGTCGGTCCAAAACAATTCAAGGCTTTCCGGCTGATTAGATCGGGGTAACTACATAATTCAAGAGGCAAGGCGTTGTGCAAGCTTAGATTTTGCATTCAGTTGCTAAGCGCTGGCATTAGCTACAAATACACACAACTCACACACAGAAACACACAAAACAGACTTAGGAGAGTTATATGCTGTACAGAGTTCCTTTCATCCATGCGGAAGCATATGTCAACATTCTGGATTGCACATTCAGGAAGATCAGGAACGCAGATAACCTGTATGTAATTAAATAAAAATACCTTTAAAGCGCAACCCAGCCATTAGTCCGGTCAATTTAGACTTTTTTAAATAGCTAAAGCTGTAGAGCGGAATATTTGAGTTATATCAATTAACATCGATTCCCATTTCCAAATATCGGTGCCTAAAAAGTTATTGAGCAAATATAATAAATAAGAGTAAAAAAGAAAAAAACAGACGGAAGAAAACTTCTTCGAGCCCATAACGATTATTATAGTCCAAATTAAATCATGCTTTAGGAACATAATAGAAAAATAATAATAATTGCAGGAAAAATGTTGTAAAATACTAATGATTAAAGCGTTAGACTGTTCGGTTTTATTATGCTTTCCAGTTGTGATTTCATGACAAGAGTCTTCTTTTTTTGGTTATACAGTAATAAACTAAGCGTTCAATTTAGGTCAATATTGTGAAATTTTTGGTAGGGTCATTTAACAAGTTTTATTTTATTTTTTAAGAACACCTTTAAGGAAACCTTTGCTTACACCATAACACTATCGACTTGCAATAGTATAAGAACGAAATGTGTTGATATTTACCTTATAATACATAACATGATCTCTTGCCGTCAGTTCGTGTTTAAGAAAGACTTTTCGATTCACCATTTTGTTGCGGAGTAAGATTAAAATAGTCATTGTGTATGGGTGTAAGGGAAAAGCGATAAAGAATCGCATATTAAGTTACGAGATATTGCCTAATTGAAATGTTTGCACCATTGTGTTTGCCCTTTTTTTTTGGAGGGGGGGGGACGCGTTTCATATTCGAATTTCGAATCCTTAGATTGCTTATCGCGCCCAAGTGAGAAATGTCAATACAATATTTGGTCGGGCATACCTCCATATCGATAACAATGGCAATAGCCAAATGGCTCAAACACCTATTAAACAGCCTTCCAAACGAATGTCCCCGACCATTATTATCATCCACAGCGTGCGTGTCGCCATTAGACTGCACACACAACAAAGAAACACAACACAGCCAAACACACAAAACATTTAAACAATGAGAGCTGGGCAGATGAGTTGAGTGCATTTTTGTTTTTTTTTTTTTTGAAAGCCGATCGCTTGATTGACAGCTAGCAGGCACTGCCTAATCGTCAGTCAGTCAGTCAGTCAGTCAACGGAGGCGAAAAAAGAAATTGGAACTATCGGCAGGCAAACGAAATAAAAGAAAGATCCGTTGATCCAGCTAGTCTGCAAAAACTTTGTGTTCGAGGTGTTGATTGTCAAAGTGGTTAGGAATAAAAGAAAAGAAGTGAAGTAAATAGATGCCTAATCAAGTAGCCAGTTTGCTTTTGTTTAATTGCTGACTCACTGGGTTTTATCAAGATTTCGATGGTATAATATGATCGTATATGATCGATTTATTGACAGCAAAAGTTTTTGCTATGCTTATTTTAGTACACACAAACTTTTTTAAATAAAAACACCTCAACTTAAAAGCTAGTAACGAAGGCATATTCAATTTCCAATACCAAATGATGCAGATTTTTTTGGGAAGGTCATTCTGAGCTGTCCTCCACCCTCGAGTTGAGTCAACTAGTTTTGGATTTCCCGACCACCCACTACACGTAGCGACCTTATGTTAACGCAGAGCTAAAGAGTGTCTAAGGAACGCCTAAGTTTATATACAACATTTTACCATGACCGCTCGGGTTTGTGTTAGAACGATCCCCAAGAATTTTGCGAAACAGAATGCAATCTCAATTTATTTGCACCGGCCACAGAAAGGCTTTCGCCTTTGTTGGTCATTGGCATATAACCATTAAAATGACACAAGTTAGATTGGCACAACTCATCTATTGCAAATCGAGCATCTATTAAACGCTGGTTAAAGGAATTTATTGGTCCATTAACTGCTAAATCTTTATATAATCTTAATTGTCATGCAATATATTTTATCGTAGGTATTTGATTTAACAAAACACAAAAGGATCAGGATCCCAACTAATAAACAAACATCAAACTATCTTCTTTCTAATAGGTCTTGTGTATATTGAATTTTTTTTTTTGTTAGTAGGTTAGTAAGGTTAAACACAAACTAATCTCCCAAAAGAATTGGCAGAGTCGTGAATTTAAGCTAGAAGCACATTAACTAATCTAGCATTTTCTTATACATATTCATTGCAATTTATCGATTTTTCTGTAATGATTGATGTTGGGTCACACTCTACCACCGCCCTATACCCAGAATTTCAAGTAAATGTAAATGAAATTTGGTAATTGTTTTATTAAAGATATCATAAACTTTGCGATGCCCTGTCATTAAGCAAATACAACAAAAGCCTTTTCTTGCAGCTGGTTAGATCACAATGATGTACGACAAAATGCGGCAAGCACAAAGCACAAAAATCTGCAATTGTCGACGTTGCCCAAACGAACAGAATAGCATTTGAAAAGATTCATACAAAAACGAAGAAGTTGGAAGCTGGCATTATCGTTGAACAATGCCGATCACCCCTTCCTTAATGTAATGTTTGTTTAAAAAATTAACAATCGCTTGTATATATTTAAATACGAATACTGAATACTAAATTTATCTAACAATTATCATTTATCTAACAATATCATATTAGCAAATGCTGCTAAATGATGAATTTTTGTTTAATCAGAAAAAATTAACATATAACTACAATAGTAACCTAGTGTTTGATACATTTTATCGTTTTTTATTCGATTCTTTCTGGCAATACTTATCCGTACGTTAGCAATAAAAACGTATATAAAAGTCTGTAAAATAATTAAATTTGTAACGTTAGAATCGATTTTATTAAAATAGTTGTAGAGTTCAATACATTTATATTTGCTAATTAAATGTAATCAATATTTTTTAAAAGATATTTCAGGGATCGGTTTATTATCCGCTCGGGCATTATGCAATATCTGTCCAACTAGTTAAAACTTAAATTGATTTTGATTTAATTTGAAACGTATCAGGAACTTAAGCTAACATCCTGCATCTTTGGCAAAACAAATTCTAAAAACAAACTAAATTAATCTTATTGAGCTTGTATACAGATGCTGTTTATACATAGGAATAACATCATAGGGAAGCAAATTATAACTGTGGCATAGCACAAACTATGGGGAAATCCACATTACACGCAGGCTCAAGAAAGGATTCACTTTAATTTGGTGCAGCCGTTTCAAATTACCTAAAAGTAGGACTAAGCCCAATTTAGCCCATGCCACAGCTATAACATTTGCATCACAATAGTGCCAAAACCTGAACCAACCCTTGTGTAAATAACCACAAAGTTTTACATATCACTGACCATTTTTCCTTAAGAGATACAAAAATATAGCTCTGTAATGATGTTCTTCTTAATTGGTTCGAATTGCGTTAAAATTATTTTAGTTTTGTTTATGGAATTCAAGAAAATCAATGATTTTTGTAAATCGCTCTCGTTTTTGATTTTCTATATATTTAAAGAGATTCGTTTTTTTCACTACAAAATCATGAATATTTGTTTATAATAATCTGACAGCACTATATAGGCAAAACGATCTATAAACTGTTCTTGAAGTAAACCCGCTGGTTCCTTAATATACAATAAATTTTCGCTTAAATATCTAACATTTTTATAACAAACGATTCGAAATTTTCAACTTAAATGTGCATGGTTTGTAATGCATTAATGCACTGACGCTAAAGATATAACTTACAAATTACTTAACATACAGAATCCACTAGAGAAATAAAGTTGAGCAAAATGGGGAAAAGTTGCAACAGAAAGTTGTTTACTCATTTTCCCACCTATAAATGATGGTTTAATTACCATTTGAAATTCAAGTTTCACTTGTTAAACTTTCTACAGCTTTTCCACTTTGTATACACTGTTAGCAAAGGTAAAAAAGTATATTGGTCTGGTGCAATGTCTGTCATGGTGTCCGTATTAGCTGCGACCTTACACTAGATACTTTAAGCTTTGCTATTATCTTGGACTAACTGTCAATATGTTTATTTTCTTATTTAGTTTATACATCTGCTCACCACCAACCACCTAACCTAACCTAACCTAACCCGGACTACCCCTTACTCTGCCCTATTAAGCAGACTAATTACCGCGAGGTTTTGTTTTGGTATGAAAGTATTTCGCAGTCAGTTGCGGCTACTTGCAACGTTCTACTGCAACGTTTACCTTATGCTAGCATTAATTATTAAGGGATTTTCTGTTAAATATCTTACATATATATATATATATATATATAAAGTTAAGTTTTCCGTGCAATCTGGCTTTTAAATGAACGAGTAATGAATAAGGCGCTCTATTTCCTGTTAAAATGAATATAAATATACTTTCATAGATACTTAGTAATAATTGTAAGTTCATACTTGCATATTCAATAACTATCAAATTTTTATACTCCTTCTCCTTAAGTCTTTTTCGCTCCTTTTCTTACTTGTCTAAACGCTTGTAGCTGATTTTTATTTATGCACAACTTTAGCTGGTGTTCTTGAAAGCCACCATTTTGTGTGTTCGATTGCCTGCCCGATTCGAAGAAGCGTTCCACAACAACCTAAGCGTCCAATTAGCTTGGCTCAACTTACCACAAGCTCTGGCAGGCCCCTGCCTGTCTGCCAGATTGCCGCACCGCAACCCCAGCAACCGCCCACAGCTTTCCGTGGCCAAGTTGCCATACCATGGTCGGCGCAGTGCTTCAGCGTTTTTGTCATTGCAATCTTGATGTTGTGTTTCTTTTTTTTATACTCTTATACGGCAGGTAAAGGGTATATTGGTGTTATACCAATGCAATGTTCGTCATTCTTCCCAGGTGTATGAGTATTATTTCATCAAGCTAAAAGGCAAGATTGATCTTGGCTAGCGTTTTCGTCCCCTGGCCAAAACGCCTGCCCCTTAAAAACGATAATTATTATATCATAACTGATTTATTTGGAATATCAGTGTATTTGGCAGCGGTTACCTTTGACTACAGCGTTCTTAGTTATTGTTTTTCTTCATTTTATTTTTTTTTGCGGAAAAACCTGAAGCACTTGTAGTTTTAACATTTGGTGTTTAACCAGACGGATGGATGAATGCAATGTTTTCCGGCACGGATATCTGATGACAACGGACAACGGGCCCAACTATAGATACAAATGCAGCGCTTTAGATACATAGAAACTTGACGATTGGGTGCGATGTGGCTTACTTGGCAGAGGGTGGAGCAAAGGGCGCAAGGGGGGCGGGGGGCGCCATGTGAGAATTTTGGTGTAACTACGGTCGAGAAAAGCGCTAACATAAGCGGCAAAGGTATTATTTTTAAGCTCTTCCTTTCATTGTCTACCCGCCCAGAGGAACGCGACGAAGCAAAAGACAAAGTAGAAGACATCGACGAAGACGTTGGTTGGTTAGCTGGATGTTCGGTCAGTTGATGTTGGGGATTGCTGGGCAGATCGAACTAAATAAATGTGTATTTACTTACTGGTACGTTGTATGTGCTCTTTAAAACACGGAAACGGGGAAGAGGTGCCATGTAATTTGAAACCTGAGGCGTAACTACGACTGAAATGGAAGTGAATTAAAAAATACGATTGCAAATGCGAATGCAAGCAGCAACAAAATACCTAAAGAAGATGGAGGGAACACACACACACTCATAAAGAAATAAATATACAATGAAGATAAAAGAAATACAAAATAATGCAAAAACAAGTGAAAACGTTGCTGGTGGATGCAACCAACGACAGAATACTCTAATACCAGAATAGTAAAGGTCAGTCAGAAGTATGTTAGATAACTATCATAACATTCATTAAGTTTGGTGACACTCAATTGCATTAATAACGTTTATACTCGTTTAACTAAACAGGAAGTTAGGGTTGGCAGGCATTCAAATTTCTTATGCAGATCATCGATCAACGCTTTTTACTAAAATTTGGTTTCCCGCTCAGTAGCGAATTGACCGACGCGGTTGAGGAGATCTGGCACTGACGACAGACCGAAAGCTAATATACTCTTTACCATTGGTATCAGAGTATAAAAAGTAAAAGGAAATATGTCAATGAATTCCAAATGCCGGACGACCAACTGGACGGCAGCGATTTAGTCTAGTCCAGGGGTCCACCGATAATTCGATGGCGGATGGTGGATGGTGGATGGCGATGTGGCAACTTGCAATGTGGGACGCCATTTGCCGTCATTGTCACATTGATGGACGGCAGCTTAAATTCGCCCTGGCTCTGGCTCTGGCTCGGGGCCCGGCCCGTTCACATTTAGCCTACACCTTCCACTCTTCCCTTATGTTACTCGAGTTTTGATGAGGAAAAATGTGTGCTCTAATTGACAGTTTTTAGATTTTAATCTTTGGCCGCACCAACAGCAAAGGTGGAGTCGCGTTGAATTCGACTCCTCGTGTGTGTCGTTAACTTAATGCATTTTCAGCGTTTTGAACGCCCATGCGTTCTTTAGACAGCAGACCCAACAACAGCTTCAGTTCCAGCTTCAAATTCGAGCAAACGGCAGCCACAGCAGCTTATGGCCACCAACAATGACAGGCACCTAAATATGTATGTATGTGTATGTGTATGTGTATGTGTGTATGCATGAGTATGGCAGTGTATTCATATACGTTTCTTATACTCATTCATGCATCGCATATATACTCTTTGTCAATTAAGCAATCAACAGGAAGTTTGCCACGCATTTGGCCTTATCACACGAAAAGCAATAACTGAAGAGCAGTGAGCTGTGAGCTCTGAGCTCTGAGTCCCTACTGTCCCTGCTCTGTCCACTTAACTAAGTTGGTTGGGCTCCAAATCTTACTATCAAAGATGCTGCCCCGCCACCTTCCCAACCAGCACTGCATCTTGACACGTTTGACACTTGACGTTACCATCGAATCGCTTTTCATTTTCACATGCTTTTTTTTAACTTATATATGGTCTTCATAATTTCATAGATCTAACTAAAAACTGTGAGTAAAAAACTTAATCGTAACTATTGGCTTGCAAATCGTCATCGCACTTTTCAAGAGCTTTGGCAAAGGTATATTGTATTTAGTTGTTGCTTCATTTGGCAGAGTATTATGCAATCGGACCTGCATTTCTTTCTTTCTTTTTTTTTGGTTTTTTGTACCTTGCTTCTTGTTGCATAGCAAAGAATATGAAATGAACAACAAAATGTAAAAATAAAAACGCATTGAAATGAAAAGAATGTTGAGCCGCAAATTAAATACCACCGCCTGAGCTCAAGTGTCAACAGAGCCAGCGAGTGGTGCTGGACTGAGTAAGTAAAGAGAAGCAGCGGGGACTAAGGAACTGTATGTGATGTGTTGTTTGTGGTGGCGTGGCGTGGCGTATTAGTATTTGTTTCAGGCTGGGCGTTACGGGTATAACGGCAGGCAATAAAGTGTACCCAAACCCGTACTCTGACCCGTAACAGGGGCGACCGCCCGCTGAGTAATTGAATATTTGGAGTGTAAAAACCGCACACGGATATGCTCTTTTCCTTATCTCTCTCTCTCTCTCTTTCTCTCTTTACTCTTCGTCTCTCTATATTTATCTCTCTCTTTCTCTGTTTCTCTCTAAGTTGTTGTATGTGTGTGAGCAGACAAGAACTTCGAAGCAAGCATTTCGCACTATGGATGCAAATTACCATTGAATAAGTCAAAAAATCGAAAGCATTTGGCTATTGTCAAGATTAATACGCAAAACTGACTGAGTAAAGCTATAAATAGACTTCAAATAGAGCTTATTTTTTAAGTATTTAAATTTGATAAAGTTTAAATTAACACACTTACAACTAAGATTTATTGTTTTTAAATATGAGCTAATTGTGAAGGTATACATAAAAGTAAAAACTTCTGACATGGCTATATTAAATTAATTCAAACAAAAATACAAAAAATTCGTTTAAACAAAATTTCGTATTAGTTTTAATTACATATAAACATCAAAATTATTCATTTATAAAAAAAATATGTATAAAAACTAAGTTTTTTGAGACCACGGATTATTTGGTAAAAATGGACCAGATTGTCCACCGTGCATTTCGCAATGACCTATCATCAAAGTGGGCTGTATTACGCTGGCATTTGTATGTTTGTGGTGTGTGTGTGTGTGTGAGTGTTTAAGTGTGGTGTGTAAATAATAATGACTGCCATTTTGTACGCATGTGTGCGAGTTCAACAACAAGAAAGAAAAAAAGTCAAGTCAGTTTATTATTAAAAAAATATAAGTACAATAAAAATACATACAAAAATAATAATAGTAAGCATCATAATAATGATGAGAAAGCTGTGCTTCATGCACTCGACCGCACAAAGGCAATGCTAGTGACACAACAAAGAACAAAACACACACACACAAGCAGCAGTGGTAGAAGCAAAAGGATGTATAGGATGAAAAAGGAACGAGAGCACGACGAGTGGCTGAGGAGAGCAAGCTCTCGAGTAGGGTTGCCAGCAACATGAATTGCTCATTTAGGTTTAGAGAACCACTCGAACGAGAATGAGGAGCTGTGGAGTGGCGCTGCACTGCACTCCTGTTCACAGTTAGTAGAAAACAAGGACAATTGCAGCGCGTCAAGTAGCCAACAAGTCGACTCAAGTCGTCAAGTCGTCAAGTCGCCGAGTCGCTGAGTCGGTTCGAGACGAGTCAAGTCAAGTTGAGTAATGTTCGTAGAAAACCAAAAGCGAACCGTTGTTTATGGCAAGTGGGTCTCTGACCCCTGATTACGGCGAGCAAGTGGCACCTGTAACTTAGTCAAATGCTCGACCTAAGTAACAGCAACTTGTATATTTGTGTTTCGCATTTGTTTCGCCCAACGGCTTAGGGAGCCATTCTCGTCATCGTCATCGTCAGCGTCAGCGTACACCAACTGCTACCCCTTGCACTTTATCGTACTTTATGAGCCAGAAGGCAACAGTAGTTCGAAACTTGCGCAGATCGTGCCGGCTAACAACTGCAGGATTAGTAAAGGATTTGTGATGTGATAAGCATTTAGCACCGATCTTTGCAGCCCTAACACATCGTCAAGTGGCTTCTTTTTTTTAAGTATAGATAAGCACATGAAATCTGCTTTTTCAACGTTAGATAATTCGAAAGAAAAGCGGCAAGTGGTAAACAGTTTATTTTCAATTTATAGTACGTTTTATGGCACTTTAAATCAAGAATACCTAAAATTTTTTATAAAGATTTTGATTCAAGATTTTTGAAATTTGTGTATTTGATTTAAGCTAACACAAATATTGGATACAATTTATTTCATACCAACTTTTTACAGTGAAAAGTAACAAGATTCTGGATCTTATAGGAATAATGTAATAAATGTAAGATATATTGTGAATTTAATAAAGGGTTAGAACAATAGAATGAAATTTAATCAAATCAAAATTACTAAGATCCCTTCTCCACTATGCTTACTATAAGTATGTTGTTAATGTTTGTTATATCAAATATTTTTTTTTTCAGTACGAATGCTTGTTTATTTATTTTCTTTTACATTGCTATTGGTTTTTCTGTGTGTAGGCTTATAATAAATATAAAAATATTTGTAGGCTTATATAAGTATAAATGTCTTTCGGTGTGATTTTCATATACAATATTCAAAAGATCGCGATGATCAAAATGTTCGCACAATGCTTAAGGCTTACAAACTTAAATTCACTAAAACAAAAGTCTTTGGATGTTAGGGACTTAGGAATAAATGTGTATAAGCTCTTCCATACCAAAGGCAGGGCACGTTTGTTTTAAACTAATAATAAGACCTTAAATTTTTTGATGTACAAGTGACAGCAGGCATGACTCTCCGCCTAAGGTCAAGGGTTTAGGGTGGAACTCCAGTTGCGCTTTCTCGTCCAGTGCCTACTTATTTAATTTCATCTCAGTGCTGTGGTTGAGTAGCATTGATGCAAGCTAATTGCTTAGCCATTGTCCAAATAATGACAGAGTTAAAAATTTTAAAGGCGTGATTTAATTAGCGCGCTAATGGTCAGACCGATCACCTGTGTTTCGGTATCAAATGTTGTCTGTCTGTCGATCGGTCTGCTAATTTAAGTCGCCTTCGAATAGGCCAAGTCATCGTGTTAATTGCGTAGAACAGAGACATAGACGAAAGCAATAGCAATGATAGGGACAGCGATAGAGATGGTCAACAATCGTGATGTTTGTATGGGGAGAGAAAATGTCGACATCATGATATTGACTAATCGAGAATAATTGCTTGATGATGCTTGTCACCGCTGCCCCGAGGTTCAGAGATGGAAAAGTAGGGGGCCAGCAGCAGCAGCAGCAGCAGCAGCGAGCGGTACAAAGGTATTAAGCAGGGGGTACTGCATGAATAGAAACTAAATTTGTCAAAGGTATTATCGATAGAAACCTTTGGCTCGCTGAATATAAACACAGGGCCCGTCAAACAATATCTGTTGACAGCTCGTAAATTAATAATTTCGCACACAGAGCCCAAACACGAACAACAACAACAACAAGAAGAAAAACAACAGCATCGGCAAGCTAAGCAAACCAAGAAGACCTGAAAACAGTAGCCGGTTACAGGAATTGGAGGAGGGGCGCAAATTAGCCGCATTTCCGCATTGCTCCGTTGATCGACAACGACATTGGCCTGGCTGACACTTTGACTTCCTGTGGCCTTTCCCTTTCCATTTCCCATTCCCATTCCCATTTCATCCCTTGTCCTCACAGTTTCGAACTCTGCATCCAGACCCCGACACTAAGCCTCTCTATTATTCTTTGCTTCCTTATGTGTGTAGTACATTAATTTCATGCCTACCAATTGCTTCGATGCAATTCTCTGTCTATTTGGGTACAACAATTCTTAAATCGAAATCAAAATACATTTTGTTACGCATTTCTCACTTTGTCTCTATATGGAGCACAGTTGTATGCAGTTCAGTTTGTTTTGAAAGTTGCCGCCCAAGCGAAGAAAAAGCAATACAACGAACAGCAAGAACAAAAAAACAAGTGAATACGTTGCAGTCACAGTCGACTACGAAATATCCTGATACTAGTGTAAAAACGGATGTTAAGGAGTTCACTCGCAGAGACGGTAAGAATGGCGATGGTAGAGGTGGTTGCTGCGTTTAAAGATAGTTTAACTCACATCTTAGGGGCATGTCTTAAGAAACATATATTGCCACGACACTGTTTAGTGACATTAGCTGAGCAGGTTTCGAATATTTGGGAATTTTGGATGGGTTGTAACTTCCAAAATATCTCCGAATCCGCTTTAAAAATGATGGTCAACCTAATTTTAATACAGTTTGGCAGGAAAAATAGAAATTTTAATTTTAAACAATGATTTACGCTGTATTTCCAGGGTTTTAGGAATCTACGAGTCAAGCTCTCTTAAGCAAACCATTTTACATGTTTATTCTGCAAGTTAAAGCAGATTTGTTGGGAATAGTCTGCTTTTATCATATCAAAATAAGCACCAGTCGGATATTTGACATGATGAAGAACCGCAGACAAAGTGAGTAAAAAAAAAATTCTGATATGGTAAGTCTTAAAAGAAATCTTTACTGAACCATAAGATTGGTTTGACACAAGAATTTGTTATTGAGTAGGATATATACCACAATGTCTTGACTCAAGTTTATTCGAGTACTTAAGTAATTACAGTACATATAATCAAGAGTAAGAAAATCTAATTGGTCGTAGTTGTAAAAATTATTGTTTAAAATATGTGAAATACTGTAGTCGTAGACAACTATTTGGATATCTTCAGCACGTAAAGCAAAGTGCTAAGCGTCCTACCTAACACCACTTTCTAAAAAAAAAAAACATTAATATTTGAATGTTCTTCATATATGAGAAACTACAAGATTTGCTAATCTAACTATCAATAAACGTCGACAAACGCATCTGCCAGCCCAATATTTGCGCTCTGGTTTTAAAGAATTTCGCACTAAGTTGCGTCTGACTGCCACTACTTTCAAAAAGACGCCCAAATGCTGGCTATACCCTGTGGCAATAATAAAGATGATAGGGAGCAGAGCAGCGCGTCAATATGACAAAACAGCTTTCATCGCTTGCTTGCTCACTAATATGAGCAGATAGCAATTTGGCAGCATGACTTGAACGATTGGAATACCAGCAAGAAGATCGGAAGCTGTTTGAGGCTAGACTGTGGAAACTGACCGATCATGGACCGATCAGAGAAGGTAAAGTCAAAATGTGAATCAAGCTAATTTGTCGCAATGAAGCTTAAAGAATCATCAAGGCGGACACATACAGAAAAAGAAAAGAGAATCGGAGCTCGAGTTGGCGCAATCGGTATTGAGTATTGAAGTATTGAAGTTGACAGCTATTTTGGGTTTTCGATCGACAGGTCGACATATCAAAGCGTGGGCAACAAACAGACAGCACACCGCAAAATAATAGACAGACACATCTGGGCAGAAAGAAAAGTGTGGGAAATGTGTTTTCTATACGAGTTATATCCGGTGAAGCGATAGAAACCCGGCTGAATACAATAGTCGTGACGTGTATTGTAAGGACGTTCGCCGGTTGCGTCTTAAAACGCAAGTTTTTCAACCTGTTTTTCAACCATTCTTTCTCGCTCGCTTCATGTTTATCCCGCTCTCGCATTGATTGGGTACCTGAATACCTTTCCTTTAGCAAACACCATTAACAAGTTCCCATTCCCTGAACCGTTTGCCATTCATTTTCGCTTTGGCTGTTACAATTTTAATGTGTCTCTTTTGCTATCTCAAACGGCATAATAAAGCATGTCAAAAAACCGAGCAAAGCGAACTCTATATATATTTATACCCTGCACCGCTGCAACGGCGAAAAGGGTATAATAATTATTAATTTGTGGCAATCTCTAAAGAGTGTTAACATTCATCCATTCGATCACTTCGAACTTAGACACTAGAAGGACTAAAGGGAATATAAACTTTAGCCAATGGCTTAATAAAGTTTTCGATATGCGCAATTTGGAAAATGTGAAAAATTTTTTTGAAGCTTTAGAGAAAATAATCAAATAAAATAAAATTGAAAATAGTTTATAAAAATCGATTGAGAATCACTGGAGATATTTTAGGGTTAGGTTCAGTCCTCAAGCCATAGCGCAGAAGTAAGGCCTTTTTTGGACTAATGAGATTCTAGGGTTCAGGGTATTTTCAAGTCAAGCTCGCGGGACTAGAGCTTTCACAGTTATTGAAATCCAATTTGTTTTACCATTCATTTTCTCGCATTTCTGTTATTTTAAATACGCTATATAAATTAATAAAACATATAAATTTCGCAATGTATTTATAATAATAGAGCTGGCATGCTACAACAAGTAATTTTAAAAGGATTGCAAGCAAAAATTCAATTTATAAAACCAAAAAAAAAAATTAATTTATGTAACCTATATGATTGCAAACACAAAAAATATGTATAAAGTAAATTTATTTTATATTTGGCTTAGACAATTTATATTTAAGCAAAGTTCTTAAAATATATATTTCAACAAAAAAGAAAAAAATAAAAATAAAAAACTTTCACAACTAATCGATAATCGAATGTTCCTTGAAAAACATCACAAGCCAAGTTATTCTAATCTGTTTTTTATATAGTAAGCTGAAACTATGAATATAGTCTTCATTTGCTACTGTGAGATCAAAACTGACAGGTTAAAAACTTTATCATTAAGCTGCAATTTTAGAATCTGTATTATGATTTGGTATTGACAAGTATTTTTGAATAAATTCACTCAGGAAAATAATGTGTTTAAATTGTTTTAAAGTGCAATTAAGTTCTTTACAAATTTATTAAACATGCACAAGGTAGCATCAAGAACAGCCGAGTCGGTCGTTTTCATATTTACCTATCTGTATAAACGCGTTCTTCCAGATTTTGTTAATATAATTACTAAAAAACTTCTAAAAAGCTCCGAGTTGCCCTTTCCAATCATAAATCATCTGTTTTGGAGCATAGTGTTACACTAATTGTTTCGTTGGGTATACATTAATACACCCTGAGCCCAGGAGCTTTTTTGTACCCTACGACCCTACAAGTGTATCTAAATAGAAATTCAATTTGGGAATATAAGCTTTTCTATACGCAGATGAAGTTTGTGCTATACAATCGATAAATGTATTGTTTTCCATTATAACCATGAAATGAAAAACTGTGTCAAAGAAATCGGTTGGGAAAGACCGGATTAGACAAATTAATACTGATACACTTAAGAAATGATTGTACACGGTAAAAATTCGGTTAAGGGTATCTCCGAGACCAGCTCTCTCGACTAGAGCCTGCTTATTTGATTTTACTATTCAGTAGGGGAGCTGCCTGGTGAACGCACCCAACGAATGTACGCAAAAAGTCTAGGGTTTCTCAATCAGAGACATCTTACTTGCTTACTCTATTAACATGTATGTGTAACTGGAACTCATTATACAAAATTCATCCAAAATGAAAGCAACTAATGAACGTTCATAGCGATTCCTGCGGGAAATGTCTGTGAAAAAAAACCATTCGACAACAAGTTCGTGTCGATGCTGACGCAGCTACACACACCATGGAAGCCACAAATGGGCGGATGGTCGGACAGGCGGATAGACACAATTGCAGTCCATTGAGGCCACCTAACACAAACTGCAACAACAAAACATACCCAACCAACCACCCACTCGTGCTGAACAAAAGGAAACAAAAACCGCAGCGCAAGGTCCGCGTTAAAAGGAAAGGTTGGCCGAGTGAATTAGGGAGATGGGGCGGGGAGGACTGGTCTCTTTGGCAAAAGCTGTTCAACCAAATGTTGTACAAATGTAATTCAATACTTTTTCCAATCTTTCAGTTGTAGCGGCAGTAAGTAAGCTCACACAGTACAAAACAGGGGAAAATCAGTGGCTCTTGTCCACACAGCCCGACTAGCAGATATCCTAAGCTTGCGGTAAACTGCGTCAAATATGTCCTTTATACTTTAATAGTATTTTTACACTATGTGTGCATAGAAAACCCTATACTTTTACTACCAATTAACAGTAATATTTACATTACACTTTTGCATATTAAGTTTTTCTCTGAGTGTATAGGTACATAGAACTTAAAGCATACTTTACCCTCCATTTACTTGAATACAATACTTACTGGGCTTGATGACTAGACAAGGGACTCCACGGGGTAGTTGAATAAGTGGGTGCCTTGGCAAAAAAAAGTACACACACTGAGAAACAAACCATACGATATTCATTTTAAAAATAATAAATCTTACTATGCGGTTTGTATAAAACGAATAAAACAAAGCGTTTCTCGGGAATTAAATCTCAGGAAATTAAATCTATACTTAGAAAAGTGCATTCCCTAAGCTGTATGAGTTAATGCTATTTTCAACATATTAGTTAAGTCCACTTGATATAATTCATAATAAAATGTTACAACTATCGCATTTGTAGGGCAACTTTATGACTGACTTTTATAAATAACCTAAGTGCAACAAAAGCTTACAAATTGACAAACTTCTTTGAGTACACTTGGCTATTTACAGAGACAAACAAAAAGACCTCTCATTCGAGAGGTCGGACTTTATTTTCTTTTTCCTTAGAAAGTCGAATACGCAGTTAGTTCTTATTTATCAGGATTTTCACATAAACTTAAACAAGCACTTTTTATGTTGGTTATTTGTTATTAGTTGAATTTATTCGACTTAAAGTAAATGCGATTGTCTTTATTTTTGTTAATGGCTAATAGGACCAGTCACAATTTAAGCGCAACGCAATGTAATTAAAATTGTTTGAATTAATTTCATTCATATTTTTGCAATTTGTAGGTAATGAATTTGCTCAAAGGCGATACAGCTTTGTTCGTTAATACGTCATTGTATTTGTCACTAAATACTGCGGAGAATGCGTGTGTACACCCTCTACATACGTATTCCTTGTCAATTTGTTCTCTAAATGGGAACCATATGCCTGTCTGTTTGTCTGCCTGTCATGTCAGTTTGTCCTGTCGTGTGCGCTTCACGCCAACAGGTCTCTTATTTCAAGCAACATCTTTGCAACAATTTTTGTTTTGCTTTGCGTATGATCAAAAGAATGACTAAATGAATATTTAGTACTTCCACCCAAGCCAACCGAACACAACTCCCCACACCACGCCCATGCTCTCCTGAGAATTTTGCGTTTTGTGCACACTAATAGATTTTCTATTAGGGCAACCCCCATCAACGCCAATCCATCCCTTACCACCCGCACGACCTCTCGTTCGCGTTCTAAGCATGCATGACCGAATTTTCATTAAACGCTCGCCCGCGTTGCCAACCAACTCAAAATGCCCAAGGGAAACAGCATGAAGGCAAAATTATGATTACTACTACTATAATAATTTCATCATCATCATAATGAGTATTATAATGATTATTGAAGGAGTCGATGTCGAGCTAACACACACACACAGACAAATCAATGTACACATAATGCCACCCCCTCAAAATACCGCCCCGCCTGCCCGTGATAACTAACCGCAACAGTGCCCACAGCATGCGGTCGGTTTCTGTTACACATGTCAATATTAGATTTAAGATTTGGGCATAAGTTAAATGGGTTATAGCCAAACAGCGGCCAATGACAATGATGAGCCACGGATTGAGTTTGCCAAGGCAGACGGAGATGGAGAAAGAGAAGGATGAGATCGAAAAGGGGGCAAGACGATAAGAGGGAAGCGATACACTTGGACATCGGTTACAATTTACGACATATTTTGGCTAAGCGCAAAAGCTTATCGAGGGCACATTGTAATTTTATGATTGTTTGAGGCAACACAAATACTATAGAGACATAGGCAAAAGTCCTTAGTGTCCTTTGCATTCTAGGCATTATCCCAGTAACCTTGTCAACCATAAGACCGACGAGGGCGGCCTGTGGCAGCGGCGATGTACAAGGTGAAGTGGAGGGTTTTCGTCATGCCCGCAAGCGATTTGGACTTGTTGACTTGGAAAACTGACACATTAATTTGCACAAACAATGTTAAAAGTTGTTAATTGTGACACTTGCCATTGAAGAACAGCAAAAGCAAGCGATTGTTATAGGCATAATGTTGCAGTTTGAAATTATGAAAAATCGTATTTGAAAAGTTTTTCAATCTTATAAGCTATGTTAAAACTTTAACGAACACCAGCCGGAAAACCATATCAAGAAATAATTACCTGTCGCTCAGTTTGTAGCTGATAAACCCTTGTTTCGCACAAATTGCAATCGGGTACTACACCTTTATTTACTAGATAAACGCGTTTCGTTAGTTTACCCGTTTTTGTAGCTATTTAAAGAATATTTTGAGAATTGATTTAAGAAAGAAATAAATGCAATATTGTTGGTAATACTTTTCAGAGGACTTTTGGTACTTTTTTCATTAGCTTTTTATGAATTAAATTAATTATTATTACTTATCTATGTATATGTATTTTAAAGTTAAGCTACACTTAGTTATCACATACTTTGCTTTTATAATAAACTTTATCTGGTTTTTACTAATCAGAATTTTGCTTTTTCATTTTAGCCGCCCTCATGTGGAGCTTCGAATCCTTCGCAAAAAATCACATCGAAAGCGCATTATTTTGTATGTCAAATCAGAAAAATCTGGCAAACCGAATGCAAAAGATTTTTTAGTATGATTTTTTTGTGATTGATTTTTACCCTATTGGGAAATGGCTGCAAATGGCTTTGATAAGCCGTTTTTATTAAACTTTATTTACATTTTTAGATATACATACATATTGGGACACAAGGTATTGAAAGTTTGTGCATTTCTTGCGATTAAGCAACAATATCCAGCAGGTTGTTCCTTTTTAACCAGTTTCGTTCCTTATATCCTCAAAAGGCACACGCACACTGAGAAAAAAATGACCTTGACAGCAGGAAGCTGCCGGAGTATTGCCGTCGGCAAATTCCTCAAAAAAGTAAAGAAAAAATGGCAGTAAATAGTCGGCTTAATAGAGAAAAACATAGACATAGTTTCATTAACATCTTTGGGGCAAGCCATCAGCTAGCTTGCTACAAAAATAAGTTATTCTAGCTGAAAAACACTTAAAGTTAGAGGCGACTGCAATTTTACAAGCCAATGGAGTGTCTTGGATTGGAGTGGGCTTGGACAACACATATTTAATTCAGGTATCATCATCGAGTGTGGCCAAAATTTAGGACTTTAGCTCCAAAACAATGAATGATATACTCTTTTCCGATATCCAAATTCTTTTCCCAAGCGGAAATTATGAATGTGGCCTTTAATTGTTTAGAAATAAATATATGTATGTACATATTTGTTTTTAATATTCGCTTCATTTTTAAATGAATGAGTAACAAAATATAAGCAAATTGATTTTTTTACTTACTCTCTTATTGTTTTTTAACCAATTTAATAAGAATTTAAAAGTGTTTCAGCATTAACTTTCGTGCACATAAAAGATGTATTTTAAATTAAATAAATAAATAAATTAGAAACGATAATTTGTGCGTGTTAGGTGTAACCACACTTAAGAAAAAAAGATAAGTAATAAAATTTATTTAATAGAAATTCGGACATGACCAAATCGACTATGCTATTGATCAAGAATATTATATAATAATAACACTTTATGGGCTTTCTTCTGTTTGCTATATACACTTTTGCACGAAACTATTAAACCCCTTTTAATCCATTTCATGGGCTTAAAGCAGGGGTTGCTAAAATGAACTTATGACAAAAACAAATAACACAAAAATACACAAATACATGAGATGCCCTGTAAAAGCTAAAATAATTTCCGAATTGCCGCACAAGTGGCAAATAAAAGACACAAAAATTGTGTTCAGTGCTTTCTTGAAGCAAAACCAACAACAAATGGTATTGAAGCCGGCCGTCGAAGCATTAAAGTGTACACCAAAGATCCGATCCAAAACAAAAAAGTGGTTCTTGTTGTGTTTGTCTTTTTTTATGATTATTATATGAGAATTGGTCTCAAAAGATTAAAGAAATTGCAACAAGAATGGATAAGTCGTATACAAATATCCATGAAGGCAACCCAGGGATGGCTACGATCTCGATAAATAGTGCAGCTGTAAGTATTAATAAATGTATATACTTACGAATAAAACACTAACTATCGAAATAGCAGCTAAACTACAGAAAAACAAACAAAGACTGTGCCTGTGGCGGGGGCTGTGAGTGGCTACCGTGTAGACCGTGGAATTGAGGATTCCCCGCTTCTTTCTTACCATCACCCAGTGGAGAATGGATGAGAACGCGTGTAAAAAATCGGTTAAAAAATATTAATTCATTCCGCTCTGTATTTCCATTCAGCAATTCCATATATTAATTTAAATAATTACAAAACAATGAATGAATCAATCGAATTACCATTGCAATACTAAATCATTTATTCAAATATAAATTCATAGCCAGCTGCAACCCTTTTTTATTTGTTAAAAAAATTATTAGGTTTAATATATAAAAATATATTAATAATATATATAAACTTACAATAAAATAACATTTAAACAATTTAAACAATGGATGGCTTTATTATATTTTTTTTTTTAGCAAATTCTCGTTGATTGTTGGTCTACTTTGTTCACTTATATTTGAATTCCCTGAGCTTTTCATCCTATTCCTCTTCTTGAATGCACTTTCAAATTGTTCCACTGACGCCATTTAAAGTCATACAAACGATTATCGGATATTTTGGGTGCTAGGAAAACTCCACCCCTTGTTCTACGATCTTTACCATTATAAAATAAATTGATCTTTTGATAACTCCTTGTATCTTTGATTAATCTATTAACACAGCCAGTGCAGAAGACGTATGCTACAGCTGTTTCAGCGTGGAAGCTGTTTAGATTCATTAAGCTCAAAGTGAGAAAGCTAAAAACGCCTTCAAACAAACTGCTTTTAATAAATATAAAATAACGAAAAACCATTAATTGACATCAAATGCGACTGGAAGTAAAAGATTCTAAGTCTAGGATGGACAAAAAAAAGAGAGGCCGATGTGGACACTAAGATGTACGTAGGCACGACCAAGCTTAGCAATTAAAAAGAAAGTATATATATGAGCAAGAATTATAGGATACAAATTGGGAAACGCTTAAGAAGGTCATGTATTTGGATGAGCAAATGCTGTAAAAGTAATCCTCTTCCACGGCAATAACAAGTTAAAAGCAAAGCAGGACAAGACCATTATTATAATTCCAAGCATACAATATTAAAAAGTTTTTCATAATTCCTTAATTAAAAACTCGTGCACTCTAAAGTAGACACACGGCATAGCAAATATTTAGGGTAATAGTACCTACACTTTTTATTTATCGATTTATATTGCTTCAGGTTTTTAAAAATTGAACGAATTGTAATCGAATAAAATCCTTAAATAGGATATAAACTAAAAAGCATTTATAACTTGCTTACTGGGCACAAGTTTAAGTCAATTAAAAAGAAGTTAAAATGTTCATGTCGAGATTACCCGACTAGACAATACCCTATGGCATACAATCGTTGCTTCCGTGTATTTATATATTTGTGTGCATGGTGATTGTTTATAACCTTAAATATCTCCGTTGCGTCTTTTGTTGTTGGCCAAGTTATCATGTGTATGTCAAATACGGGATGATTTATCGATACCTTTATACAAACTGGATCTTGGTTCAGGAGAAAATAGGAGAAAATATTTATCCAAATCCGAGTCTTCTACAGACAAATATGATTAATTCGATTGGGCTGTTAGTGCTCATCACGAATATATTTACATCAATTCTTAATCTTATCAAGATGTCAGTTTTTAAAAATAATTGGCGTACTAGTCCATTGGTTTTTAACTTAACGTTTAGTTTTGATTCCAATCACGCACCACATTATTTTGACTTCCATTTGGAATATTGTAAATATTTAAGAAAGTTAGACTTGTTTGCAATTGCATGCAAACTTTTTGATTTATTTTTGAAAGTTCCTGCGAACTCGAACCCGATTTGGACAAGGCATTTGGGTAACAGTGGAAAAATCATGCAACTGGTACTGCGTTAACAGCAATGCTATTTTTGTTTTTTTCACATCATTTATTTTATGGTTTATACATTTAAATTAAAAAACTGTAATACCAAAATATAAAACAACAATTTTCGATTAGTGTGCAACTTTAACCCAACACTGATCCACCCAATTCTTCCTTCCTTGCCTACAAACCAAAAGTTACAAGCAATTAGTTGCACCATGTTAAAGTGGTTTTACTTATACACTTCTTCTTTTTTATAGTTCTTGCAATGATTTTTTAATATAATTTAAATATAAATTTTAATTTAATTTGTTCGACAGCAAAATTTCTGAAAACCACATATTTCGTTATTGTTTTTTTTTTATTTATTGCGTTTGACAATGACATGATTGGGAAAAATAACTTGAATAAACGCCTGAAAACAAGTATTTTATTTAAATTAAAGAGAATTTCACTTGTCTCCTTCAATAACAACTTAAAGCACTTTATATGAAGCAAAAATATATTCAGGCTCTGTGCTTTTTGTTTAACTCAAACTATTAATAAGATTAAAGCAACATTTTTTTATTTATTTAAAAAGTAAAGCCAAAAACAAAATTTGCGAAAGTGGTTGCAAAGTTACCTTGAATCTTAACTTAATGTGGCAATAGCAAATTGTACAGCAAAAGTCAAAGAATAAACAAAGAGCGAGATAATTTAATGTTAAATGCAAAAAAAAAACAAACTCTTTTTGTCATTATGAATTAGAAAAAACCATGATCGATCGGATATATGTTATAGGAAGTTTAAAATCGCATGAACTTTAAACTTTGGGCATAAAAAGTGTGCCTTATTAAATATAGAGCAAAACATAATGAAAAGTAAATCAAATTGTATTTTATTGGAAACGAATTCAATATAAAGTTCGTTGTTTGTTGCGTCCCAACTTAAACCCTAAGCCCAGCCGAAATCCTGTTGTCCTACCAGTTTTTTTTAAGGTCTCACCACCAAAGTTTTTTTTTAACGTTTTAATTTGTTCGCTATCTACATGGATCAATACTCGATCGCAGCTTGGGAAAATTAATATTTTTAAATAAAAAAATCACATTTTTAAGGCGATGCAATTGAAATTAAAACATACTACTACATTTTTTATAATACATTATGCATACAAACTTATTACAGACGGATTGCACATGCATGTTATGTGCGTATGATCCGTTATATTATATATATTAAGGCAAATATGTCGTTTAAGGGTCAAGTTGTTGTATAAAGTAAAGTATAAATGAAAAACAAACCAATTTTTTAACATGCTAAACAAATTTTTATGTTGTGTGTATTGTCTTGGAAACCAGTCATTTTTAAATGTATTAATGTATATTTTTATATATATATGTGTGTAAGTGTATGTGTGTGTGTGTGTGTGTGTGTTTTTTTGTGTGAAGTGTTGGCTCTGCATTGTGCGAGCGAGAGAGAAATAATAATGTTGCTAAGCAAAAATAAAAATTTTCAATTTAAACAAAACAATAAAATACGCAAAAAAATAAGTACTTAAAATTTAAGTTTAAGTCATAAACAACTTTCTTTTGCCATGCTTGTCATTTGATTTCGGTGTGTTTTGTTCTTATTGTTTTTCTTCTTTTTGGTCGCTATGTCTTTCAGGACATCACTTTTATCTTATCGTCGTCAGCTTCCATTTTTCCATTCTTCTTATCCTGAGATGCATTGACTGCACATCAGGGCAGCAAAAGGGGCTTAAAATATGCACGACAGAAGATTGTTGATGCCGATGGGGGCAGATCTTGATTGCGATAGTACATATTACACTCGCGTTCCGTCAGCTTATCAAATACAGCCGCATATTCACGATGGAATGTGGCCAGATCGACATTGGCACGCCCGATAGCCGTGAGCGCCAGAAAAAGTATATCTCGGTAGAATGAATGCGATCGCTCCACGCCATTATTCTTAAGTTTGTGGCGCTCGTTAGCTAAACGTTTCAGAGGCGTTGCTAAGTCATTGCAGCGTATAGCCGACAAAATTTGCTGGATAACACTGGAAGCAAATAATAATTAATTATTATTAAATGATATTGACTATTCATTAAAAAAGGTATTTAAAAAAATAGAACTTATTCTTCTCTGAACAAAATTAAACGATTATTAGTTTTGTCGTATGTCCGTTGTGGTTTCTATTAATTTTTTTTGGCACCCGTAAGATTAAAACCTTCAAGCTCATATACAAATACACATTTTTGTAATGGGCCTTAAAATCGATCAAATCGATAGACAAAGATCGATAAAGCCACTTTCTTTTGTCCCAATGTAACCCCTTCTCTTCCAATAATCAGAATTGGATATATCTTTTAGATATATAAAAAAAAAAAGAATAACCATACAAAAATTTTGAATCATTTCTAGCGTCGTTAAGTAAAGGAAATTCACATGTCTTCGGCAGATTCTTTTTGCTTAAGTTTAAAAGACTATAATACATTTTTAGTCGCAGTGCTTAACAAGCAGATTTCTTTACAGCAGTTTTTATATTGTGTTTTCTTGGTTCACCTAAAAATAGACGACTTGCGCATTTTCTCAAGACGCGAATTTCAAAAATGCATTTACGACATCGATTTAAGCCTAGCTCAAAAACTGTGCCAAATGTGGTCAAATATGTTGGCGTATCTATAACGGATGTCGCTAGCTGGTTGTATTAAAACTATTTGTTTGGTGTAATCCAAAAACTGTTAAAGAAATGGGAAATATCTGTGCAAAAAGCAGGTGGCAAAAATAACCGTGGAATTCGACTTTTGGAGGTAGATTTATAGGAAAGTTGTAGGTAGCTTCCTATTCAATTTGATGACAAGCTTAAAAGCATTGCTGTGGGATAACACATGCATTTCCGCTCCTAGTCTGTATGTTAAAGGGTGCCGAGAAACGCGCGTTACATACGGACGGATACCTAAACGCTCATTTAACAAAGCTAGTATAATCTTTTTCCTTGGTATCAAAGAAGAAAGATAAAATGCTTCGTATAGACGGATGGACAAAATGCATGCAAATATCAGTTATATTGTATAAAAGCATTATGTAGGTGGTTACTATGTTGCCATACTTTTTGCTTAGCTGCGCCTGGTCAGTGAGCAGAGCCTTGATCAACGGGCTCGTGGGCTGCGTCTCCCTGTACAGTATGTACATGGGTGATCCACTAGTTTCGCTATGCAAATTAAGATTGTCCCACAGGCACTGGATGTGCACAGTTTTTACTTTTGTCAGTGGATCCAGTTGCTCCTCGCCACTCTGCAATTTGATTATATTAATTGAATTGTCAATATGTTATTGAATTGGGAGTCTAACCGTTGGTGGAAGACATAGCTCAGGGAGATGCGTTTTACCCTCAATGCGCTCCATTAGCCACAGTAGATTCCAGTAGATGATAGGATGTTCCTCAACAAAGTTCGGCTTGATTAACGCCATGTCGCCCTCCTGAGTTAGTATGTTTTCCAGCTCCTTTCGCAGCACTAGCGGATTTAAATACGGCACGGTTAGACTACTCTTATCGGCTGCCATGGCTGCTTCGTCATTTGTGTCGCTCTCGGCGGACGCAAGACGTGTGATTTGAACGCTAAGAAAGGGCACCGTAAGCTTGTTGCACGCATGGCACGTAGTATTCAAATTCGAATCCTCCGCCGACCAGCCACTCATGATTTCTTCGTCGTAGACCAGCACTGAACAGTTGTGGCACTGCGAGCAGGTTGTCAGCTGTATCAGCACATCGCATTCTGTCGCACTGCCCTGTAGACATCGAAATAGTAAAAACAGTCAGATTATGATGATTTATAATCATTTTGTATTGTTCATTTTACCTCGGTTGTAAGACTGTAGAGATTTTCGGGCAAGGCGGGAAAAGCGTGCATGTGCGTCGGTGCATTGGAGCTATTCTCGCCGAGTGGCACCAAATTGTTGTAGCTCGACTTGCGAGATTCACTCAGCCGACACCAGGGGTCCAGGTCGCTAGATACGCGCCGCAGTTTACCTTCATCGGCACCGCTGCCAACTGTATCATGATCCTCACCGCCTGTATCCTGCTGATTCTGATGATACTGATGATGATGATGGTGTTGAAGATGATGCTGATGCTGATGACCATTGTTTGTCTTTACCGGCGTCGAATTTGTCGATATTGCGCCCTTAATCTCATCAAACTTGCGCGTCAGCGAATTTGCCGCAAACTTAATGCTGCTCAAGCTGCCCTGAATCAGCTCATTGGACTTCTTGCCCGTCAGGCTAGGGCTGGTGAAAAAAAGTATTTTTTTAAAAATTAATATATAATTGTGCAAACTTGCTATAATTCAAAGGACACAAACATATTGTCTATGTACAGGGTGTTAAGGAATAAAATACCAGCAACAAACTATAATTGCAACGACAGCACTTGGTGCTCTTTTATGAAAAGTGCAAATGTTAATAGGAAACCTGAAAAAGTCCTCTAAATAGAAAACTATAATTAAACTACACAAGTTCACAAGTCAATGGATGAGGCAAGAATGTCTGAGATATTTGGATATGATGCGGTTTGACATTTTTGTTGGTTTATTTTACATTTAAATGACAAGCGTGATCTCTTTAAATAAAAATATGGTTATTTAAGACATTTAAATGAGACAAATTAAGTTCATAGTAGTTGTGATACGTGTAAATGTGCAGGGGAAAAGAGATAGAGTGCGTGAGCAAGAGCGAGACTTCTGTAATGATAAGTCTTGAGTCAATGAAATGATTTATGTGGTTTTATGGCTATTTACGAGTATGTAAGTTATTAACGAACAAATGTGTGTGCGTGAACGTGATCGTTTTGGGTGTGCTATGTGTGTGGTTTGTGTGAAACCTTGAATTGCCCGCCACCACCACCAGTTTTAACAACAAATACCAACGCCGAGGACCAAGATGGGAGTTTTGCAATAACAATAGAATAGCAGGTAAAAACATTGCAGTCGGAAAAAAACCGACTATATAAATACTTTGATACCAGTAAAGCAAGGATTTAGAAGGTCTGCTTACGAAAGAGTCTTCTCTTCTCAGGGGACGCTAAGGGTGGCTTAAAGTTAATATTAGTTTGTTCAATTTTAGACAATACACCAATTTCTCTTAAAGCTTATTATTATATAAAGCAGTTTTTGGATCATTTGTTTAATCTTCAACGATCCTTTCAGTGTATCATTTCTACTTGACCTCATAGAAAATAAGTTAAGTTTCAGCTATCGCGTGGGAAAAAGCCATAAGAGCTTAGATGTTTTTAAAGTTTTGAGTCTCGAGCTTTAAGGATGTCGAAAAAAGTTGCGAGAAAGCGAGGAACGGACGACCAAACAGACATAGTGACGAACATTGCAAAACACTTAAATATAATTTAAACATTCAATGTCAGAGTATTTAAACAAAAGCCGAAACCGACTAATTTAATATAGAATTAAATGAAACATAAAATGATTTATTTGTTTTGGTGTAAAAAAAAAGCTAATGCTGCGCAACATAAATCAACCACATGACTGTTTAAGTAAACGTAAGTATGCAAAAGAAGACCGAAAAATAAAAAATGTTAATGCGAATTTCTTAACAATTATTTTTCTATTTGAATTGGTTGGCAGTAGCAGTAAAAGTTGTATTCAAAATTTTGTATTTTAGCCATTTGCGACTCGGTTTCAACGATATAGATAGATAGATAGATTTAAAGAGTTTCAAGATTTTACAAGCTTTACAAGCGTCGAGAAAAACGGACAAACATTAAGAAAAACCAATTATTTTCGGTATCAGAGTATACTTGAGTGCTCCAAAATGGATAATAGACTTCCAACTCGTCAATACTATTAGAGTAGTACACCGATGGGAGAGCTTTGATTAATACAGCTTAAGCATACCCTGGAACACTTATTTATGTCACGCAGCATCTGCACAGTATGTGAGTGTGTGTATGAGAAAGAAAGAGAGAGAAAAAAAAGAGAGAGTGCAAATTTGTAAAGCTTTTCCGTCTAGACTTACCTTATGCTTGATATATTTTCTATAATATTGGCGGGCAATTTCAAGTCTTTCTTAAGGGACAATCGTGCGGGTGAATAACGTCTACGATTAAACAAATATATGCACAGAAACGAATTGGAACGATTCAGTTTTGATATGTAAAAATAGAAGAGAGGCATTGCGTTTGCCTTAAAAACAAATATGAAATTAATAATCCAAACGGAAAAAAAATTTATATGTATATAATATGCATATAACTGCGTATGCATGTGTGTGTGTGTGTATATGTTTGAATTTGTTTGGATAAGATGTGAATTGTTTGCAAATAATAAAATTGGAAAATGGCAGACAGCAAAGTTTATAACACACAACAATATTAATTTCGTATATTGCTTTTTCTAGATGATGTGGCACCAACGGGTGGCGACTTAGTTACCCAAAAGTGAATTTCAGCGACGAGCCAATATTGGCCAGACTGTGGGTGACTCCGCTGCTCGCCACTGGCATTGTCTCAGACCGATGCATGCTCTTGCCAATTTGCGTTGACTCATCAAAGGTTGCACTGCGCTGTCCCCTAAATAAAATTGGTTTATCGCTATACATGTTGCTATTAAGAGCGGTTGTTGTTGCTGCCGCTATCATCTGTGGTGCCGCGTCTGGCTGCTGTGTGGAAGCGACATCGATCTCCTCGTTCAAAGCGCCCAGTGGATCGTTTTGGGTAACAGGCGTGCGTGGTGATATTCTTAATAAATATATAACCAATATTAAGACTTTATAAAACAAGAGAAAGCTAATTTCCACTTACTTGGTGGGGCTCTGAATGCGTTGTCTGGCTTGCTGTGCAACCAGGTGCTCATCAAGTTCATCGGACTCTTGTTCATTATCGACATCCGCATCTACATCGAATTCATAATCAAGGCCACCCTTTTGTGGTGTTAACGGCACTGCTTGATCCTCTTTGCTAACCAGCTCATTGTCATCATCGTCCTCGTCCTCGTCTTCGCCATCGCCAATGCTCATTATCTGCTTACGTGGCTTGTTGCCATACGTGGGCGTGCGGGGCGAGTGAGGAGCACTACCATTAGCGCTATTGCTTGCTGACTCGCCGCTTATAAGCAGCCCTGCACTGTTTACCACATCCCCTGTAGGAAGAGTGTCGGAAGTACCTCCTGTAACCGTTTGTCGTACAATGCTACCCAGCTTATTGCGTAGCCTGTCGAAGGCGGCGAAATCCAACAGGCCACCACCAACGCCTTCGCCTGAGCTGGCCAAACTGCTGCGCGACTGTCCATCGACCATTTCCAAAGTGCTTAGATTTTGGTCATGGGATGCGCTCAGCGATTTGCATACCTTGGCACCAGCTCGTCGTTTACCAGCGCGTCGAAATTGTGCTGCCCCCATTACTACATTCTTGATTCGGTTCCAGCGGATTTGACTAAGCGTCGTGCTGTCGCTTGGCCACTGGGATTCGAGAACGCAACGGTTGTAGAAACCATAGGTGAGAGCATTCGGCTGAACGCCTGAGCGCTTCATCAAATAGTGCAGACGCACAGCCAGCACTGGAAGATTGTGAATGCCGCAAAGCTGCATCATAATGCGATAGCAAAACTCATCGCATGTGATTTTTAGCTTGCTAGCGCGCACGAGCACATCATAGGCGGCTCGCAGAATGTCATGCTCTTTGCCCGCATGTCTTGTATCTATCACCATGGACGGCAGTATAAGGAAGTACAACGAGTAGCAGGTGGCCAGCAAATATTTAGACCAAGCCTCCGGATGCTGCTGGCAACGGCTGGCCATCTTCTGCGATAGCTTCACCTCGTGCTTGGTGCGTCGCGCTATTGGAGATCCCGGTGACATCGACGCATTTAGCTGTAGCTGCAAAAACTGTGACAGTGCAGTCTTTCTTGTGCTCTGTAGCAGCTCCGGCTGTAGCGTGAAGTTGCGATTATAATTGTAACTGATAGCTCCACCTGCAGCTGCCGATACACTGTCTGGAGGAAAGATGTACTTGGTGCGCTCGCTGCTTTGACCCGTGTCCCAGTCGACCAAGTGCAGTTGGGCGGGCGTCTCATCGTAGCCGCCAACTTTTTCAGCACACTCATCAAAAAAGCTCAAGCCGTGATCTCCGTCCGACACAAAGCTGCGCTCCTCTATAAATCGAATAAACATCTGAGTCTTCATTAGAAGCTCAAAGAATTTTTGGTGTGACTACACAGGAGAAAAAGAAAGAAAATGTTATGTAAAATGAGCATTTAACAATAAAAAGTATTTATATAACTTGGTTGTACTTTATAATAAGGTTTTTGTATTTTTTTTTTATAACGTTTGATACGTTTTAAAATATCTTTAAAATTGGACAAACTATTAATTTGTTATTGTGAAAATGTTTAAAATTTGATAAACCTTCCTTGAAAGCAATAGATAATTGCCAAATATATAACACATTTTGAATTTATGCAATTGTTTGCTTGCAATTGGAGTCATAAAAGTTACAGTGGAAAATTATATAAAAAATACTTGAAAGAACTAACAATTGCTAAAATATTCAAGTACTCAGGCTCTAGTCGATAAGAAGATATATTTTTGGTTTGTGCTTGCACCTGCATTTGCAGGCAAAAATCAATTTAAACTTTTTCTACATTATTTGGATTCTGGGCATGAAGATATTTACAGCTCACGGCAAACACAAGAAAAAAAAAACAGAAGGCAATGGCGGCGAAATCTTTTAAGATGGTTTTCAGTAACTAACTTTTAATTTTATGAAGGGCACAAGAAGTGAACCTTACGAAATGGAAGCTTGTAGCATATCAATTTGTTTAGACATTTGGCGAAAGTAACCTAATTTTTGCACACCGAATTCAGCGGCGTTAGCTATAAATCAGTTTACCATTAAGCGATGTAATTTATAAACGCCTGTACAGCACAAATGCTTATCTGACAAGGCTAAAAAATTGTGACGGTAGCATTAATAATAAGGATTTAAAAATAAATAACTGATTAACCATTAAATCGCGACAATCTCGTAGAATCTAGCCTAAAGTAGCTATTGACCAAGATATTTGCGCAAAAAAAAAAAAAAATTTCAGAGTTCAAAAAACTCATGATGACCAATTGAAAACAGCTGGCTCTGCCTCTCATTCTTACCTTGTCGCGCGAGCGTAGAAATGCTTTTAGCTGAAATAAGGCACTTGGATCGGTGGCACCAACGGAAGGCGCCTTTGATATGGGCACCAAATAGTCGCGATAGCCACGCAATATGGAAGCCATGAATAGCAGAAAGGCCTCTTGAATGCGCTGCTCAAGCACCAGCTGCAAAGATGCGGGGTTAAAATCAATTGCTTAATTGAATAATAAGCGGAACGTACCTCACGCTTTCGCTTTCGTATGTCACGATCCAAGCTATTGGTAGAATCATAGCTAATAGGCTTAGCATTCTCCAAATCAGTTAGAGTCTGTCGCAGCAGACGAGCAGCTCGCTTGGGCAGAAGTTTAGGCGTCAAATGACGCTGGGACTCGCATAGCTGAAGAACAACACAAGAAATATGTTAAATATTAAACAGTTAAGGAGAGAAATTCTAATTTGTTTACGCTTATGTTATTGGTGTCCAGATCAATGCAAGTCACATCCGTGGGAGGCTCATATAAATCAAAGAAACGCGAGTCTACACCAATTAAATAAGGCAGTGGCGCATGAAGTACTTCGGCTAAGCCCAACGGGCACAATGGTATATAGGGACACTGCCACTTGAACGGAAACAGTAACGAAACAATCGCCTCAGCGACGGCAGTCAAAGTTGCAGGTCTATAACAAAAAATATAAAAGTTAATAGAAATATTGATTTGTGCGCCTGTGAATCACATACCTGAGCGAGTGAATGAGTATCTTTTGTTCGGTAAGCGCAAGAAGCAAAACGTGCAGACAATTATCGGTGCCCAAGTTTTGCAGCAACATATGAAAACCGGCACCGCTGCGTGGCAATGGCGAGTCCTCCGGCTGTGTGAGCAAAATGCGATCATTCGACTCACTGGACAGCTGCAAGTGGATGCTGGGCGCCGGGAAGGGCACCTCATCTAGCAGCTGAATAATGTAACGTTCGACAGGTATTGGTATATTGCCACCATATAAAACCATGCGCTAAACGAATTAGTTAAATTGAAAACCCATTAGCAATGATCAGTTAATTTGTAGAAATGCTGTGAAACTGAAGGCGCTTACGTGCAAATACTTTAGCCACTTGTCAAAGGTGTCGCCAAACGGATGATGTGAAAGCAGGCAAATCGCTTTTATCATGTGCAGCGAATGCTCTGACGCAACGTTGTTATCCCAGCCAAGCAATTCGCGTTGCTCCTCCGACAGTAGCGATTCACTGCAATTATTTCAAGTTAGATTGGAATACAAGTATCAATGAGTGTTCTGCTTACTCGTAATCCTCGTAGAAGGTAAGCGCCGAACCGTATACCTTGTAGGTGCCATCGCTTACAGTAAGCACAAACGTACTGAATACAGGGCTGATGGGCTTTCGCTTCTCGTTGCCGTTGACATGTGGCCAAGCTTCCAGGCTGGCGCCCATGGGCAGGCAAAACAGCGGCACGCTCGGGCACAACTTGAGGGGAAAGTCTGTGTGATCCGTAGTGGGATAACGCAGCAATATTTCCGGCTTGTAGCTAATGTGCTTGGGACGGTACATGGACTTCTTGTAGCACAAATAAACATCGCTGCCTACGTAGCCTTTATTTAGAGTCTTGTATATGAGACAAAAGGCATGCGGCGGCCGTTCCCCTTTGCTTTGGACAATCACGCACAGCTCTGTGACAACCAGCTCGTTGCAGGGCATGTCAAGACGGGCGCGTCGATATGTAAGAAATGTTTTGGCTGACGAGTTATTTACATTGGCCACACGCCCGCCTGGTGTTTCAGCAACAATTTCAGCATCCGACATGATGCGCTCGTGACCATCATAAAGTACACCTGCACGGTTTGGAAGATAACACAAATCATTAATGTTTAATTTTTTTTGCTCAATTAAATTGGAATTCTTACCTATGTCTACTAACGGTGGCCGGTCCTTGCCGCGTCGAAAGTAAATATAACATTCGGTGGTACGCACCGAGCCGTGATTAAGGTTCGCCGGCAGGCCGGTGGGTGTATACTCGAGCAGCTCATAGCCTTCTGGCAGCTGTTCACCGAGCAGTGGAAAGAAGACACCAATATCTGTAATGGGCTCAATTGTATTTGCCGCTCGCAGGCGACCCGAATCATTGAATATGTTGTCTTGCAGCAGTTGCGGCTTTTCTGGCATTCCAGCGACCACAAAGTAGTCTGCTATGCGCTTTTCCTCCATGTCTTTGACTGAAATTGGTCGTGTGTGTGTGATTGTCTTTAACTGTAAATAAACGAAGCGATAAGATAAAACCAAAAGACTACAAACTATATATGTACGTATAAATATGCATATTAAGCCAAAAGCTAAAAAGTTTGGAGCGACAATCAGGGCAGCTGGCAAAAATCGTTGTTTACATTGAACAATTGTGTGCTGCTATCGCAAAAGTTAATGCTAATGCGCACACACAAGCCTCAATTTAGTTTTTTTCTTTTTTTAGAATCAAAGTTAATATATAAATAAAACAACTTGGCGACTTCACTGGAATCTTAATACGAACTTCGTTGCCGCAGTGGACCTTGTTGTTGCTGTTTGGTGTTATTCAGTGACCACAGTGTACAACAAAAACAAGTTCCGCACGATGATTCAACGACGTTTCCGCTGCTACTGCTCAATGTCAAACCATTTGTTTTGTTACTGCTGCTACTGCTACTGCCACTGCTACATCTGATTTTGTTTTTTTGTTTTTTTTGTTTACAGGAATCGCAGTCGAAGTCTGTTTCCGTTGCTGCTGTTATAAATGTATATGGAATATGCAATACTTACGAATTCGTTGTTATTGCTGTTGCTTGTCGTTGTGTATTGTTGTTTTTGTATTTCCAATTTTGTGTCGTCGTTTTTGCAACTTCTTCACACTACGTTAATTTCCACACAGCGTTGCACAAAACACACAGACACACTTCCACTAGCACCTAAAAACTAGATACGAATTGTTCATACATATCGATATGTAGGCGGCGACTCTCGCCCACTTGCACTTTGTCTTGACTTTGTGCCCTTCGCTATTGCGCGTCTCTTAGTGAGTTTGTTACGTCGCGTTCTTTGTTGAATGCACACGAAATCGTAACTGTGCTGTTGAATTACATTTAATATTAATACAGTTTCGATACCATAATGTTGCTATCGATTGTTAACACAAAAAATACGTACGATGTATGCTCAACAAGGTTGCCCAACTCGCTCTCTAACTGATTCTGAAAATAAGGGAGCGGGAGAGCAATAAATTTGTGTATTTAGTTTTTCGCATATCTACTTATTTAAGTCTTTTTATTGTGACTATCTTTAGTTGAATTTTTTTTTATCTCACAAATCTTTTTGCTGTACTGCTGTATGAAGCAAAAGCAATAAGAAATCTCAAATCAATATAGAAATATTTGTAATATGGAAGAGAGCGAGAGAGTAAGCCAAGCTACCTTGTCTAATCTCCCTGCGTTTAGAGACTGCGCTTGGCAGCTCTTTTTGTAAACAGCTGATGCACAATACATCGCATTGTGTAACATCGATAGGCCTATCGATGAAAAACAAAATATTGTTGTGCGCGCAAAATATTCAAGCTCATAATACGTAAATGTGCTTATCTATTAAAATAATGTATGTTCGAAAGATATAGCAAATCAAATAATGTGAGTATAACCCATTTACTTTATTATTTAAAATGCTCACTTGTTTTAAGAATTTGTTTCTTGCTGACTACGCCTAGCAAAAAATGTCTGCCCCAACAACAATGGTGACGTCGGTATGTATTATACATAATTAGGCTTTGTGTAGCTTAAAGCGAAACAGCTGTCTGTTGTTCCATGTGTTTAATAGCACAGTTGGCGACTCCACTTGCTAGCTATTGCGTCGAGTTTAGCTTGCGTTCATTCGCGTTCATATGAGCACCCCAAGTTTTCACTCAACTCGGGCGCGACATACGACTCCTGCGCAAGCAGACACGATTCACAAGGGACTTCACAGGATGGACCCCCAGCAAAGCTGGCGTATTTCACAGTGTTGTTTACAAATATTCTGTCGTGCGTTGCGCTCGTCTTGAAGGACCTTTGAGATTTGCATGCGCGCCTGTTGCGTGCGTCCGCTGAACGCCGTCCTAATGGATTCTGCCTTTGCCTCAATTGCCTTGACTGCCTCAGTAGCCCGGCTGCCATTTCTATTTGTGATAATCAAATTATGCGGTCTTCCCAAGCTGATTATCAGTTGTGCCACTGCTAATTTAATTTAATCTTAATCAACTTCTCAGACTCTCGTCCTTTTGTCGGTCAGTGTCTGCCGCGGCACCAACACCGGCTTACACATAACAACGATTTATTTATCGTTATGCCGTGTAATAAGAATCACAGCACAACAATTAACCAAGCAATTAAGGCAATAAATCACATTAATTAAGAACATTTAACAACACACAAATAACAAAAAGACAAACAATAAACAAAGCAAACAAAAACAATCGAAAAGCACATTCAAGTGTTTGTCAGTTTGCAACTTGCGCAAAACATTTGCTAAATATGTTTTCGAATGGCTCGAATAAAAAAATATTTTATACGCTGCTTTCATAAATGACAATTCGTTTGTTATGTTTTGGCCTGGAATGAGTTAGTAATTAAAAATTATTATTTTTTATTCTCGTAAATTCACAACACTTGACATTTCAGTAACGTATTTCCCTTGAGATTAAAGCGTTTATGAGACTGCTCCCTGGCGTAAAGTTTTCTACAAAAATTGTTTCAAGACAGGGGTTTTTTTTTTTTTTTTTTTTTTTTTAACGCAATTTATGACACATTTATGTACATTAAAAATTATGTTTATTTTGTTGGAAACTTAAGGTTGCATATAAAATTTTTTTTGAATTTTTAACGTAGAACGCGTGTTGTAGAACTGCTTGTATTTGTCCCTATGTGTGCTTTAAATCATTCTGCAAACATCAGAGAGATTCTCACACAAAGCAATGAGTGGGCGACTGCTGAGAAAGCACTCAGAAACTAAAAGTACGAAAATTGCGCATTCGCCGCGTCGGCATAGTCGTTGGGTGCGTGGTACGTTCGGGTTTCGCTTCGGTTTTGTTTTGGTTAGTGCGATAAGGCTTGCTTTCTGATTTGAATAGTAGAAAGCGCGCAGTTCGGTTGCGAATGTCCTGACCGACGGTTGTGTGACGTGTGGCGTTGCAAATAAATTTACGATTCAACTCAGCAAAACGTTGCGAAAATAGTTTTTGAAAATTGTAACTGTAACAGTTATTTTTGAAGTGCAAGTTTTTATTGTTTTTTGTTTGGTGTCGCGCAAAACAAACAGATATTATGTGACTAATTCGAAAGTGTAAAAAATACATAATAATACAATTTATTCAATTCGTATATATAGAAAGCAAAACCATACATAGGTGCTGCACGAAGTCTCTCTAGTGTGGCAAATTACGTTTTCTGCCACAAAACACTTGATTTTCGATTTCGTGTTTGCCATCAAATCTATACAGGTGAGTACACCGCATAATTACCGGAAATTGAATTATGAGTCAAGGAGTCGAGTTTGTTAACCGTAAATGAATTACATTTTGTCTAAGAAAAATGTTCAGAAACGTGTACACAATTCTTGCACTTCCATTCTTGTTTGTTTCATTTGTCTACGGCTTAATTTGCCGTTTGCCGTTTGCCATTTGCCATTTGCCGTCAAGCAAAGGCGACTGGAAATCATGAACCCTGAACCATGAAACATAAAAGGTCGAAGATATTCGTTTTCGTAGACTTTAAAAAGAAAAACAACACGTGTCCACAATTGTGGCAATTGTTTTGCCAAATTGTGTTTCTAACCTCACAAATTTTAAACACAAAGGCAAACATATAAAGCTCATTAGTATATTGTCACAGGTCAGCAAAGTAAAGGCACAAGTTTTGAATTTAACATTTTCGTTATCCATTCCTAAGCAATCCCATTGATTGATGAGTCCAGATTAAACTTAAAAAAAAGTTACAAAATGAACTTGTCCCATGAAATGCTGCGAGCTTAAGAAAGGGCAAACTGTTATTTTTTTTTTGTGGCATTTTTGAGCATTCCACTTTTTTTTTAAATAAGATGCCAAAAAGTGGTTTTTTCTCTTTTTGTTATATATATTATGTATGTATTTATACTCTATGGTTGTGAGTTAAAAAAAAACAAATGGTGTTGACACGTGGCAATTGTTTTGTTTGCAATATTTACAATTGTTCAACGCAAACCGATCAAATGAAAAAAACACACAAGTTCATTTCGTGCAGAATAATTGATTGAAATTGTTTTTGCAATATATTCGATGTTTCTTAATCGATATCTAACGGTTTTTAAATGTTTTGCGTCAAGTTTCTAAAGGTGCAACATTTAAAAACCTCATGTTTGTAACTTGTTTCTAAGACCAACTTGTTTCTACATATACACAGACGAATCTTGCTGTTGATGCTAATTGAGAGGATTTATTCTTGTGGTGCTTCCTTCTGCCATACATTTGCACAAAACCATTAAACCCTTTTAATGGGTTCAGGATATAATAATCTTGTTGGACTATGACATATATTTGACTTTTTGTCCGCTTGGACAATATTGCGCTCATATATATTTTAATTTCAAATCGACTGTAAATGATTCTCCAGAATTAAGCTGATTTATCGTATAACAAGTTTTGTAAATGCATTGCAGCTATATGAGATGCAAGTTGCCTCTCTTGATTAGCCATCGAACTAAAGCAAGTTAATCAACATGACTAGCTAAAGAATTTTGCAAAAAAACAGAGAAGCTAACGTATATATCGACGCAGCTCATTGAGCTTCATTTTACACGTTACAGTTTTCACAAAAAGTCATTTTTACAACCTTCATGCTCTAAGTGTGCAGTCTTTCGTTTAAATGACGGGTTTTGAATACTTAGCATTTGCATAAAGTAATTTTTGAGCAGTATAAAATATGAACGAAAGAAAGCAATGTTTGAGGCTTTAACCCACTTCCTACACATATGTGTATATACATATAAACTTGTTTTGCATATTCGTTAAGAAAATTAAAAAAAATACGTTTGGATTTGATATCGCGTGTAAAACCGCCTTTTTTTTAGCTGCGCTGTTTCGCGATATTCATCAGTTAAGAACGGCTTGAATATTTTTCAGTTGCTTGGTTTAACATAAGAAACGTTGGAAAAGCTTAACTTATTATACATTAAATTGCTTATTAAGTTTTAGTTTGACTTTTATTTTAATTTAAATTCCTTCTCAAACCGAAGCGAAGGAACTAAATGATCGATATGACGATTACCAATCGGTTGCAACGAAAAGAATATTTTCTACTCATTCGCTGACAGCAAACTTAAGTCCAGTTTCCGCCAATATATCTTCCCGTCTGTATGATCACATTTTTCTATGACACCCTCAAAACTAAGAGCAAAATGCTTGTCTTTTAACTGGTAAACAAAAGAAGGTGCTACGCCTATTGCGGCCAGGAAAACTGACAAAAATACTTCTCAGAACTATGCAACTTTGCAGTGGAAATTAAGTGAACAGTTAGCAGATGACGTTTCCCTAAAAACGGAATCACAAAATTAGGTAGAAATGCATTATTGCAGCATTCCTAAAACTATTCTCAAGTAGATTAAGGTCGTAAATACTGAGTTGAGCGTGTAAATATAAAAATATGTTTAATTAAACTTGAGTGCATTTAATGAATTCATTGCTTGCATACTTAACACGCGATTTTATTTATTGCCTAGAATAAAGTAAACTTTAAGACAAAACGAACATGCATTTTTCAATAAACTTGCAATTATTTTGCGAAATTTTCTTTAAAATTTTAATTGGGCAAATTAGGTGCGACATGGCCGTAAATGTAACTTGAACACGTGCAATAAGTGTTCAAGTAAGGACTTAACCCATAGAGCTTAAATGAAACGAAATAAAACGTAGTGAAACAATTAAAAGATAGCGAATGGCGCATTGAATTAATGAGGCAAATATCAGATTTGAATGGGTTAAGTAATGTCTGGCGAGAGCGCGAGAAGGCGCACAAGGCGACAAGACGACAAGACGACAAGGCGACAAGGCGACAAGGCGACAAGGCGGCGAGAGAGACACAAAAAATATGCATGGATTAATCTCAAGTGTAGACTGGCAGACTTTTAAGCTCTCAGCCAGCTCAGTTGCAAGAGAAATAAATATATTTGAACTTTTCCACAATATATTTTAGCAGAAACTTAACGCTGCGGGCGAGGTAAGGCAAACAGCCACACAAGTAGCCTAATGGACTAAGAAAAAGAGACCAAGATAGGGCATAAAACATAAACAAGTTGAATTGCCTAAGGCCATCAATACGCCTTTAAAAAAAGAACCCAATTTTAAATATGCGCTAATATTGCGCTTAATCAAAATTTTACATATATGTATGTTATTGTCTTAAAGCGTTTGCTCTTGCATTTGATTATACATAGCTAATATAGCTTTGGGCCAACTGGTGTGCATAAGACAAAGCGACACAAAGCTTTAACTTCTCCAGAGCCTTGCATCACTTTTGAAATGCGAACAAAGCCGTAAAAATACCACAATACCACAATAATATCAACCAAGCAGGGGCATGAGCATATGACTGACCAAAATAACGCTCGTCTCATCATCTGCTGGCCTAACTGCCCCGAACACCCATTCCATTTGAATTCAAATCCGTTCCACCCTTTTATTCATCTCCTACGTTCCGTTTGCTCTTCCTGCCAGTGCTCAGGCATTCACATTGTTTTGCTTATTGTCCTTATGTTGGCATGGCAAGCGTAGCCGCGGCAATTGCAGCCAGGAAACCAGTTAGGTAAGCATGTCCCATTCCCCCAATGCTGCAGCAACTGTACTATAGGGAAAATAGCTTATGTCTCTGCTATAAAAACATTCTTTTTTTTCTTATTGTATAAGGGGATCCTTTTCTTTTTAAAACGATAAAATCTTATATGTACTTGTGCTTGCCCGGTTATTTAAATACTTTTACGGAGATCTCAATCGAACAGAGTAGCTTTAATGATATCGATTGTCTATGAACACTTATCGATTTTTGACGATCATTAAACGCCAATAGAAGTTGAAATTTTGAAAAACCAATTAAAAACAAATGAAAGTAGATCCGTGACATATACATATATATCGAGTGCTGAACAATCCTTGCAATGCCGTGTTCTTTGATCGAAAATTACCCATTGGCCATGGCAAAGTTTGGAAGAGTGATTAATTACACTGTTATTATTATGTTTAAAGATGGACAATTTTGACTATTTTCACACAGGGACTTAGACCAACAATATTTTTTTTTTCACTTTAGAAAAAAAAAAATAAATATTTAAGCTTTTGCTTTTTTAATTATTTGCTTATCATCAAAAAAAGTAAATAATTAAAAACTTAATTATTATTTAAAAACTATAGTTAATATTTTTCAACACCAAAGTAATATTGCATCGCTCCAAACACAAGATTTTTAAGTTAATGAAAATTATATACGCTTCGGCAAGAAATTTTTAAATCGCTTTATTTTATAGTCTCCATGTGAGATAAGCAAATTTTGATATATTTAATGGATTCGAAAGAGTACTTTGAGGTTTCATTTCACCTTGTAACGAAATAGATTTTTAAAAAACCGGAATAAAGTTTATTTACATACAAAATATAAGCGCGATTTCATTTTTACAATAGAAAAGCTACGATTTCAATTTAGCATTAAACCTTTTATATATGAAATATATATAAAATATATATTTGCAAGCGATAACACTTAATTTCAGAATTCGAATTAGATAAAGTGTCTTTAGATACTTTAGACAAAAATAAAGAGAAGCTGTGAAATTAGTATATAAATCGCTTAGGAAACGTCGGTTAAGTTTTGCCGCAGCAATGCAACGTATAGGGTATCTCTTAGTCTAGCTCTCTCGAGTCTAGAGCCTTTTTACTTGTTTGGTATATATTGTTTGTATAGCCCGCGGACAAGGAAAATTAAAAGTTTATTTTATCAGTTCAATTAATTTCATTTGCACTGCAAAAACGAAAGATGATTGCAATAAAAACGCAACTGCCGCACTTTCTTAGAACTTTTTAACGAGCAAATGGGTCAGTCAGATACAGCAATGAGCAGTTTTTCAATAGCTTATAATAATAATTAATTTTTCCTTTATTTGAATCAAAAATTTAATAATTATTTTAGTTTTAATAGGGGCTTTAAGTTGTACGATTTTTAGACATTTGAAATATTCGGGATCGTATAAATACGCAACAGTAATTTCGTTTGGAAGAAGGCAATTAATACAATTGTTTATCTTATAATTAGTTAAGCTATTGGCGTTTCAACAAGTATATTCTATTTTCCAACTATGATGGATTTCGTAAACTTAAACATTTTAAACAAGCTATAAAAAATATATAAACTAGCTCTTCTTGGGATGGAGCTATTTGAAAACAATAATAAGCTTAAGTTTATTATGTGCGATCGCATTTTTCACACATCAGTCTGCTTGTGTTAAAACGTTTTCCAAATGGGAATGTACACAACATCCTTGTAACGAAGAATAGTGTCATAAAAGGGACACAACTTGGATTATGAAAACCCCATAAACTAAATTGGCTCGTTTAGGCGTAGCTCATAAAAATGGGAGATTTAACACATGCATATCAGTTGCACACCCTCTTATGGCATAGGCAATCAGATCGAACTTATCACATTTTATCCATTCGCAGGCAGGATCCTTATGGACAGACAAAGTGTAAAAATAAAATTTTACTTGAAGAAAAGGCGCTCAAAAATCATAAAATAATTCAAATAATATAAATAAGCGAACCTTTTAAACCTTTTCTCTGCTTTCTTTGGTACTTCTATTTTAGCGCTCAGCAACATAAGATCATAATACACTAATAATATAAACTACCTTATTGACAAATATAAAAAAAAACCTTTATTTTCGCATGCAAAAGCTTGTGAAAATCCTTATACCCGTTTTTTGCACTGCAACATTTGCGATTTTAACCACTGGACAACGTGCTGGTTTATGGGTTACGGAGCGGGACAGATGAAGTTAGCGGCAAAATTGCAAAATCTATTGTTCTTTATTTGCTGGACTTTTACTATAATTTCCTTGAAACTTGCTTTCATTTTTTTGTTTCGTATTCTCACTTTTAACATAAAAACTTGATTTTAACTGGAGTGCCTCGGTCCGAATATTTATTTATCCTGTTTAATGTTTATTGTCATTTATATTTTAAAGAAGAGCACTGTATATGTGCTCTTGCTAAAGTTAATCAGCTACCAAACTTTCATTATTAATTGCAAATTTAAGTATTAATGTTGCTTGTGTGTGTTGGGAATGTAGTGTATATAAGATCTATCTTGTTTTTTAATTGAAAGTATTGGCTATTATGAAATTTGTTCTGATCGTGTCAGTAATGCTGAGTCTGTTGCAATATAGAAACAAATAACTAAACTGAAAGTATAATAATTCTTGACCTCTAAGCTAATTCGCGGCTTTAAGAAGATTAACCTAGCTGCATCACGGAGTATTTTTATAACTGTTGTAGTAGCTTTCACATGTTGATTTGTGTCCATCAATTAGATTGCTAGTAGAAAATCTAAAATTCAAGTTGGTAGCATGGATGCTTTAGTTTTCAGAGATTTTTGAAATTCTCTTGTGGTAGCTTGTTAAATAGTGAAATATTTGACACGATTAACAATGGTACTCTGCTTAAGAAGCTCAATGAAAATGTTTAATCTAACCCAAACTGTAACTTCTTGTTGAAGCCAACGAATATAAGCTATTGCTAGTCCATTTCAATTCAATTGTGGGGAATGAAATGTAAAACGGGCGCAATGGGTTAAGGCAACTTTCGGTAACACAACAATACCTAGCCATTAATATGAAAATTCTCATTGCAACAAGTTTAATATTACCTATACATTTGCATGGCACTGAAATTACGCTAAGAGCAGAGCATTAAAGTGTGGCTTTTAAGACCAAACACGTAATGGGGGTGAGCTTATAAGCTGTGTAACCAGAATCTGTCGTTTGTTAACTAACGTTAGAAATATAATCCGCTTGCTTCAAATTATACATAGACACAACGTGAACGCCAACATAATAAAGTACAGCTCGTTACAACTTGTTGAAAACCTAGGTTAAGCAATGACCCAAAGCCAGCTTGCTAAGATAGAAATATGATATTTTTCTATTCGGCTGTGAAACAATATTCCTTTCTTTCATGAATTTACATGAAACGCATGGCGTTTTAAACTTGACTTTGAATCCTTTTTTCAAAAGTTTCAATAAATCAATTTAACCAAACATGTAACGCATAATTTAAAGTTAAATGTTCTTCTTTTTTTTTTTAAATTATAAACTTTTTTACTTAACGCACTGGGACAAGAAACAAAAGCTCAAAGGAAAATCTTAGCTTGACCGCTTGCTCTCAAACACATACAACAAAAAGGGATAAAATGCTTTACTAACACTTAGAGTAACTCCCCCAGGATAGGGCTAATGGTGACATATATATGTAAAGGCATAATTTTTATGCTACTAATTGAGTTACCAAAAATTATTCTCTGTACCAAAAGTATGCTACCATTTCACGACTTTCTGTAAACCAACCGCAGTTTTAAAGCTTACGTCATCCAATTTAAAAGGAGTAGAGCAGTTGACGTTCCTCAAAGATCTGCATTAATGCTTTCATTCCATGCCACGAGCTAGTCACCGAATCAGCTGTCAATGTAGGCGGTGCTATCTCCCAAAGAGGCTTATAAAACTACTACCAAACTACTCTGTACTCTTTCCTATATTTTTTTTTTTTATGGTTGAAAATTTAACCCGCTTTTGCCACGCCAAAGAAGTCGTCTGTAATTTAAAGCAGCAGTGTCACATAATAGTTTTCATGTCCTTAGTACAATGTCAGAGGTACAGTGCACTTTGCCCGCTGTATGCTTTTAGTTGTCTCAATATGCAGATCGTCCAATGACTAAACTGTTGCTGTTGTGTAATATTAGCATGAACAATATTGCTCATTGACAAAAGCTCGCTTGTGCAGTGTAAACAGCCCGAAAAGCAGCCAACAGCACGCGGCGCATCTAATTGGCAATGTAGTCAAGAAAAGTAGCGGGAAGATGGCACCGCTTTCTTTCACAAAAATATGCAAAACAAAATAAAATATATACAAAACGGAGATATTTTAAAGTAATAACTTTTGCACAATTATTATTCCTATAACATTGATTTTGTATAATGAAAACAAATATGTGAATTAATTTATAATAAAAGATACCAAACTTTGCTATCGACAAAGTAATTCAATTTTTAGTCCATAATTAGGTTTTTTTTTTGGGGTAATAAAGATTTATAAGCTGTTAAAAGGCATCAAAGTTTTAAAACATACAAGCTTGTCTGCTCTGTTTACGTATTCTAGCATTAAAAAAACTATTTTCTTGTAGTTTCTTTTCATACTCTTCATATCGAAGGTAAAGAGTTTATTGGTTTTATGCATTGTCTGTCAACTATTTTTAATACCCGTTCAAGCTAGAGACTTGAAACTTTCTCAATATCTTTTGCTATAGGCAGCACTAATCTATTAATAATTTTGGAATATCAATTTAGTATGGCGTCTTTGAAAAGTGACCCAATTCTCCCAACCAAACCATTCACAGGTTTAGGTCTTATGTCATTAAATTTGGCTCCAATAAATTTAGCCAGAGGCATCCGCATTCTGTTTGCTTCTTGCTCCACCTATTAGAACAGAATTTTTTCTTGCTGCTATTCAGAGTATTCTGCAGTCGGTTGCGTCCCTTTACATACGTCCCTTTACATGTTTTCTTAATATATTTTCCACTCAGTTAAGAACTTACTCTATGTGCCAACAAGTTACTCGCGAGTCTATAAAGCCAACAAGTTATGCCCAAAAAAAAAAACGAAAATCTTTTTGTTGTGTGTGTTTTTGTTTTTCTTTTCCACTTGCACACATTTTGGCTTGCAGACTTCTCAGTCAGAAAGAACTTCAGCATGGCAGTGCCCAATGTTTGCAGAATAAAGCCGCAAAAAAAAAAGAAATAAAGAAATATATAACAACCAGAGTTAACACGTTTAAAAATTGTATGTGTGGCATTTACAAGTTCACTCAGACTTATGCATATCATGATAAATGTATAAATATCTGCCTGCAGGCGTTTACCACGCCCTTTTGTTGCTCCCAAACTGCTGCTGCTGCTGCTGCCCCCTGCTGCTGCGGCTCCACTGTGTTCAAATTTAATTGATTGACGTTATTTAAGCATTAAGACAGAAAGTTGTGACAGTAAGCAAACGACATGTAAATTTCCTCAGCACACACACACACAGAGAGGAGGGAGATACACCATAAGCATGTGTGTCGAAAAGAAGTAACTTCGGAAGTTGTGATAAATGTAAAACATTATAAGGTAATGTTTGACGTTAACTCAAAGGAAAACAAAGAAAAAAGCTTATCAAGCTAAATGTGTCGCGTTCTTTTGAAAAATTGGTTATTAAAGAACGCGTGGTATACTGCTAGATCGAGGAAAAAAATTCTATTTTGTTGCGATTCTTAAAGTTTATTAAAATAATTGGTTATAATTAAACAATGACATCTTTTATTAATTACGAATATAACAAAAAAAGCTTTAAAAGTGCACACATTCAGTACAGTTAAATAAATTTATAATTTTGTTATGCCTTCCATTGATTTTAGATAGTGAATAATAAGAGTTTCTAAGCATTCACCAACAGAACTTAAGTTAATTCGTCCAAGGTTAGTACTGTTGTAAAATGTTGTGCAAGTACAATAAGTAAATATATTCCTGATCAGAATCAACAGTTGAGTCAATTAGTCAATTAGGGACTTTAGTTTTGTAATGACATAGACACTTAAGATCAGCATATTTCTTTTCAAGCTTGATTAGAGCTTTTCAACTTGTTAGCATTAACATTGAAAACACAACTAATGCGAGTTAATGCAGATATACTCTCTTTTAATATCTTGTTGTTAAAATGTAGAATGTTATTTGAGCAAAAAGAAGTAAAACGGTTTTTTTCAGCACGTTCACAATTAGTTAATTGACTTAAAATTGCTTGTTTTGTTAATGCTGTCTGTCGAGATGAAAGCGAATTTCCACTTCTTACAGACAGAGAACAAGCATGCCAACAGTGTGACAGATTCAGCCAGAGGAGGGACACAATAATAAGACCGAGAGACTCAAAGAGACACAAACTCACTTTAAAGTTCCTCGCACCACTTCGAAACGTAAGGCTTGCGGGCAAGTTGTTTGTTGGGCGGGAGGGCTGGTCGGTTGGAGTAGCTGGGTTAGTTGGTGGGTGTGTGCCCTTGCCTCTGCCCGGGGCAATTGTTGTTAAACGAGTCAAAATATGCCCTAGGTGCCATATCCATGTGTGTACAGTAAAAGATATGCGGTTGAATGTTGTTGTTTTTTTTTTGTGTGTGTTTTTTGGTTTTTCGCTTTGTTGGTCGTGGCGTTTGTGAATGATTTATTAAGAAATTAAACTGCTGTTGCTTTCAATTTGCTTTATACACAGTAGAATTACAAAATACACACAGCCTTACATGCTTGGTTGCATGCTCTTTTTGTTGTTGCTGTAAATGTTATGTTAAATTAATTAAAGCGCAAATGTTGAAAGTTTCGGCTTGCCTTGGGCGAACTGACCTGCCTTTTAGCCATTTGCGAGATGACAACGGAAAAGCTGTTTCAGAAACAGAAAAGTGACTCACACACGCACACACACATACACTTACAACGACGCAACGCATCCAAATCTCGCTCAATTTTATTGCCTCTCAGTTGGTGGACTGTCAAAAGTTTTCGCATGTTGGATACAACTTTGTCTAACCTGTTGGAGCGGGCGGGAGGGGCAGATGCCGTCAGGAGGCTGTAGGGTTGGTAAATGGTTAGCGCTGCAGGTCAAAGCTTGTTGATTTTTGCAATGGCTCCACACAAGGTCAAAACATTTTGCCGTTTTGGTCAAAGAAAATAGGCCAACGTCAGACGATAAAAGCAACCAGCTAGTATGATTTGTTCAAAAAGCTGCCATTGAAGAATAGTTTCAAAACAAACACCAAAATGATTTTGTATCAAGTTTGTTATAATTTGAGAAGTTGACCTTACTTAGGGTCAAATTTTGTACGTTGTGCTTTCATTTTAAACAGGACTAAGTCAAAGAAATACACTTATTTTCAACAATATATGGGACTTATATTAACATCAGACTGAGAGCCGCTTGCTTATCAAAACTTCTGATTCCCATATCCCATAGCCATATCTACATACATACACATATACATATATTTATGGTAATGTTTATATGTATGTGCTTATAATGTTGTGTGATGGTGAAGTTTAACAACTTTTGCCAAATTGTAAAGTCGGGTACGCCTCTTAAGTAATAAAACTTTTACGCCCCCAAAAGTATGCAATGTGCATGTAACAGTAGTCAATTGTACTTATGATCTGTGTGTGTGTGTATGTGCGTGTGTGTATGCCGAGTCAAATGTCACAAAGAAGCGTGTTGCTTAAGCAACAGCAAAAGCAACAGCAAAAGCAACAGCAAAATAAAAAATTCAACAAAAGAAATGTGAAAATATGTCACCGGGTTAAGCAGCAAAAGAAAAAAAACAGCGTTCAGCAAAGGTCTGAAGGGTGTTAGGAGCATGAGGTTGGCGGGTGTGTTCGTGGCATTAAATTATGAACTCAACAATGCATGTTCTATGTAGGAGGGTAGAGAGCTTAGGGGCATGTCCACAGAAAAAATCACATATAAACAGACGCTCAACTAACAGTGTGAGTTAAAATTGTTGCGAGCAAGTTTCGCACATCTCCATTCAATGATTCTTAACAATTTCACCAACTACGTATACTACAAACCTAGGAAACTCCTTTCTAAATTATCATAGCGTTTTAATAAGCATTTGTCAATTTAGCCTACTTTCCTTTATTAAGAACAACAACACATGCTGAATACGCTTTTGCATAATGTTCCTGTTCTCTAGCTAGAACATTACTTGTGATTAAATGTTAAGTAGTTTCATACATTTATACATCCATACACACACATAAGCGGGCACAGCAAATGGCTGAGGGAATAGTCAGGGGCTTATTTGATTTTATTAATGAAATCATTAGTCGAAATGACAAAACATAGCCCCGAGACCCATGACACGGTAAAAGCCCGGTCAGCAGTCGCTCAGCAGGACCGTCGCATGAATTTAATGTAGCATGTGAGTGGTCGTTTCCACAGTTCTTTTATGATTCTCTTGACTCAGACGAAGGGCAAGTTTCATAATATATATTTGGGAACAATGTATTTAGAAGGCACACCTGTTTTCTAGCAAAACATTTAATACTCTATACTTCAAAGGAAGAAGAGTTTACTTCGTTTCCCCGTATGAACTGCGACTTTGACCTGGTTGTAAATAATAGCTGGTGACTAATACGTTTCATGTCCTGCCTATAGCTTTCAATGTTTTGAGTTAAATTCCCAAACTGGGTAGTAAGAAAGCCGTTAGGTGATACTAAGAACTTCAAATCCCCTATCTTCCACAGCTTCTTGGACCAATAAAGTATACTATTTCTAACATCCCTGAGGGCAGAGTTGAAGCATTAAAAGTCTCACAATTCAAGCAACCAACATTTAAAGGTTGACACATGTGCTCAATACATAGTGCGCAATTTGTTGGATGCGATACAATCATAAAGTTATTCAACACTTCACATAGCAAGGCATTTACTTTATATAAAGTATTAGTGTTTGCAGTAATAAAATATCATAGTACACTAAACTCATGGTAAACAAGTAAAAACGTTGCAGTTAGACGCCACCGACTACGAAATACTCTAAGAACTGACGACAGCTTAATAACCTGCGTTCAGGAGTCTGCTTGTAATGAAGACCTACGAGGCGGCAGTGGTAGTTGGGCTAAAAGATAATTTAATCTATATCTATCGTTAAAAGTTGAATGGCAGAGGTAGGTGTGACATCCAAAGCTACCTGTTAAATGAATCGCCATTTCCGACTTTACAAGTTGGTGAGATAAAATGTTGATACAACTTAGCCACAAGGTTCTCTTGGGAGCACCTTTATCTGACCCGCAAAAAGAAAGTGACACTTGCAAGGGATCAAATTGAAGCCAATATACATACTTCGGTTTTAGAGTATAGTTAACGATTTGGGTTACAGGGTATTTCGAATTTCAGAATTGCCATGCTGCAAATGCTTCCTGTTATATTTTTGCGTGTCCTTTTATTGCCTTGTCATTGCTCTATCCACAACACAGATCCTGCCACGACTCCTTTTCATGTCAGTTGCTCATTTCATGCTTTTATTTTGGGGAATAGCTGCCCGTCCGCACTTTACGCTAAAGCACGCCTACGCCACCGCAGCGTCGGTACATGCCGTTGAAAGCTGAATGGTAAACATGTAGTACGACATAACGGTAACGGATGTGGTTATTCACACAAATTAAATATTTGTTCTGCGTTATTGTTGTAAGCGAAGCGTCATCGGCATCGTCCCGATGCGATGCGATGCGATGCGGACAATTTTGTGCATTTGGCAACGCCATGTTAAATTAATTGAGGTAAATTTTTGGTGGATGAACAACAATGTTGGGGTAGCCACAACAGCAACATCGACAACAACGGCGCTTACTGTCAACAGAATCCAAAATACCAATTTACGCAATTCATTTTGGGCGCTTTGTTCGTGTCTTGTGAATCTTTTAAAGGCTTTGCAGGTGTTAAAACAAAATATTTAAACTCTAAGCCCCTACTTTTGGAAAACTTCAATAACACTTTGATATCCATTAAGTCATCTTGAGTTGATTGAAATTGTTTGCATAAGAAATTTACATTTTAATTTCTTCTGCTGCAAGCAGCTATTTTCAAACTGTTTAACACTTCTGAGAAATACCATTTTAAAATTATGAATTTTAAAAGTAGTGATAAAGCACTGTGGCATACTCATTGATACATTTTATATTTGTTAGATTTGGCTAGCTACCTAGACCGCATAAATTGAAAAAAACTTTCCTTGTGCTTCATCAAATTCTTTGTTACGACGATTTAACTTTGACTAAAGGCAAGTTGGGAAGTTGCACATTCTTTTGAATGGAATGTGTAACAATAAACCACTTGCATTCGCCTAGATCTATTTAAGTGGATTCTCTTGTCAGTTCTAGTAGTTCATCTTTCACATTTTTATTTGCATTTTGGTACACTGGCTATTGTCGGGTGGACAGCTTCAAGTGCCATCTAATACACATGCTGGCACAATCGACATCCAGTCCCTTCCATTCAGAACGAGAAATTTGTGAAAACGTTGATGGAACCACCAATTCTTATTTACTTTATTCGACTGAATAACCGCTTGTGCGAAAAAAAAAAAAATGGAAACTTTACCATAGGTCTGTTATTGAAGGGAATCAATTCATCTCTGCTCTACTTGTAGTCTATTTTTTAAATTCTTTTACATTTCGGTTAGAAAGTATAAAAAGGTCTGACGGCTGTAGTATTTAAAAAAAATAGTTTTTTTTGAAAATATCGCACGCTTGTCAGAAACTAAACATTAACCATTTATAATAAAAGCCGTCCAAACAATAAGAAAAAACTTTGAATACAAGAAAATAGTAGAAAGTAAGTAAACAAAAAAAAAATTAAAATAATCGTCTCTTTTTTATGGTAGTATATATTTATATACACACTAAAAGCTTACTACAGAAAAATGAAGACTGCGAAAAAAATGTTTTCAATATAATATTATAATCCCAAGATTTTTTGATTACATGGCAATGGCCAATTTAAAAATTTGACATCAATATGTTAGACAAAGAGCAAACTTTAATGTACCACGCTCGGAGTATGAAAAATCGCGTGAGTAAGATATAGAAGTCCAAAATGTATAATATTTACATGGAGGTCAAGGGTATAGAAACACGCTAAGTCGGTTATATTTGTTCGTATATCTTCAATAACAAAAAGTTTAAATATGCTTTTATAAAAAAGAAGTAAACCACAGCAAAAAACGCTTTGGCAACGGACTTCATTTAGTTTTTGAGTTGTTAGGGTATTTCCAAAAAATGACAAAAAGGGCCATGGTTTATGGGTATACAAAACAGCTCGAACGTTCTTTTGTGCGCTTAACACAATACAATTTAATCAAACCATAAAACATAAACAAATAAAAACGTTGCTCTTACACCAGGGTTCGTAAAAAACAAACTTATTGAAAGTTTATGGTGGCCCAAAAAAAAAGAAATTTGGATCCCAAACTTTTACAACGTATGGATTAATGCGATATCGGTGTTTTAGCTTCCAAGTGATTGTGTATATATATCAAGATAAATGCAATGTTCCAAGTCTCTTACTTTAAAGGTGCCCAGAAAAAGGATGATATTTTATTACCATCGTTAACAAATCGTACATGCTTTTCAAGATGTAAGGTTAAAGATAGGACTAGTTTAGCATGAAAAAAGATTCGTTTAAGACCATAAAGGTGTGTTTGCAGCTTTTTAAAAAGAATCGAATGATATGCAAATTCTGAAAACGGAATCAAGCTTAGAGCACAAAAGAACCAAAGAAACGTGTACGATATCTAATAAAATAAAATCCTTCTTAATATGTCTTATTGTAAATCATGATGTTTTTTTAAAGCAAAATGGATTATGGGGAAACATTTGCCAGTGATTCTTGCCTTGGCTCAGTCAGCAACTCAGTTCAACGCTTGATGTCTTCGTGTGTGTGCGTGTGCACACACAACATATACTCAGAAAAAAAAACCATACGATAGTCAACTATGAACAAAGCTTATATTACTATGCGGTTTCTAACCATGAAACGTAGTAAATTAAACCGTAAAACATGTAGAATCAACAAAACAAAATGAATATGAAACTTATTTTAATTATATTGTGTAAGTTTAAAAACAAATCGGTTAAGCTTTTAATGTAGTATTTAATGTAAATTTAACTTAATAACAACATAATCGCAATTTATGTTCTTCTCTATAGTATATTTTTACTATGATCCGTATTCTCGGAACTTTTCAGTTTCAGTTTCAGGATCATTTTCAAGTTTCGCTGCAAGCCACCATCATTTTATATATTTTGTGTTAAGTTAGCTTAGTTTCATTGACGTTTATTTTATTTCTGGCAATTATATTTCTAACGCTTCTAGTAGACTATGCAACTGATTAACAATAATTTTTATATATGGCTTACGATTAGAGGAAATGTTAAAACTATATTAATTATATTTGTGGTTTCAAAGTAGTTTTTAGTTCAACAACATATTCGTGTTTGATGTTTACTCATTTGAAAGTAACCATAAACATGATTACATATACTAGATATTTTCTCTGAGTGTAGATAAGCACACATGTGTAAATGGATAGACACTTCCCCCATCGAAGAGCTCACCTAAGCACACCAAACAAATCAAATGTAGCATAGATGCGTTGGTTACGCGCTAAGGCGCCAAACGTGCTACCTAAATGTTTGACTTGGCTAGATAAAGACAAGCGTATAGCGGCAATGCGCAGTGCACAGTGCAAGGGAACCGGTAAGGGAAACGATAAACAGGTCCTTTTTATATCAGGTGCTGCACTTCCCACTTCCTACATCCCACTTGACACTTTATGCTTCCCTTTCAGCCTGTACTTGGGCCTGAGTCGCATCGGTTCCGCTAAGACAATAACCGATGTTAATGTATTATACGTGTCAATGTTGAATCACGTTTGACTGATATGTGTGCCCACTCACGCACACGCACACACACACGCACACACACACACACACACACAGAGGCGGTGCGTGTTCTTTTGTTTAAGAGTGCGTTGGCATTATAATACAATCATTGTGTGTGCCGACAGCCAATTCCACAGTAGCTGACAGAGTTGCTGTCGTGGTCCCTTGATAGAAGTGTCACTGTCAATTTGTGACAAATGCCTTTGTCGCAAAATCGAATTGATAAGCCGGCAAGTTGTGCGGAAAACCGTGCCACATGATGACTATTGTATTTCCGGTTGACAGCCGATAACGCAATATTGTGCATTTGGTTATCGATCATAAAAGCTGGGCAGCAAAAATTTGTCTAACGCTAGCTGTAATTCTTTTATTATTAGTGCATTGGATCCATCTCTCCATTACTCTTTAACTAGCCAGAAGTTAGGAATTAAAACTTAAAGCATTTAAACATAAGGTTTTGGTAATTTGAGCCTAACGAAAGAAAAAAAACATATTAGACTTTAAATTTACTTCGTCTTTTACACAGTGTAACAGTTTTAGAAAATAGCGCAACATTACATTTAAGAAATAAGGCTTACAAACCGTTCTTGGTAACTTTAGAATTTAGAATTTATAAGAACCCGCTCGCAGATGCAAGTCTATTGCATATCAATAAATGAATATCAAAATCCTTTTAATCAGCTCAACTGACGAAATTATTGATGCAGGAACATTAGTTATTCAATGATTTTTCAAAATAAGTTGTCGCTTTTTGGTTTAGTGAGTATTAATTCTAACAACTTAAGCTTTGATACTGCGTATGTGTTATAAAGACAATCCCACTTTCGTATCCATTTAGTTGGCCAAAGCATTAAATAAATAAACTAACGCAGCAGTCTAAAACAAAAGAGCCCGAAATACTCTGATACCAGTGTTACGACGGATGGTTTAAGTCTGCTTTGAGTTCCCTACAAAGGTATAAATTGTGTGCAATGTGTTCAAAGATAGTTTAATAGTTCGCAAACATGCCACACAGTTTGGGGGTTGGGGAGGTTATTATGATTTTTCTGATTTTTTCTTTACTTGAACCAAAAAATGTTGTGTAAGAAACAGCGTTCAAGAAACTGCCATAAAAGTATCAAAAGTTGTAAAGTTTGCACTTTCCACTTGCTCAAGTTTTGTCAACTTGCCAAGGCGAAAAATTAAAAATGACAGTTGATAGCAATGAAAGAATACGAAAAAGGGATGATGTGCTGTCAAAGCAGCGACCGCTTTTCGATCCTAACGGCTGATCAAATAATCATATTTTTACTTAAAACTCTCTCGGTTTGAAAAGAAGCTGCAGTAAATTCTAGCTTAAAAACGGTGAAAGGTACACTTATTCAACTTTTCTAGCATCTTTGTCGACATCCTTGTCATTCTTGTTGGCATTCACGTTTTTCTCTGTTTTGCATTTGCAAATCACTCCGTTCAATCTGCTCAAAAAAGCTGACTTTTGAAAGAAAACCGAAATAGTCCTTGAATTGTTCCATATTCGATTGCATTTGCTTTTAAAATTTGATAATAAATTAACCAAAATTGGCCATACCATATGCAAAAGCTCTATTAAGTAATCAGATTATCATAATATTTTGGAGCAAATATCTTAAAATCAAACCGGATATTTCTATCGAATTTCGACTTTGTGTGTTTACTTTTTTTTTGTACGAAAAATCTCACAACCCAAAAATAAATAAGCTTATAACCAGAATATTTAACTAATCTGAATACCCTAATACCAATATTCTGTTTTCTTAGAGCGTTTTATTTTTGCCTTAGGAGGCTTTAGCCAGCGCCGTCTAACGGCGTCGCCTGCTCAAGCAAATTTTGTAAGTGCACAAAAACTTAGTTTTGAGCTTAAGAGCTGTCATATCCGATGAAAGTGTGCTTGAAATTAAATTAAATAAAGTTTTGTTCGATGACAACCCTTATACAATTTTCCACTTGTGGCCAACTTGAGTGTCATTTTATTTATACATTAAAGTGAATACATAATTTAAGAAAAAGTTTTGTGACAATAATTTAACTTGTCTGGATTTTGATGCGACTTTTATGCGCGTCTTGCTGCCACCAACTGGGATAATATGCAAAAGTTTAAAAAGCTAACAGCTTACAGCGTCGCTCTCAAAGATAGTTGGCCTGCAATCAGAACAAATAAGAAGGCTCTTGTCGAAAGAACTCGACTGGAAGCTACTCCGAACTCTAGGATTTAACTATTGAACTTTAACCTTTTTACATATTCTAAAGTCAAGAACTAACTAGCACCGACTACTTGTGTATATCGAAAACCGGTAAGGATATATTTAATGTGAAACAAACTTGTATTGCCAATGGATTAGAAAATCTAGGGTCTTTTGAGAAACGTTTTTTACTTTCGTAATAAAATTGTTTCTCTAACAAATGCCTTTGATATTGTTAAGAAACTCAAACCTTAAGAGAAAGAAAGTATAAACTTTAAACCCGGTTCTCTGCAGCTCCTAACCGAACTCTAAACCAAACGCAAGCAACGTATTAAAGCCGATAACTGAACTATCCCATTTTTCCCGGCAGAGTTCAATGTTAAGTGTTATGTTTTCTCCACTTCAATTTCCATCTTCTTTTACTGAGTAAAAAGGAGACCAAACAACACGTTCGCATATGTGTATAAATACATACATAAAAAAGAAGATCTTGTTTCAATATGCTGTTGTTGTTGGCTCGCTGTCGGCGCACAAGTCGACATGGAGGCGCCATTGGCTCGACATTTTCGCAGAATAAATTTGTTATTTGCCATTGCTAAGCCAAGTTGGGCCAGTATGCAAAGAAAAGTTGATTAAACAACAAATACACACACACACACATGTACACGTTTAAACTTGAAATTGTTTTTTCACTTTTATGATATAAAAAACAAGAAAGGAATTATCGCTAGTTCTAAAGTCTATGTCTGTGAAAGTATTGAACAAAATAAAACCGAAAACCAATAAATATTTATTTAAAAACGCGAAAAATCATGGAAAGTGTTTAGGATTAAATTGAAGTCAAGTAAGTGTTACACACACACTCAGGAAGTTCGGTATATTTTTAATTGAAAGCCTTATTAACTTGTAGTTACTTGTTCTTTAAAAACAACTGTTAACTGTTATTGAACCTTTAAGGAAAAACTTTCTTCTTTAAGGTAGTCAGGAATTAATCTGTTAGTAAAACGCATATATTTTTCTTTTTTTTTTAACAATTTTAGCAGCAGTTAGTACAACAGAAGCAGTCAGTTATAAAACTTGTCAACGTTTGTTTGGCAGGTTTTTCTTGCGACGCCTTTTAATTAGTTTCCATTAATTAAGTTTCGAAGTAATTTTCAACTCTTATAAACTTTAAATAATTGCGCCGATAAGACGGTTCGTTGCCTAGCAAAAGCAAACAAAGAAAGTAGCCAAAAACACTATGTTAATTGTCAATGCAATTGCATATATACATACATACATAATTCGCATAAATATACAAAAACTCATTGTTATGCAAAGTTATGAATACATGCATACATATGTATGTATACATAAATAAAAAAAAAGCAACCCCAAATATGCAGAACATACACACACAAATTTATAAATATGTATGCATATGGTGTCTGCTTAACATCTACATACGAAGCTGTTGATATTGATACTTCAGTTGCTCAGGCTCGACCTGACATTTTTGACAAACGCATCAACAACTGGCAATGACGGGACGCAACTAGAAAGCCCCGCACGATTTGTAAACAATTTAATGTCCCTATCAGAGGGAATTTCGGTCAAAATGAATCCCAAAACAACGATTTTTAGTTAGTTTAGTATTTTTTTACTAATTAAAACACAAACTTTTCCCAATTACCATAAAAGGAACATCACTTAATATTTCAAGTATATCACAACAATTATTTGTGTCTGTCTTTTATCCGTCTCCACTTGCACTTGCGTTCTGAACCAAAAAGTAGGAGAGCTTAAATAATGTATTGAAATCACATGTTTTTGCTATCTCTTTGATTGACGTCTTTGTGGATACAAGAGGAAAAACCCATGTCTATTATCTTAATTGAATATTGGAAAACTTAACTGTATATCTATTTGTGTGAGGAAATACTTATTACGTATACAAAAGCCAAAATAATGTGCGCGATGTAGTGGAATATAGTAAATGATTGATCAAAGCCAACGTATGCATTGGAATAATATATGAAAAAATTCAGGCCAAGTGCGTGTATGTGCAAAAACATTACACTCATTTGGCTATACACACATACACACATACATACATACATACTTATATACATGTATGTACATAGGTCTGCATGCAAGTATGTCCAAAAATAACAAAACAACTTGAATGCGACAACACGTGCCTGACGCCAAAGCATCAATAAAATTCATAAATATTTGTTTATGTATTTTGAATTAGGCACTGCTCATACGCTTTCACCCCTCAAACAATAAAACAAAGTAAATGCCAAACATACAGCGAATAATACTCAGAGCCGCTGCAAATAATTCCAAGCGGCAGGCAAACGAAACACCAAATGCGGCAAAATTTTGCATAATTTGTTATTTATAAAGAGTTGCTTGTGTTTTATTGTACTTTACTATTTAAAAATTCCTATCTATGAAAAGATATATTCAATGTAACATATTCGCTTAGACGTCATCAAACAGATAGAATTTTCAGCAATTTCCTGTGGGTAAAGTGGTTTTTAGTTAGATATATTATTTATGGTTAAAAAACATTTGTTGGGCTTGCAAATATTCCTTCTTTTTTTTTCATTTGCTACTTAACAAATGTCGATAAAATATTTTGTCGCCTAGATCATTAATCATATACAATGATTAATGCCTAGATGATAAATTTTTGCTAGTGTGTCACAGTGTGAGCGTGTCAACATGTCAACATTGAAGCTAAAGTTATAAAGTTATAATTGCCTTTTACCATACAAATTAAGTAAAAATATATTATAATATTATGATGCATATATGTACAAAGACATCGTTTTTCTGATAAGCTTTAAAAAAGGAAATAGTCTCTAGTTGAGAAAACTTACAGCTCAACCTTAAACGAAAGCTTTTATTTATCACCTTTTTTTGTTATAGGTTTCAATAGTTGAGTGTTGCGCAGTTTTTAAAAGTTAAAGCTTGGCGATAGGCTTTTTATGTATACAACTTTTGACGTTACGAAAACGGTTTCCAAGTGATTTTTTTTCTTTTATATCAATTTGGCAATTTTATTTGTCATTTTTATGAGCAACTGCAGCCGTGATTCAAGTCGTCAGATCGAAGACGGCTGGTAAATTTACTTGTTTTGTTTTGTTTGATTTGACTTGTGCGTAAACTTGGCCAGAAATAACTGTGCCTGTGCACATTCATGGGGCTATCAAATATCCATATTCAAGGTCGAAGCAACACAACACAGCTCAGCTCATATGACGAATGACGAAACCGAATGACGAAACCGAATGAGATACAGAAACCGAAATCGAAACCGATGCGAAACCAAACAAAGCACAACGAAATTTAACTTCACTGTACCTAATGAACTCAAGCGTCGGAGCGTTAAATGGCCCATCAACATAGGAAAAGACGGTTCTTTTTTTTCTAAATAGAGTATTTTAATTTGTACTGAAATAAGTACGAAATAAAAAAAAGCATAGAAGTCGCCATAAAGCCATTATGCTGTCTATCTATTTGTCTGTTATAAGCAGTTTTTTGTCTGCGTTTTCAAGCTATCGCGCTGAAATTTTGGGGATGGTCTTCATTTTGCTAGAGCAAATATAAATATCGATTGGATAAGACCACTGGGTCATACAGCTGCCTCACAAATGCCAGATTTAAAAAATAATCATAAATCGGCAAAATTCAAGCACAAATCGTTTGGGAACTTGATCAAACTGTCATATTAACGTAACGACATACATACAAATTCGGTTCATAAAAATATGCCTTGCGTTCGTAGATAGGAGATGTAGCGAAATGATGTTGTAGTTTAGTTTGGATTTTATGAAGGCTTTTATGAAATCATGAAACAGCTATCTTTGCACATGGGAGGGACAGAAAAAGTAGCAAGATTGGAGTAAAGTGAAAACGGAAATGAAAAGGAAGTGGCTATATTTTTACCTAGAGTCCGGAAATTGGTTGGCAATAAAGAAATGACAATATTTAAATGCCACTTACACTTTACTCCCACTTTAAGTACTAGCATTAGAGTATTTCGCAGTCGGTCGTAACATTTTTGCTGTTTTATTTTTGTTTTCTTCTAAATATACTAATCGCAAGAATTGCTCATTTTATTGCTTTCAAAGTGTTTCTAAGGTTGCTCCTCTCCCTGTGAAATGTGCACGTGCTAACTTTTTGCTTCCGTAATGTTTGCGACTGCAAAGCGACACGTCGTAAAATAGTCAAAAAAAAGACACGATATGGAAAACAGAAAGAAAAAAAAAGCCAACATCGTCAAAGCCTAATATTAAATGCCTTGCAGCGCACAGGGCAGGTATTCCTCAAACCGCAATTCTTTATACAGTCAAACTTCCAAATAACGAAAATTTCTAATTGCCTAAATGCTATTGTTCTTTTTCTTATGATTTTGTGGCCGAAATGTTTTCGTTTTTGTGATAAACGCAAGTCCAGTTGGAACAATGCAAACATTATTATCATAAGAAAAATAAATACATAAATTATGTTGTTGTTTAGAAAAATTCTTTGCTTGAAGTTCGTTATACGGAAGTTTGACTGCATATCGATGTAAATCGGTATGCATAAATCAGCGTGTTGTCTCAAATGTGACTTCATTTCTTACCATATCCAGGACACACATATGTATGTTACTGCTTAGACCATGAGTGACAGTTGAGTTAGTGCGTGTCTTGGGGTGTAGTTGTTGATTTATGTTCGCTTCGCAATTGTAATCACAACAAACGTGTTTTTTTTTGTTTTTGTGCTTCATTCGTTTTTTATTTGTGTGTTTTATATCTGTCACAATTTTGTGGGTTTTTGCAAATAATTTTCTGTTACTTTTTGCTTTATCGCCATGTGAAAGCGCAAAGTGAATATAAATTTAAAAAATTTATTTGCAAAGTATGCGTTTTTGTAAATAAAATCTAACAATCATATATTATATTAAGAAACTTATTAGAACGTAGTAAACTAAGGTCCAAATTGCCGTTAGCTAAATTCTAAACAAATTGGTTGCCTTGGTAAGCTCGAACCGTTTTTCTTAAATCCATAAAGAACTTTTATTAAAAAGTAATTGTCCCCTTAAAGGTATTGCTAAATCTAACAATAGATTCAGTTATTATTTTTTTTTTCTTGATTTTTTTTTTCCTTAAACTTTATCGAAGTAAGTAAGTAAAAATCGATAAAGGTCACAAAAAATTGCTTCTACTCACAAACAAAAATTGCCTAAAATATATTTTCTATTTTTGCTAATGTTTTTAAAAGTGTTTCGCTTAGGGTTAAATATTTTGCTCGCTATGAAACATTAGTTTCCGTTTTATGTAATTTATAATTGGAAAATCAGTTTTTTCGTTTACAAAATAAATGTAAAATACAAATTTTATTGCAATTTTATATTACTTACATTTTGCTTGGTCAATGACTGCCCAAAACAAGTTTTTTTTTTATTCATCTTAGCTTATTATATGTATAATACTCCGTTTACTATACCACTCAACTATGCGATTATGTTACCTTATAGAATCGCAACATGCACTTTTTTAAAGAACCTTTATAAAGACTCCAAATTATATATATTGTTAGCCGATAAAGATGGGTAACCTCTGCTTTAGGTTGATTTTGCACTTTAAAAATGCATTTAAATAAAAAATAATTAATTAAATCATGAGCCTTGGGAGTTTCATCCAATATACTTCACTTCAACACCCCTAAAAATGTTTATAATAGGAGTTAAATAAAAAATATATTCTAAATCGAAAAGAACTCTTCCTTATTGCCTATCTAAGCGACTTAATCAAAGTCGAACACATGTTCGAGAAAAAGTTTAAAGTTCACCTTTGTAACAAAAAGATGTGGGCAACTTTATAAAAAGGTTCACCACTAACATCATACACCGTAACATGGTACATTGATGTAACCAAAACTTAGCAAAGTTCTGTTCTTAAAGTGTACCCAAGCAGCAATAATGGCACTTAATGAGGCCGAAATTGAGTCATAGACATTTTGGAGGCACAATATCAGTTCTCTCTAAGATGGTTCATGTTAATATAGCAGAGACCATAGGTAAGCAAGATTAGGGTCAGAGATACGCTTTATAGGGCCAAAACTTAACTATGAAATAAAGAAAGAAACAATCAATTTTAACTAAAAAACGAATACTCTCAAACAACGAGCTGGGTAGGGACACTAGGACTCAAGAGAGCCAAATTTTTTTCACGATGCCTAGCACTTCTTTAAAAGAACGCTGTAGACTAACAAGTCACCGAGCTAGGCTTAAAATAATTAGTAGATTAGATGAAAATATAATTCTTCTTACACATTATAGCAAAATGTTTTACAATTAAAATAAATTATATGCATGAGATGTATAACTTTCTAATGCATCTAATGCATAAAGACGAATCTTAAAAGGGGTATTTCAAATGTAGGATTTATCAGGAAATATTTCAAATTCGGTTAAATAACTACTCTTTGCATTCGGTTGTCTCAGTTGTGAAGCTATTTACTTATCTTCCTACCAAATTAGACAATTACTTATACGTCGTCCCTTTGTGTCTGATTGCAGATCAATCCATTTAATAATTATGATTCTGAATTACTTTATTATAATAATTTTGTTGTTGTTAGTTGGGCCACTTAAATACACATTTTTATCATTAAAAAAAATTAAATTAAACATATACATAAATGACCATGTTTTTTGTGTATTATTATTGTATATATGTATTTGCGTATTATAGCATTTTACACAGACAACCAAGCATAATTAGACTCAACCTCATGTCATAGGAAACTCTAGAATTTGATCTGTATATATACATGCAAGACAGCAAGATTTGCCTAGAACCCATTTTGTCTTAATTACCTCATCATTATGGTTTTCCCTTCGAATCATCTCTGAATTGGGGCATATTGATATAAAATAAAGGAACGTAATGTATTTTTGTATGCATATCTCTTACGAAATATATAGAAAACAAAAGCCGCTTCAATTTATTTGGGATACAAAACATTCAAATTTATGTACCATGAAGAGGCACGGAAAAAAGCAACAAAAATAAAATAAAGGAGAATAAACCTAAACAAATTTCATTGCGCGTTCTTTCCTGAACTAAGGCCAATCCCCCAAACCACACCTTATTTTTAGGCGAGTGCAAACTCCACCCTAAGTAAAATTGCTTGCCACGCATTTCGTTTTTGGCAGCCACAGTTATTACTCATTTACAGACATTTTGGCCACAATGAGTTAACAGTACGGAGTGGGTAGGGACCTTTTGTTTGAGTACAGAATGAGCAGCAGGATGCCCAGAAAAAGTTTTAAATCTTTGAATGAATTTTATATACAAAAGCAAACAAACGCCAGGTGAATGGACTGTTTCGAAAGGCAACAGGGTGGAGGAAGGAGAAATGAACCATATTTAAAACTTCATACTCCATTACCCTTATGACCATACCCAGCATCCTCCTCATCATCATCATCATCATCATCACTGCTGGTATCTTTCACGTCCAGATCCCAAACGTCAGCTTCATGCCGTCGTATATGATTTCTGGATTATGTTTATTGATGTGTTTCGTATAATAACGCCTTTTCCCTTCCTCGCTCTGTGCACAGCTTAGTGACATACCGACGCCAGCAATCTATAGAAGGGTTGAGCTACTGTCTCACCAGAGTGTCGCGTCAGAAAGTTAAATCGGAACCTGGCAAAGCTGCAATTTGTGTTAAAAATACGAAAGCTTGACTTGTTTAAAATGTATAACATTTTAATTACTTTTAAAAGCAACTAACATAGTTTAAGCTTAAAAGTTTTGACTGCTTAAATTTAGATTAGTAAGAGCTTGACGTAATCCGATTCTATATAAAAACAGCTAATCATCGCAATATTAAATATACAGTAAATTGACAACTTTTAAATAGTTTGTTCAGTTTCACTTTTATTATGCAATGCTAATTGAACTGTGTGTCAAGTGGAATTACCATTAATTTTATATTTATTCCGAAACGTAACTATTGTAGCTTACTTTTCCCTTGACCATAGAATCCGTAGCTTAAATCGACGCTTATTTAAAATATTTGTGGACAAACATACAAACAAAAAAATGGGGTGCAATGAATTTGCTCAATAAAAGTCAATTTAATGTCAATACTATAAAATTTTTCATCAGAAACACATGTAAATTCGCTTTAGCCATGTCCGTTCGTATTATTTTAAAGTTTACCACGGGTATGTCAAGTTATTCAAACTAAAAATGATTATTATTATTATTATTATGTTATTTTTGGGAACAGTCCAGAACGCTAAGAGTGGAGTCCAGTGGAGTGGCAAATTTAACGCTACAAACTCAAAACGGATGACGTAATGCTGTGGTGCTTTCTGTTCATTTTTAAATTCAACTCTGCTGGACAGCACAGCAGTGACATCGGCGTAGGTCGCGATTATTGCTTTTTCCCCGTCAACACATCCAATCAGTGTTTAATATAGGCATATGTGCAGCACACAAGGTCAACCTTCGAACAGATGAGGAGCCATGTGGATTTTGTTTTATCGTCTGCGTCGCTGTAGCTTCGTTGCTTTAGAAAGCTGCTAAGCTAAAACAAGTGTGGCGTCAAATCACTCTTAAGCTTGCTAAGCAGACCTTCATAAAAAACCATCTGTCAAAAGCTTGACGAATGGCCATTAACACTGCCACTGTACAGGTGACATTAACAATGTCACAAAGTTGTTTTAGAAAGCAACTGTTCCCACACTTGTGTACTATTTTAATTTTAGGGTGTAAGATTTTATTTACCATAAATTCGATTCGTTTACCAAAAACCTTCCTTGTATCCTGTTTTCCTTGCCTAAACTCATTAGTGTAAACCTGCTGGAGTTCACTCTTACTTCCTTTAACATATATTTATACCAACAACAAGATTAGTTGCATAGTTAATTAAACTTTACTCAGCAAGCCCAAATTCATAATTCAAAGCACATATTAGCACACCATTTGAGTTGGAAACAAAACTGACAGTTAAGATAACGATAGAAGCTTTGAAAAAAATCACTGAGTATTCATTGGCAATCATAAGAAAGTGTAATGTTTAACATGAATTTCGACCAACCAGCGTAGCGTAATTGAGTATTGGACGACACATTCCAGAAACACATCATTAGCCTTTGAATCGTTATACACATGAACGCTTAACGTTCTGGACAGCATTCAAAGGGCATTTAAATGAATCTGGATGCAATGCGTATCGCTCCATCTTACTAGTCAGTTGTATATATCTTTATGTGTGTGTGTGTGTGTGTGTGTGGGGGTGTAATAAAACGAATTCAGAGAAGCAAATTTAATGAAATATTTATTAACCTTGAGTCGGGCATATGCAGACAGCAGAAGGACGACAAAGCTTCATTGTTGCTTTAAGCATATATTTTATTACAAATTCCAATAAACTTCATGGCGTATGTGTGATGCGCGTCAACGCTCGCTTTAATGCCTTGGCTTGCCATATTGCGATGTGATGTGTGATATATTTGCTTGATTTATTTCTTCTGCCGCTCACAATAATCACAAACATTTGATAGCAGGTCAGTGTCTGAATGTTAATTGTCAAGCCAGGCTAGACCAATGGCATTTAATGGAATAATTTATGCATATAGACTAAATGATTGACAGACACCAAACGCAGTATGAGATGGGCTGAGATATTCTAAAAGCTTTTGTTGTTATTAAAATTGTATTGCTTTTCATTTTGGTGCGACATTTGATTAGATTTGTTCAGCTCGTTCGCAATATTTGCTAAACAATTTGATTAAGGGCACAATTGAGTCAATCGATGTTTTCTGTTTCTGTTTCAAACAATGAACTAATTTTTAATAAGCTGCATGTTTGCAATTCCATACTTTAATATGCTCATATGAATGTGTCTTTAAATCAAAATATTTTATTTAATGACAGCCACGCAATACTATTATTGTATTGTAATGTATAACATCTAGGCAAAGCAATAAAACAATTGTGATATTTGTAAAACTACAACAAAGTTTATAAATATTAAATAAATATGTTAGAAAAAAATAAACATATCTTATGCGATAAGAATATATAAAAGCAGTACACATGTTTGACATTCATTTACTCATGAACAATCAATTGTTTTCATACTTGATTGCAGTATTTCTAGAAATTTGAGTATCACAATCACTATTATACTTATTTTTTTGACTAATACAGAAAGATTTTTAATATTATGACGATGTCTTCCACAAGTCTTCCGATTCCATTATTTTAATATCCCCAACCCATGAATTGGGAAAAACAAACAATGGGTTTGTGCAAAAGTATGTAACTGACAGGAGGAAGCATCTCAGAGACTATAAAAGCTGAAAGTACATCAGATTTTCCTTGGGCATAAGCTTAAGTTCAGTCACCAAGCTTAGAATCATAGATTAACAACACAGGCAAACGCTCTATACTAGGGTTCAGATATTTTCTAGACAAAGTTAATGGAATAGAGTCATCAGACATGTTTTTGGCTTCATCATTAAAATAAATCATTTTTGAAATTAATATTTAATTTAATTCCGACTGCGATAAGTAATCAATTAACTATTTTTAAAATAACAGTGCAATGATTAAATACTCCAGAATAAAAATTATTTAAACATTTTTTAAAATAGTCAAATTTAATTAAAAAGTAACTCGACTACGTTTTATAAATTTTTTTTGTATATATTTTAATTTTCTTATCAATTAACAATCAGTTTTGCAGCACAGTTTTGCCACACTATTTAAAACACAATAAAATGACACAGTCAACTTAAGCTAACTTTGGTACATTCAAATGTATGTATAAATTCGCGTTGTATTTTTAAAACAAAATTGAACCACATTTTTGGTTTCTACAAGGGCTGAGAATTATAAAAGATTTAAAACTTAAAAATTAAAGGAAGATATTAGTTTTTCATTTTCAAAACGATATGATTTATTAATCTATTTTATTCTGCTCATTAGTTAAATTATACACGTTTTATTAAAGTAATCTTGTACTATATTTTCCAACTTAATGGACTGTGAAAAGTACATATTTTCTGTTGTATTTTGGTTTAAATCATATTACATCTTTTTTTTAACAAATTGTAATAACATGAGCTTGCTATTTTTTTTCCAATTTGGGAAAACGAGCGATTTGAAATCATCAATATGATTAAAAAACAGTTTGTGTATATATAAATAACCAAAAGATTGAATATAAAAAAGCTGTAATTTCAAGCAATTTTGTATGTTACACGCAATAAGACAAATTTGTGCCTATGTAAGCACATATTTTGAATGATTGACAAAAAGTCTTGAATGACATTACAAATTCGAAGTCAACAATGACTTGAGCAATCTGCAAGAAAAGCCAAAATGAGTTTCAGGAGTTTGAGACATCGGAAACTGATGTACATAATTATTAATACGACGTATCTCGATTACATGCTAAAATTAGCAAATACTATTCAACAAGCAGGAGAGCGTGGAAGGAAGTGGAATTTTAGGCAGAAGTTTTTTTTGGAGCACGGTCGAATGACCTAAGCAGAAGTTTGAGAACATTCTCTATAGCTAAATTTAGTAATCTTACCAAAAAGAAAAAACTAAAAAAATCTTAAACATTAGATTGTTTGATATCTAAAGTCTATTTAGTAATGAAATGAATGACTTTATTAACAATAATAAAAATCAAAATAAATTTTCTACTAATTATCAATTAACATTTTTCTACATCTTCCTTTGTTATCTTTATTATTTTTAAATCTACGTTTTTTATTTAACGTTTAAGAAAAGTGTTTCGCTTTAACATGCTACTTTCACAGCTAAAGGAATTTTGCGATTCCGGCCACTGTGCACCGTGAAACTTAACAAAATAAGTTAATTGAGGTGCAATTACATTTAAAGTCATCAAACAAACATGCCATTCCAGATTTGTCGAAAAGACCTTTTAGCAACGCATTGTCTTCACCATCTTGTTTGTCGTTATTCACATTAACTTTTAAGTACCTGTTAATCTTCTACCCTTGCAGCTTCTACACGATAAAGCAGACGCAAATGTGCCGCATACGTCATTAGTCACACCACGACAAAGCTCAGATTGCGTTGCTCTTTTTTTTTTTTTTTGAGCAATATGCCGTTCAATTTCAGAGTTACTTTGTTATTATGCCCTAAGACCATTAAATGATAATGGTTTTGTACACATGTATGCAAGAGGCTTACATCTATATCAAAAAGCTCGAGAAACACTAAAGATAACAGAGATTTAAATGGTGTTTTTAATCATCAGCGTAGTGGTGCAAAACTCAGACTAAGATTACTAAAATTGTATTGCATACTTTTTGGGGTATGCGGAAATCTGCCTTCTACACAATACACAAAGTAAACAAATTGTATTTGTTTTCACTTTCAACACCAAATTCACAATATCAAATATTTATATTGGCTATTCTTTGTATTTTAATCTAGTTTCAATAGAAAACGATTGTTCGCTCACTGCCTGGCAACAGCTTATCTGCGATAAACAGATTCTTTGCAATTCGCGTGGTCAAATTATGAAAATAATTTGACAGCTTGCTGTCGCACTAACAACAAGAAAGAATCGATAGGAGCTATTAAACTTTCAAAAAGTTTTTGGAATATTTGAAAGCATTTAAAGAATTAATCTTACCGTTTGCTATTTGACTACACCACTTAAGCGTCTATTCGCCTGTCCGCGTCTTTCTATCTCTCCCTGGTGCTCTCATTTTCTGCTTTCCTTAGCGTCTTTTGGCCATTACTTTTGTAAGACTGTGTGTGTGTGTGTGTGTGTGTGTGTGTGTGTGTGTGGGAGTCTGTAAGCGTCTCTTTGAATTTCTTCGTGTTTGCCCAAGTAGCTTTTACTTTGGGGCCTCAACTTGGCCAATAGAAAATGCGTGGCATGCCGATTTTATGGTTGTTCTCGTCAGCCTAATGTGCTTGTATTTACTTAAACGTACAAAACGGCATAATTCAGTGGCAACAGAAGCGGGGTCAAAGGCATTGTCCGCGGCTGGCGCTGTGCACACCACATTAGCGCCCACTTTATTTTTGCTCAACCTCTGATGAGCAGCAAATTGAATTTTATTGACTTGATTCGATTCTTCCCCCTTCCCACTTTCCTTTCTATGTATTATTGTTGATTTTTTCCTCGTTTTCCTGTTCGCTGTTGTTGTTACTATCTTATTTATCTGCCTGACATTTCTGACCATTTTGCCTGCCCCTCTGCCGAGCAACTGGCCGACTGCTTTTGTATACACAATAAACTGATTTCTGATTATCATTGCATAATCAAATGACTAAATCCGCGCGACCTTCCTGACGGAAAGACCAATGAGACATGAGAGATGAGACATGAGACACGAGACACACTCAGCAGGCGTTCCATCTCCCCCAGAAATTTTAATGAAGCGTATTAAAATTTAATTAAATAACAATTTGCACAAATGTAAATAAACACAACGCTGCTTATGCAAAGTGAGAAAGAGCAACGTAAAGAAGCTAGAAGCTGCCTTCCAACTGACGACTGTTGATAAACGAAGCGAAGGCTGATGGAAGTGCGGGCGCTGGTGTTCTTTTTTTTTCTGCTGCCTGGCCAACGCCCAGTGCGGCAAACTTTGGTCATTAAATTAAGTGCACAGGGCAACGGCGACAAGGACGATATGACGTTCAAAAGCCAAGCATCGAATGACGCCCACAACACCCATGACCTTGGTTACTTCGACTTTCAATACACGTCTCGCCAGTAAAAATTGCCGCAACCGTTTTATTTATTTTTCGTTTTATTTTATTATGTATATATAATTATCTTTTTCTTACGTTCTATCAGACCAAAGAAGCTTTCTCGGACCCCATAACCATATTTTTAACCAGCAATAAACCCCGAAGTTGCATGATCACATCCATCTGTCTGTGTAAACGGGTCCTTTTAAGTTGATACAAGAGTTATTTGTTTTATAACTAAAGTTATATGTTAGGTTTCTAATACGCAAAATTTTTAAAAAGTTAAGTTTTGGGTCATTGATAATCGTAGTATTTATTATTATCTATTACAATTTCTAACCATAGTATACCGATTTAATAAAACGTTTCATATGAAAGTCTTCAAATTCTGCAGAATTGTAATATTAGCATTTTCTTGCAACTTCTATTTAACTAATTAAATATAAAAGCTGCAATGAATATAATATTAACCAACCTAGGAGCTGTACCAGCTTCATTGTTCATCGCTGTATTTAAAAGCTGAAACCGTTCAATTTATTCTTTGAGTCACACTGTTTACTGTCAGCTATTAAAAGCCCTTTTCATTAATGCGACGCATTGTTAATGTGCAGAAAAAAGTGTATCAGTGTCATAATGCTAAGCTCTACTTTAATAGCCAACTTATTAGTACTTTTTTGGGTTTTAACAATCATTTAGCAACATAGTTGTTTTTCCTCTTGCGAACAACTTGGCTTAGCACTTTACAATTGTTTCGGCAATTTTAAGTTTATTGCTTTTTTTTCGACACGAGCACATTATTGCGTGCTGTCTGGCAATTAAGTATTTATTACGTCGCAATGGGCTTCAAGCTGCGTACGTCATTTTACGTCTGCTTTTATAATCTGGTACTTAAGGTTGAACGGTATATTGGTTTTGTACAATGTTCGTCATGATCTTTCTGTTTAATAATATAATTATAATTACTGTATTGCTTTTAATTTTACTTTCAACAGAAACAGGATTTATGTAGATAGTAGATATTATTGGTTTTGTTGTTACGCTTTGTTGCTTTTATATAAGCTTACAACAGACATTTCTCCCACGCGCTTCGATGGCCTTGCCGTCTTCTTTGTTGTGTCTGTGTTTGTTTGAGGTTAGAACAATAAAATCATATATAATTTACATAAAAATATACTAAATTTATCAAAACTTTATATTAAATAGTATTTTTTAAATATTCTTAAGAGACCCTGCATGACCACCAGCTACCAGCTGGGAAATCGAAACGCGTTTAAGTGCAAACACATTGTTTCGCGCTGCTGGATACCTACCTTAGTATTGCAATAATAACAAAACAATTTTTTAAAAATATTTATCAGTTACGTAAAGCTTTTTTACAGGCTGTTTTGCAGTGGACGTAAAAGCTCGTTTTAAATTTATCGTCTTATTCAGTACAAGAAAATTAAAATATATTCAAATATCATGTACTCGTATGTACGTAACGGTCAGATCCGCGTTCGCCGACTTTTAAAATGGCCTTAGATAATAGACTTATCCTGTATATTGACGTCAATTTGCGCACAGTCAACAGTGAGATATTTGGCAGAAATAGTAGGGTTAACAACCATGATGAAGCCGCCATAACCCAATTTTCTGGGCTAGCCCAATGTTGATAAAGTCTTGCGTCATTAATGTAACCTCAGTGCTCTACTTCACTTTACTCAGCATAGCTTCTTTGTATTGCTTAAAGAGTGTTTAAGATAGTTTGTAACATTTTTAATAAATTCTCTACTCCTCCCGTGTTATTTTGTGTGCTTTTCGTTACACACATTTTTGATTGCCTAAATGAAATCTTAAATTTGAAAATATAGGAAGCGTATTTAAGAAACGCATGAATAACAAAAATCGACAAGAACAAAATTGGTTGAGAAATACCGGTTATTGTGCTTCAAAAGATTGTCGACTTTTCCATTAAGTTCTCTAAGACATAATTGAACTTTACGCTGTCACATTAAGAGATTGGTAATTGCTAAGCTTAGTTAAATAATTTAAATTACCTCAAGTGCTATCGCATATTAACTGTAATAAGAAATCAAAAGTGCAATGCAATAACAGTTTCTTAAAATAATCCTTTAGATCGCATTGAATGGGCTGAAGACTTGGGTATCCTAATGGACCCAAAACTTAAGTTTGACAAGCATATCACTTCTATTATAAATCGAGCATCCAGTACCCTGTGGTTCATTAAACGCTGGTGGGAATAATTCGATGATCCCTACCTGACTAAAACTTTTTATATCTCTCTTGTACGACCGATTCTCGAATATGGATCTTCTATATGGTATCCCAAATACAGGGTTCATCATGATAGAATTGAATCGGTAAAAAAACAATTTCGGACCTTGCTCTCGCAGGTTTAAACTGGGATAGTACTATTAACTTACTTTCTTACCAAAGTTGACTTTTATAAATAAATCTTTCTTCTTTTTCCGATCGCAGAACTATGTTAGGAGTAACTTTCTTAAAGAAATATTCAGCCAAGTTAGCTTTACAAATCCGATCAGAAATACTCGACATTTTTTACCTATTTCTCTTAAAACATGTTATTTTAACTATGCTATATCTATAACGATATCTCTCACTTACTACATAATGCCACTCCTACTTCTTCTGTTAAACTATTAGTTTTGTGTCATCTGTCTACATGTTCGTGATCTTCGTAACCGCACGCAAAACGGTGCGCCCCTCGGTCGATTGGGCGGGAGGTGGTTAGCTTTTTTGCTTTGGTCCACGCGTTAACAAGCCGGTGCTTGGTATTGTTGGGCCACTTAAATGTACTGTTCGTTATTTAATAAAGCTGCCATGCTCACATTTTAAGTAGCCATAATTGACATTGACGCTCAATTATTAGTCAATTATGAATATTCTTAATTTTAAAATTTGCTCTATTTGCAGGGTATGAATATACACAATAGCTTTGTATTATTGTAGGGAGTTTGTGTCTAAAAATAAGCCGGATATGATTGGCTTCTAACTTATTTCTTAAGCTTCGCATTCCAAAACATATAGAATATTTTATATATATATGAAGAAAATAAGGCACAAAACTTTTCATGCCTTACAAGCCACAACCTGTATAGGCTGCGTTCCTGTTGATGTTGATGTTCGTACCTTGTGTTTTGTTGTTGAGCAACCTGTTTGCGTTGCTATTGTTTTTGATTGTTTGTGTTTTTTTCTTCTGGTGAGTTTATTTGTTTTTATACCCTTAACCAATGAAGTGGGTAAAAAGGGTTAAATGGTTTTGTGAAAAAGTATGTAAGAGATAAAAGGAAGCATCTCCGATCCCATACGATATACATATTCTTCATCAATATCAATAGCAAAGTCGATTTGATTATGTCCGTCCCTCTGTATAGACGCGTCGATCTTTGAGAGCATAAAGCTAGAAACTTTAGACTTAGAATATAAGCTCTTCTTTAACCAAGGCAAATCAAATAGACACATAGAGTCGATAACAATAAATTCTGTTTTTAAGACACCTTATTTAAAAATAACCAAAAAACTGTACAACTTTTATAGAAACCGGTTCAGAAACACCGGAACACTTATTATATACACCCAAGCAATTATTGTTTACCGTATATTTAGGGATAAGGGTATCTCCTAGTCGAGTTTCTCTCGTCAAAAGCCTATTTGACTTGTATAACCAATCTAATATTGATTTAACTCCCAATTGTAAGAAACGAGTTGGAGGAAAATGCTCTGACTACTATAGGACTTTGTGGCTACGTTACCAAGTGAACTGAATATACCATACAAATTTTTATGTTAGCCAAAAAGTAGACCTCGAAGAGCAACAAGCCAACGCACAATAAAAATAAAAAATTTAAATAATATAAAAGAACAATAAGAAGACCGATGCGAACCCAATTTAGCTGGCCGAAAACCACAACAAAAGCACACCAATAGTACGTTAAAGACCATCAAAAAATACAAACAGAAGCTGTAAAATATTAAAATAAGAAATTATTTAAAATTCCTTCACATGCCGCTGCCAAAGCGTCGCTTGCAGCCACAGCAGCTTTCAAGCAGCTAGTTGCTAGTTGCAAATTGCCAGTCTAAGTACTTGGTGGCTGTCGGGCAGCCGACATTTGCATTCATTTGATATGCGTTTTTTTAATGCGCTGACAAGTTGGCTACAACGTTTTACTACGCCAGGGTTCTTCATTTGCTACCTGCCACACAACCTGTGTGCTGTCATGCTGGACAAAACGTGCACAAAACTTGGTTTGGCTGCTTCGTCGTGACATTGCCAAGTGTGGGTCTAGCTAATGTTAATGCCTGCCACAGGCTGCACCTCCTGCCAAGCTAAGTCCAAATTGTGCGCTCTTAAATAAATTTATGAAAATTAATGTAAAAACGCAAGCACGAGGCGAACTCAACTTTAGTGGAACTAATTGTTAAGATTTTGGTCTGTGGTGTGGCATGTAACGATTTTTCTCGAGTCGCAGTTTATATGTATAACACGAAAGGATTCAATAGCGGTTCCAGTAGTTTGGTCGGAAAAGATAGGGTACTTTTTTAGACCTTCAGCCCATGAGATGGGTAAATGTGAAAAAGTATGTTACAAACAAATGGAACCATCTTCGAGCCCATTTTATTATCTATTAATGCTAAAATTTCAGATTTGAAATACAGGCAAATAACCAAGGCAGAATTTGTTTTACCTTACCATACCTGATTGTACGCTGTAAATCAGGGTTCAGGGTTTCTTCTTCTATTCGAGCTCCCTCGTCGTTTCTTTTCTGTGCTTATTTTCTTGCACTCACCACCATGAAAAGTTCTCTACATATATTTTTTTTGCACTGCGACGATCCCTGCTGTGGCTGCCGCGGACGGGTCATCTTTCACTGGATGTCACATGGAGATTAGGTTGCAATACTGCGGGTGGTTAATACGTTGGACTCCACAAGGTCAAGCCAGCGGCGGCAGCGTCGTAGCTTGTTCAAAAAATAAAACAGATTGTTTACTGCTTTGGGCTTTTGTTTTATTATATTTGCAAATTACAAGCCGAGATAAGATTATTAATTTAACCACTTTGCAAATTGTCAGGATACAACAAGAACACTCAAACACTGAAATACAATAAAATAAAGCGGTCATTAGTCAGCTTGATAAGGGAGAGTAAGGGCTTGACACTACCTGAGCTGTTGCAACGTTTGATGTTGACTTATTGCTTTACCTCATATATATCGCTTACAGTTTGGCAATATTTTATTTTATTTTATTTCATTTAACAAACGCTAAGCTACTTGTGTATTTACAATCGTTATATTTATTTTCGTATATGAGTCAGAGTATTTCGCAGTCGGTTGCAATCGACTCTTAGAAACTTAATGAAACCAACAAAGTTGGGCACAAATGCACTTGCTGTAAGGATAATTTGAAGACACGCCCCAAAGTGTGTTTCGTAGTAGTCATCTTTAATTTCCAACTTGCTGCCGTAGTGGGAATACTCTTGTGTAATGACTGGTAATTATCCCTAATTAGTTGTAAAACATTGAAGAGAAAGTGCTTTAGTTTGTCAAAGCCCAAAAGTTTACAACGCCAACATCTAAACATCTAAACACGAAGGCCAAGTTAAGAACATTATGAAGGGCATTAGCCAAAAGTTTTCGGCACCCGAAACCTGATGCATATTTTGCGTAATGATAATGATAACAATCATAATTATTATAATTATAATAATAGGAATTAGAACTTGTTATTAAAGTAGGTATTAAAGCAGGTTACAACATCACCTGCGCACTATGATAAATTACCCTTCTATGGATGGACCAACCCTTTGCCAATCACAAGCGCATACAAGCATAAACAATGAAGCAAACAAAGCAACAAAACCTCGCTCCCACTCCAACTGGCTTACACGCAAACAGGGCTTATTTTAATTAGCCTTAAACGCATTACGCACACGCAACTGGGAGTTGAAGGACTTTTAGTTAGAAAAGTTAACCACACATCAAATGCTAAATGGTTTTTTGTTTTTCTGTTTTGCCTTGCCAGGGAAATGCTGCTGTGTTGCTAGGCGCCGGACAAGGACCAACATACTTGAACAGTTTTCAACTACTTGTAGTGGGAACTGCTTATGACTCTAATTCGTTTAATTAAGTAATGCAAGAGGACACTGTGTAGAGTTTGACGAGTAATTGTTTAGAGTATTTTTTTTTTTATAGTGTCCATACTCAGTAAAAATACAATTAAAATCTCTTTGTAAGAAAAAGCGGTAGAAAGAGGGTGTAATTATAGCCTGTAAAAGTACGCTGAAGGTGGAAGTCAAAGTGAAAAATAAAACGTAAAAGAAAAAATACAAAGAAAAATCTATTCATGGAATAAAATGTTCTGCAAATTTTCAGCAGAAGAACTTTTTAAATTGGCTTTGAACAATTAACGCTAATTAAGACAAAATAGATACCTTTGAAGTAGTGTTATTTTAACTAAAACATGTACGGCTCAACTAGAAGAATCCTAAACTATTCTCATCCTCGTGCATGTGTTGTATATAGGAACATCTTGCATTATTGCGCTGCTTTTGTCGTTCCGTCTGTCTCTTGTCCATTGTTTCCCAAAAACAAGTCCCAGTTCGAAGATTTAAAAGACAATCAGCTGTAAAAACATTTAAATTTATATTGCTATTTCGACCCGGTTTTTCCTTCTGTCTGTTAATAAAAATGATATCAATGTGCTTAAATCAATCTGCTAAAACTATTACTTCTCTAATAGTAAGCACATAAAGGTCAATAAATATTTTTAAAACAGTTGGTACAGTGGATTTTTTTTCTGGAATCTTGGAGTTGAAACTGAAAGATATGCACACCGGAATGTCAATGCTGAGCAGAGACATAAATTTTCGTTGCAACACGTAGCCCAGTTTGTGAAAATGCTTGACAACCGTTTTTCTTGGGAGGGGTATGACAATGATCTCCTTAGCTTTGTTTGCGTTTTTTAAATGAGTGGTGCCGGGGCACTGGGCATGTGTCAGTGGCCTCAGTCGGCGTCACTGTTTTCTTTGACACGCACTGTTTGGTTCGCCACCCGCTGATTGGGTTACAGCCAAATCATTTGCAATTTGACTAGACGTCGCGACGATTTTTGTTTTTCATTTATATTTGGAATCATTTCGTTTATAGTCAACTCGTCGTTGTTCTTTTTTTGTGTTTTTTTCTTCTTTTTTTGTTTTGTTTTTGGCAAGGAATTGGCTCGTTGATAAATATGTATTTAAAACTTTTAATTTAGTTTAGATACACCAGCTGGCGCAGAGAAGAACCTGGTTGTTGGCCGCCTTAGCACCAGAAAGTTTTCTTATTTATTTATTTGGCTTTTGTTGCCGCCTTGTGAAAAATTACATTGTGTATTGTACTTTATTGTTCTTCTTTTTCTTGCCTTATTTCTGCAGCTTACAAAATGTGCGTGAAGCAGCGTGTCACAGGGCACAGGGCACTAGGCACAGGTGGATTTGCCTTTTAGGGGTCAAGTCAACTTAATTTATACACGTCGCATACACAGTAAACAAATTTTCAAACGTTATTTTTTTACTCTGTTGTTGTTCTGTTTTCGTTTTTGTGGTTACTTTTTATGTTTTCTTGTGGCAGCCTCTACGATTAAAGCTAGCTTGAAGGCAACATCATTAGCTCCTTCTCGTTTCTTAGCTCAACTCAGCTTGCGAAGCCTCAAAAAGTTTTTTTCTTTCGTGCATTGCTGTCATGCGTTGCTGTTTTTGCTTAAATTGTGTTTGAAACTTTTGCTTAAGTGGCAAATGTTTTTTGTCTTCAACTCAAACTTGAGTTGTCATACCCTTGTCCAGTGATATGGCTTACAGGGTATGATGGTTATGAGCAAATCTATGGAACAAGCAGCATTAAGAACCGAGTTGGTTTAGTCAGTGTCGCTTGCCTGTATAAACGCGTCGATGTTAGAGACAACAAGCCCTTGGGATACATTTTTTATTTTGGTAAACTTTTGATTTTAAATTCATAAATGAATTAGGAAATTATAAAAAAAAACTCAGTTAAAATTTGTTTAATCAATCTGAATTATTTAGCGATTGTGGCATCTAAGCTAGAAGTTGCTCCTAACCTAAGGCCTGAGGAGTCCCAATGGAAGAGTAAACTCTTTTGGCTCTATCAAATTTTGAATTAAGCTTTGTTTCTGATTTGACTTGAAAGAAAAAATTGTTTTAAAAAATTTAAACTCAAATTAACACTTATAGTTATTGAAGAGGTCAATTTTGAAGCTGTAACGAAAGATAGGCCAAAGAAATGGACGTAGTCTACAAATTTCAAGCACCAAGTGCGGTTCTGGGTTAAAAACTACGAAAGCATAAGACAAAATGGCTGTTCAATGTTTTGTGAACTGTCAGCAACTAACTTCTAACCAAATTTGCTAGCTCTGCAAGTTTTATACTCTAAACCTTTAAAAATGGGTGAAAAAAGGGGTATATTATTTATGTATTAAACAGGAAGAAGGATGCATATAAGGTATGTAGATCCATAAATGCCTTCCAGAGTAGAGTTAATTTTTTCATGTTCACATTCATCTCCGAGCCTATAATAGCTAAAGACTTAGGGCATATCAAATTTGTCAAAAATGTTTTCAAACACTTAAGCTTAAATAATAAAAACCTGTAGAAATTAATAGAAGTTGGTTTAAAATAACCGGAGGTACTGATGATTAATATTTAATTCCTATGTTCTTAGACTCATGCACATATATGCATACACGCAAGCTATGATTGTAAGTCTGTAATGCTGGGGTAAAGTACCTCCCAGTCGAGCTCTCTCGACTCTTACACTCCCTTATTGTAGCAAGTGTTTGAAGCCTATAGCTTAATATCAATTAAAATTACTAAGCTAAGAAACTTTCGTATTCGGGCATTAAAGTCTTTGGCAGCTGTAAGTTACCAGGCTTAAGGTTGTCAAAAGAAGTCAATATGATTAAAATTTACAGCTCTAAACAAATATACTGATTACAAATTTTATTTCAGGCACAAGGCTGGCCTGTTGGCATCTTGTTGCAAAAACGTCAGTTCTGAACTAAGGTGAATATTATAAAATAAAAAATATATCGCTTGCCGTGTTTATAAGTGATCCAGATTTGTGCTTTGGTATAAAGGGGTTTTTTAGGGAGACCTTAATATAGTATGAACATAAATTATTTGACATACATTCGCGCCATACATTTCGCGCTTTTGCTTATGACTTGACACCCCAATTTAATTATCATAGAATAGTTTTAGCTAAAACGCATGTAACAAGCAGGGGGAAACAGTTTTAAGCCGATTAAGTATAAGCATCAATAACTTCTTAATCCGCAATAAATGAACACATCAATCTAAGAGCCTTAAACATTTAGGCAGAAAGCCAGCGCAATTAACGTTTATGTCAATCCAGTGGTATTTTTTTCTGTTTTCAATATTCACTTGAAATCGATAACATAATATTACAGTTTTGCTCCAAAAACTTTAACATATTGTTAATTATCTCTTTGAATTTAATTTAATAAGATTAAAGTTAACTCAAGCACATAATTGCTACTTTGTGCTGCCATTATCTGCTACATACACATACTTTACCCATTGGCTGACCTTATCGAACGTTTGTTAGCTTTGATAATATTCACACTTAATGGACATCATTCACGCTCTTAACTTTGTTTGCCTGCTCAGAGAAAATCCAATGAGTAAATGCTGTACGCATAAACGCGTATGCGTAAACTATAACAACAAGGAGCTAACAGCTTCTCTATTCTACCCGCCATCTCTTCTGACTTCATTAACCACGTTCATGGTGCTACAGTATGTACATTGATTAGGCAAAGAAGCCAGTTGCTGACTTAGCGAAAAACTTTTAACAACGATACACGGATACACGTCTAAAATTACTTTCCACACACCCACACAGCTGTTATATTTTGATCGAAGACCTTCCTTCAATGCCTGCTTGAGGTGGGATGAGTTGGGTTGCTAGGATGTAGTTTGAAGGCTGAACCCGAGAACAAAATGGCGGCGCATGTTCAATGCCTCACTTAATTAAGCGTCTTTTTGTCTGCTCTAAGTTAATAATTGAGGTTTTGCTGGTTTTCAGTTAAATTTAATGCCTCTGAAGACCCAAATAGCTAAAAGTGGCACAACAAAGGCGCCCCCAGCTCTTGCGCTGTGACAGAAATGGGCATGGGACATCACAAAATTCTTGTAATCAGAATAAAAGGTATCTAAGCTCAAACCAATTTGAGGGCTTCTCATGTTTGACAGAGTGATTTTTTGGCATTTTCATGCTTAGATACCGAAGGTAAGGAGCATATTGATTATGTGCAAAGTCAACCATAGTGTACTTCCGTGCGTTCGAATGGGCGCCACAACTTTTGACACCCTGGAAGGTATCTTAATTTTTTTTTGACACAACATGCCTAAAAAGGTCTACTCAGCACATTTGGTAATAAAAGATAATGACTTTCACATCCTTTGATAACCTCCACCTAACAACGCTAACAGATTTGGTTTTAATGTGGCTTGTGACATTCCCCAAAAGATCTCTATCAAGAGTTTTTGCCACGCCTTCTTGTTCAGTGACTGACCCCACCGCCTTCCATATTTAAACAACGCTTCTACCACGGTTAAAAATCCGCGCAGTGTTTCGGATCAAGCTACCAAATTATAGTAAAAAGATATTTAATGATATTATATCAAAGTTTTGAATGTCACCCACCCCTTAAAAACGGTACTCACAGTTTTTGAGCCGACAGAATCCCATTTCTTGGCAATGAATGGTGCATCCCTTAAATATAACCGCCCAAGCCATATGCTAATTACCGTCGGAGTCAGAGTATTTAGCAGTCGATTGCGTCCGAATGCATTGTATTTAGTCTTTTGGTTGGGTAAGTGTTTTCTTTCTGAGGCATCAAGCCATAAGCTTTCATGCTTTGTTTGCCGTGAAACGAGATCCACACACACATAATATACATACACTAAAAAATACTTGTAAGCTTCCCCAACGACATGGAAGTCACAGTCAAGAACAGAGCGCGCTCATCCATACCAAGCCAAATTTGCGTGGAACAAAACTGTCATTTAATACTCGAGTCGCATCATAAAACAGACACACGACAGCCTGATACCGCGACATCCTGCTGATTTTAGGACTTGCTAAACGCGAATGACTTCACGATGTGAGGTGGAACTCTGTTATGGGTCTGTGGGTGCTTGGGTGTTTTCATTCGTATGATTTTTAATGGTTTGCTGTTGGATATTTGGACAGAACAATATATTCAAGGGGCTCAACAATACCAATTACCGGCTCGTTAACGCGTGGCGACCCATCCCCGACCGATCGACCATTTGTACGGTTATGGAACCCGAAAATTGTAAGCATAGTTTGAACAATAAATTTAAGGAGAAATAGGTGCAAAGTAAAGCTATTTTGGTGGATTAATTTTTTAAAATCACTTTCACTTTGGTTATATGGTAAGTTAATGTAAGTATTCAATTGAGTACCTTGAGGGTAAATGGCAGGATAAAGCAGAAAACAACGATTATATTTTTACCACTTGACTTGTTACAAAATTAATTGGTAGATAGGTGGTAATTCTCCCAATATTCTGCACCGAAAAATGTTCATGGGTCACGCCCTTAAACCTTTATTTGCGTATACTGTTGGTATCAAAGTGTTTTACACTCAACTGCATTTGGCTGAAACTTGTTTATTTGTTTCTTTTTATACCCAGACCACATCCATAGAGTACAATGAGAATAATGGTTATGTGCACATATATATGCAGCAGTCAGATGACAAAATTACTGAACCCATGAAGCATATATGTTCCTGATAAGCATAACCGCTGAGTCGCTGTTAGTCCTTTCGTCTGTATGCATGACCGTAT
>JAWNNR010000447.1:0-18673 GCA_035044725.1 Scaptomyza caliginosa
GCCGGGTAGCCTTGATTTATATTTGTTCGCACAGAATTTTAAGTTTGGTTAATTCATCGACAGTAAAATATTCGTAGAACACAATGGTATGCACATGAAACACAATACTTTAAATGTTTACTCTTCTCTAGCTATTTGTGTTGATGTTTACTTCAGCGTCACCTAAATATGTGTTTGCTCGGTCTATTGGCCTTAATTGCGCTTTTCTACATTTTCAATGAACGCCCTGAATTGGACTTTGGAGAGTTCTCCGAATCCAAAACTAAACCAAACCAAATGTAAGCATCCTCGCATATCTTAGTTTTATATGACTTCTTTAACGCAGACAAGGATATGAAAATTCATATTAAAATGCATTCAAATTAAAAAGTAAGAGGCATAAAAAAATCAAGTCAAACATAAATTGAATTTATATCATGGAATTGTTATTTAAAGAAATGTTCACAAAGTTGTTAAAAAATTTTAAAATATTGATATTAAGCTTTTTAAAAGTGAAATTGTTCTCTAAGATTGGATTATAACGCACAAAATTGTTGTTTGAATTTTTTTTGTTTTTCAACGTTTTGACAATACTTACTAAAATCGCTCTTCTCTGTTTTATCTACTAATCCGTATTGGGCACTTGTATGTGTTTCTTTATTTTTATTGCATTGAATAGATTTCAGAGAATTGCAACTTTTCACATCGTTGCAGTCGCCTGTGGCCAGCGAGCTCAAGAGACTCTTGTCATGATAAAGTCAGCTTTGCTCTTTAATTTTTATCAGGAATATCTCAAGTTCATAGTATTTACAGAAGATCCGTTAACTGGGATTTTAAGGGAGAAATTGACAGACTGGCGTGATGTATATCCGCAAATGTTTGACTTTGAGCTTCTGCCATTAAAGTTTCCAAATCAAAGTAGGATGGAGTGGAAAAACCTCTTTAAACCGTGTGCAGCACAACGACTTTTTTTGCCGGTGAGTACTAAATATTATTATTAACTTAAGTTCGTGTTAAGAAAATAACATTTGCGTTTTATTTCAAGTCTCTATTGACAGAAGTCGACTCGTTGCTTTATGTTGACACGGATATTTTATTTTTATCGCCGATTTCCGACATCTGGAAGTTTTTTGGAAAATTCAACGATAGTCAAATTGCGGCTCTAACACCAGAGCATGAAAATAAAAATATTGGATGGTATAACCGATTTGCGCGTCATCCTTTCTATGGTCAACTCGGAGTAAACTCTGGAGTCATGCTGATGAACCTTACACGAATGCGAAAATTTGATTGGGAACGTCATGTATTTCCTATTTATAAAGAGTTTAAGCTCCGTATCACCTGGGGGGACCAAGATATTATAAATATTCTGTTTTATTATCACCCCGATAAACTTCATATAATGCCATGCGAATACAACTATCGTCCCGATCACTGTATGTATATGAGTATTTGCAATACATCTCATACAGGTATAAAGTTACTACATGGTAATAGAGGGTATTTCCATTCCACCAAGCAGCCAGTATTTAAACTTATCTATGATGCAATCGAAAGTTATCAATTCAATTCTGATGCTTACATCGATTTTCTGTTGCCGCTTCGCTCAGCTTTAGTCTCACAGCCTATTCGGGAATCTCGTTGTGGCAAAATCTCTAGTGATATTATATTAGTGGCTAACAATCATTTTGATATGCAGTAGTAGATCGAAAAACTTTTTTTTTACAAATTTTATCAGAGTCTATCATCAGGGTTTCAAACCTGTGCCACATATACTTTCACGTTTAAATTCCTAGTAATACAAATTTACCTGCTTACTTAAAATTCGAATATTGCATTTGGTTGGGTTAATATATTTGGTATATTTCTCCCAGTGCTTATCAATGTTACACTCACCAGAAACCACTAGATATAACCATGTCCGTCCGTCTTTAGAAACGCGTCAACAGCTATAAGCAATTAAATCTAAATTTAGGTATAAAGAAACTTTAGAATCTCCCTATCCAACCTAAAAATGTTAGAATTTGGAAAAAAAAACTTAAAATATTAAAAAAAAAATACGTCGCTGACAGTCAAAATTGTTTAAAATTAAATTAGATAAGCAGTAGCACATATAGAAGGCCTTTTTCTGTACACACGAATTCTGCAAAAACACTGACAAACAATCAAAGGTTGTGCGTTAAGAAAAGGGTTGTGACTTTTACCTAGTCGATACTGCTCGACTAGATCAATTTAACCTTGTTAATTTAAGTTACTTTCATAATATTATGCACTAAGTTTTTAAGATGTAAATAAATAAACAAACTGAAAAAATAGTTGTACGTACTTTTTTTTTATTATTTTCTAAAACAATGTTTGATAAAAATATGTGATACAAAAATTTGGAATTTTTAGATTAATGATTCACCAACATAATTAAAATGCCCTTGCTGGATTTGTTTTAAACTTATATTTGTTTTTTAATTGTTTAATTTCGGTTTTTAGTTTTGATTTTATTTTCTTTTTCGGATTCAAAAATGGACGTATGTTTTTTTTAAACGTGCACAATGAATAAATAAATATCTGAAAAGTATTTTTATTCCATATATACATACATATATTTTTAGCTTTGCTTTTTCATAAAAGCATTTTGGGCATTTCGGATTTTTCTGGGATCAAATTTTAACGCAAACTGTAGATTCAGAGGCAACTCGCTTTGTTATCGTTGTTAGTTGTCTATGCTATCAGACGTAAGAAGAAACGAAAGCAGTGAGAAAACGACTTTAATTTTCAACATTCTGATCAAACAAATCTGCACATCGTGTCTTTTGTAGGGGTGCGAATGAGAAGTGGCGAGTGTATGTAAACTGACTATAAAAGTCAAAATTTAAGTGCCTGGCCGAGGTTTGTTTGAGTGTATATGAGAAACCATGCTCTTTAGGAATAGGGTTTCGAAAAAGCAGCATGGTGCAGTCGACCACCGTCGTGATAAAGAAGACAACGTAGTGAGCTTGGAGCGCTACGCGGTCCTGATCGATGCATACAATAAGCTTTTGGTTGATTTGACATCCCCATGTGCTCAGTGATTCTACTGTAAACGCTCAGAAACATTGTTCTGGCTTGGTTATCTCGTCTAAGACTGGCGCTACGCTTTGTCCTTTGTGTGCTAAAACCGCTGGCTTTGCTGCTAGATGATTTGTTTTGTCAAGCTTAACAATTTCAAATGAGAATGAGCAAGAAGGCACGTAAAACGCAAAACGTCCCTAGTTTTCGTATATAAGAGAAAATTCTACTAGTTTTTAAATTTTATATTTACTTACATGTGAATCTGAAAATTAGATTTCTTTCGTCAAAAAGTGGCAACAAATAAAACACACAATGTTTATAATACAACACAGATATTCAATACACATATATATTTTTAATTTATAAATAACACAATCCAACAAATTTCGGTTACATTTTCTAACTATAATCCGGACTATCCTTTTTGAAAGAATTTTTAATTTCTGAATTTAATATCAGAAAAGCATAGTCTGGGTTACTGGTAAGAAAATTGTGTTGGCCTGTGTGATGCATCCATATATATATATATGGTTAATTAATTTAAACAATGATTTACATTATTGAATATTCTAAATTATTATAGGATAAATTTCTTCGTCAGTTTCAGAAGTCCTTGCTGTACCAGTCACATTTGGTAAAATATGAGCACTGCTTGTTCCTGCAGTATCAACATTAATATTGTTTCGGTTATAGATAACTGAATTTGGATTTTTGCAATTTGATTTCATAGCAGAGCCAGGATTTTTCGTATTTCTACTTGATGCTGTCTCTTCATCGTCGGAACTTTCGACACTGGATATTGAGATATTATCCTAAAAACAAAGTCTATTAAAACTAAATTAATGGATTCCTAAATGAAATGAAATTACCGTTTCTTTATGTGATGTATAGCCCAACAATTTAAGTTTACGTTCTTCTCTCATACGAGTTAATCGCATTAGAAGGGTATAATGCTGTTCAACCCTATATAAACATGTTTTGCAGATGGTCTTAGGCAAAGGATCAGTTGGAGATATCTGTAGCGCATTTCATTAGAACTTTAATTACTTCTTGTTTGTTATTGACTTACAGTAATTGGCAAATAGCCGTTTATTTTTTCGACGAGGCATAGGCGCTGACCATGGTCTCCATAGATGTGTATAACTGTCCTATGCATCTCTGAGCATAGGCGGCAAAGAAATCCGGATATACAGGCCTTCTCAATACTCCCCATTTTATCCGTAAGTATATCAAGTACCTGATTTTAGACTTAAGCATATGAATAAGGTATAGGAATATGCAAAGTTGTATACAAATTCTTGCTTCTTTATTTTAATTACTTACTTCACTACCTAGTACATAAACAATTCTTTATAAACAGTAAAAATAAATAGGATTTGCTTTTATTTTCACACACAGATGTTTGTATTCACAATGCCAAGGTTGTATGCGCGATTAAAGGTCCGATTGATTTTTATATCGATGGTACGTAATAATAAGCGAACAAGTAGACCAGACCAGTAAAGGTCCGATTGATTTTTATATCGATGGTACGTAATAATAAGTGAACAAGTAGTCCAGTAACCATTAGAGATGACAGCTTAGCTGTTTACAGCAATGTGATCTGTGTATAATATGCTCTGATGTTATTTTTTTCAAACATATGTTGTTAAAACAAACCTATACAAAAATTTTATTTTCAAACATGAAGCCAGTGCGCCTACTACAACAACTGCAATATATGTAATACGTTTTTTTTTTTTGCATCACCATTACTTTAATAAGGGTTGTGCCAAGAAGCTTTTATGTTATAGGGATAGATTTTCTTTAATTTTTTCACTAAGCACAGCGTTTCAATTACCGTCTGATACCTATTTCTTGACTAGGCTTTATATGGGCTCTGGACCAATAAAAACACTGTCGGTCCATATTAAGATGATTCACAAATTTTTGTTACCTGCATGATATTAGTGACAACGCACCCTTCCCAGTTAAAGAGCATTTTCGATACCGAGTTCATAGAGTGCAATGATTTTAAAAGATTGAAGTGACTTAGCCATGTGAATGAAGTTCTTCAAGTTTGGCTCTAAGATACCAGCCCGGTATCTTCGATATTTAGTTTGGATCTATCTGTTAAGTGCACTAGAATGGAGTCAATATTGCTGTAATCTGGTGGTTTCCGGAAAAATATGTCGTTGCTTAAGGAAGACATTCACCCAGATTGTCTCGCTGAAAGTTAGAACCTACTTTATATTTAAGTTTTTTGCAATGGCATCAGTAGTTTACTGTTATAAATAACCAACAAAGACCAAGAAAACAAAAAAATACTTTTGTATTGTAAGTTGCTTGAAGAAATTGCGGAGTTGTCCTGATTTTTTGTAAGCTTTAAAACGCCAGTATTATTTGCTCTGTGTGTCAAGCACCGTGGTGTCAATAAAAGCAGCTGTTTGCCCAGTGTTTGTACTAACTCTGTTGTTGCTTATTTGTTCTTGGGGTCGCCTTTGTGTTCTATTATTTCTTGATCAAATGTTTTTTGTTGTTTACCTTCTGTCATTTCACTTTTTTGGGGCTCTGTTGGCTAGAGAGAAACCAATTTCCCAGTGTGGACTGTAGAGTCAACATAATTAGCAGGGACAGGTAAAAACCCTGCCCAATTAACATTATCTTGGTTAATGACCTAGAAGTCGGTCATATAAAAATGCATACATATGGGAAAAGCCGATGCTTACTAGTAAGATTTGGACAGGTTCCGGCATCGACTCAATATCACAAATTCTATGGAGCATATCAATAGATGAGATATTAAGGGAACTTGCAGACAGGGGCGTCCGATGATAGGGCTATGCTCACGACAATGTTGTAAATGCTCGCGGTAGCCACTACAGTAAACTAAATTTCGGCACCCATGTTTGAAACACTAAAACATAAAATGTATTGAATGCATGTGTTAACAGAGCTGGGAAGTCATAAAGTACTTTGTCGAAGAATTTGTCATGTCTGTATTTATTAGTATAGTTACGCTATTGCTTCCTTGTGGTTAAATGGGTCGCTTAAAAACAGCAAATCACTTTGCAAAATTCTCACTAAAAACAAAGATGTTATGCGTTATGGTTTTTAGTTAGTCGATTATCTTTATGGGCATAAATAAATCGGTCGATACAAAAATATTTTTTTTATTATTTTTATTTGGTAACATGAAGAAAGTTTGGTAAATATTATGTTTTATTTTGGGAGTATTTTTTGCATTCTTAAAAAGATTTTGAGTAAAAACACAAAACAACAAGCAATTTATCGAGGACTACTGCTACACATGTCTAAAACATTCAGAACTGACTTGTAAAAATATATTCCAACATTTAAAGCACACCAATTTTTGAGAAAAATCAACTGTACAACAGTTTCGCAGCACCTCTGTTAAATAAACATTTGCTGTGATTTATTGGATGTAAGATTTAAACATTGGCGTTTATTTAATGTTTTTATTTTGTTATATTTTTTGAATAAAATTAAAAACGGTCGCAATAGATAGGTAACGCCTTTCGAGTGGTTTAGTTTATTCGACCACTGAAGCAGAAATGACTACTTAAATAGACCAGTTTCATAAATAAAAAGAAATATACAAATAAGGTGTTTGCTTTGGCAAGTGCCTGCAATACGACGTATCGTTTTTTCTTCCTTACAATTTATTTTTTTTGTTAGCTCAGCTTAGACGTACTGATGTACACATTATTAGCGTTAGGTGCACCATTTAAAAAATAAACATTACATTTATTCATACTATTAATAAATTAATAAATAAAAATAAAATCTTAATAAATTGCAATTTGAAAGAACTTTATACTTAAAAACGGTAGAAATAGTCCTCGTAATTCCAGTATGTATGTTTTTACGTACAATTTGGTGTAACGAAACATATAGTTTAAACTGATACATTTATAAACATTTTATTGACGACGTCGAGTATTACGTTGTTTATCGAACCGCATCTCCATTTCTTCAAGGACTTTTGGTGTGTAACGTACAACAAGTTTTACGCAGCCAATAGCTTGCTTTAATAATTCAACCGCTCTTTCATGGTTTTCACCCTCAACAGACTGTAATAAGAACAAATAAAAAACGCATATTACAAAAGTTAAGAAGAGTCTTGCAAAGATACATTGCCTTAAAGATACCCCTACTTTTTTCAAGATATACTAAAAATCAATTGAAAAAATCATTATCCTAAAAATTTGTATATATTATTACTATGGATATGAGTGTCAGAAACGGAAAGACTTATAAAAAAATTTAAAGTTCCTGGGTTTAATATTTTCGGGACCGATAAACCGAACAAAAAAACACTTCTCTAACTTTTGACAACATTTGATAGCAATTATTACGATGTATTATTATTTTCAATAAATCCCCAAGCCACTCAAAATGATTGATATTGAGTATCCTCATAAAAACTACAAATAACTAGAAGCTTGGCCATAAAAATAAAAAACAACACAACAGTTTTCTTTTGTTATACTATATTACCAATGTTTCCTATAACGAGGCTTGGTTTGTTTTACGAAAATCCGACTTCTATTTTTGTTCGTATAACTATTATAACACTATAATATATATGTACTCCAAAAATAAACTTACCACACTATTTACCGAAAGCAGCTGGTCTCCTCTTTTAAGACCTCCATGCCTATCTGCAACACCACCTGGTATTATTCGAGATATATAAATTGGAGAATTCTGCTCCTTGCCACCCATAACATTAAAACCCAGTCCTGCAAAAAAAAAAAGAATATTATTAAACTGTTTAAAATTGTTTTTGCATATCTTTTGTCGTGCAGAGCCGACACTCAAACAGCTGCTTAAATTCATAAGCTATAATATTAAGTCGACAAAACTGAATAATATAAAAACTTAGTGATTAACACCAGATACTGCAGTTTGATCGGTATACCTTAACTAAAATTGGAGAAAAGACGCCAATGTGGTTATAAAAAATGTAGTTTTACTATTTAACCAATTGGCCAAACGCGGAAGCTAAGAAGCAAATCGGTGGTTAGAAATTGCACCCTGAACAGCATCAACTTTTGATATGCTTTGAAGAAGCATTTTTGCAAAAATATTTAATATTATTTTATATTTCCAGATTAAGGTTACACTGGTTACATTAGAACTTTGTTCCATGTCGGTAAAAAGTTTTAATTTCGAACAATGGAGTTAAAAGGAAGAAACAAATCTCTGGCAGAGGTCTCTGCAGGCTTCAATACACAGAAGTTAAGGCATGCGAATGTGCAAGCACACTTACATATGAAGGATAATGTTTAAAACCCTTTTAATAAACAACAATTTTGCAATTAGCATTAGATGCCATTATTCATATATAGTGTTATCCAGGTAAGTCATGATCAGACCAAATAAAGCTATCCATTTAAGAAAGATTTGTCATTTATGTACATATGTTTGTCTAGTTACCGTCTAGTTACCAATCTACTCATGGCTTACGAGTATTAACTTTGTTCAATGCTGGCACAACTCAGTTCTACTACTCGGGCCCCCTTATTTTTTTTTATTTGTTCCTGACTCTGAATGGAGAAATAAAATACCAAAACACTGCTTTGGGTATAGCGTCGATAGCTGAACTGCCTGATGCTTACCTTCCTCCGTTTTAGGCAATTCTACAACTCTTGGATGCGCATGGCCTTCACTGGCAGCAAATGCAGCTACTGTAGCTTTTGCTGTTGCAGACGCCCGAACATCGTGCGAACCTTGAATATCAACTGTTTCGAAAACATGTTCATAGACTTCTCGAACAGAGTTTAAAAAGTCAGAGCTCAAGACCTTTTGCAATGCAGCTAATTTTGTTGTTGGAAAATCTCCACTGGACTGAAGCTTCTCTAATAGCTCAATTGATCTCTTTACATCTGTAAATATTTGATTTCTTATTGGTTCAAATAATTATATAAAATATTATTGACATACCTCTGGCTAACGTCAGTGGTTCTGAAATTTCGGTCATTATTATAATAAAACAAATTTTTTCTTTGCTCCAACAATTTACTTTTCTTACACCAAAAACTCAATTATTCTATCGATTGTTGTTGGTCGCAAACCGATAGTTACAATTATTGCCCCTATAGCTTCATGATACATGATTTTTTAAATATGTTTGTTGGCTTCAGTGATGTCGTGTTAGCCGTTTCTATGCAATATTTTGTACTCATTTACAGCAAAAAAGCTTGTGTACAAGTGATTTAACGCTGTGTATTGTGTTTTTGTAAAATTATTTTTAACTAAGCTATTGAAACAACTACTTAATAACAAGGCGAGTTATTGTCCTTGTGTTGCAATAAACAGTATATATGTATTTGAAATCCTGCGTTTACCCTTTTGTTTTGCACCCCTTCCAGTTGATGTCAAATTAAGGCTTTTTCATTCAACCCACCTAAAATATGTGTTGAAAATATTGTAGTAGCTAATGGAACATAAGATGAACATAAGATAAATGATGTTGAAACAGCTGTTTTCAGGTAACGATATTAGTAATTTTACAAGAATATATCGATATTTAAATATAAAAACTGTAAACGCTCGCTCTCCTAAGGTATTAAGTTCTTTTGATTGAACCAACTTACCGACACATATTATACATAAATTGCTTAAGAATTGTTCGAAAAGATTAATGGCAGCGAATTTCTTGCAGTGCAGTGCAAAAAGATATTTCTAGAAAACAGTATCAACAGCTAAAATTGACTAATTAAAATTTAAGGGTTGGGGCAACAGTAGGTTCACGCTTCGGACTTGCAAGGACTAGCGTCAAGTAACTTGCTATCCAATTACGTGCGATTCTGTTTATTGAAGACGTGAGTTGGTGGTGGCAGGTCTTTGGAGAAAACCAATAGCAATCTTCTTACCAAATTTTGTCAAAAAACTGAAAGATTTAGTCCATTCCGATTTAATAAAGGTTGGGTTTGGGGGTAACAGGTTTTATCGAGCAAAGTAAGATTATTAATTACGAAAGCTATAAACATAGTGTAGTTTTTGTTTGGTATATATATTATTTAAATAAATATTTATTTTAGTACTAGTAAATATATTAAGCAATAAATAATACTTTTTCTGCTATCAAAAACATTTGCACGTTGTTACATTTACCATTAGCACTTTTCTTTATGTTGATATCTTTATAAATCTGTATCGAAGTCATGAATGGAGTTATTTATAAACTCAAAAGCCTCATCAATATGATTTTGCAATATATCTGAAAATTAAATGTGATTAGCCTTTCATTATACTTTTTTTGTTTATTATATCCGTACCTTTATCAGTCTGCACTATTTTGCTGCTCATGTCCTCGTCCTCCATAGGCATGCTTCCGTTAAACATATTCTTTAGCTTAGGCAATACCAAAAGCAAACAAATAATACCAATAAATTTAACAATTTTTTTAAAAATCAACAGCTTAAGAATTAATTTTCCAATTGTAAAGAGACTGATTTTAGACTTAAGTTTCTCTAAAAACGAATCGTGTGTGTGATATGGCATCGGATTTGATGGTCTAAAAATGAAGGGGGGAGGTGAATTATATATTGGTGCAGATGGACCGTACACTGGTTTAGGTGGCGACGGAGCTGGTGGTAGGTAGCTATTTACTGTTGGCGGGTCGTACTGATATCCTTCTATATTTGATGGGGGTAATAAGGAATTATCCGTTGGCGAATCATATTGGTAGCCTCCTTTTGTGGCAGCTAGTAAAAAAGAAATACAATTTTATATATGGCTAAGTTATCAACTTTTGAAAGTAAAAACATTACTGTCGATCGCGACCGACTTTCAATGGTTTTGTTCGATATAGGCAGTTAGTGTGCGTGTTTGTTTGTTTGTCTGTACATATACTTAAATACGACGCGCAGGAGAAGTTTGATTCAAGTTTTCGATTCAATTTGGCCTTTAATAATAAACAAAATTTTGTAAATTTGTGTTGGATATTTGAAAATTTGCTTTGCATTGTGCAAAAATCTTTAATCCCATAATTAACAAACATGTAGATATTTTACACACAGAACTTTTTTAATAATCGAACCCTTTTACCACATACTTATACTTACTCTATAAGCAATACAAATCTGCGTTGCCTTAATCCGGCGTAACAGCAGATACATACATGTGTATGTACATTTCAATGTGCGTATTGGTATGAAGGAACAGAATCAATTGGCACTTAAAAAGTTTATATACGAAATTGCAGCGTAGGTATCACGTGCAGTTTCTTTTGTTTCTTATTTTAATTTATTTTAATGAGCTAAATATTAAATACGGTACACATATGTTTGGTTCCTGCACACTAAATTACATTTAACTCAGAAAGATAGGGGCAACCATTTTTAAAATTAGCTTTTCTTTTCTATGAGCACAACAAATTTATATTAATAAATAAATAATATAATAATAGATGTATAAACTTTCAATGCAATCATCGCACGAGGTTTTAGTTTAGCAAATGACTAACGCATGCGATCTAAATCAGAAAATAAAGTTTTTGATTTATACTCAGAGAAATATTTAAAATATTTTTTGAAGCTTTGGAATTGAGAATTGGATTTTTGTCAGTTTGGTAACACTTTGGTATTTTTTTTTTAAACTTTCAAGAATGTATTTATTAGTTTTACGCACCATAATCAATATTATTGTGTGATATTTGAAACGCATCCACATACGTATCCGTTGTTTGAGATATATCAGGTGCAGAGTTGCATACTGTAATGTATCCATATACAATAACTGTTAGTAAATTGATTTTCATTTTTCCACGGAGCTCTCGCAATTGTTCGCACTGTTACCGAAACTCAAATGAACAGTGTGAGTGCCAGGTAGTATGTTTTAAGCCTCGAATGTAAAAGTTAAGGGTCGACAATGCATTCATAAGTATCTGCAAAGCAATAACATCGTTTTCGGTCACTTCGTTTTTGAATGAAGTTATTGCTCGTTTTCAAATTTATTTTGTATGCACGGGAGTGTTGCGGGCTTGAGACGTGACTTTCGTTATTATTCAGACGTGCAACCGATAGCTTAAACTCTTTGGGATATGTGGAACATAGCTTAACTTTCACTACTTAATTTGTAGAATTTTGGTTTTAATTGTTACAATTATAAACTTAAACGGAAAAGCATGTTGTACAATAAAAATAATATGTAGTTAAAAACCTTCCATATATATATATATATATATATATATATGTAACTACGTCTTTAAGGTGGCACTGCTCTCAATATTTTGCTATTTATGTCTCGGCCAGATAAGATAAAAATATTCCATCCGTAAATAATTGTAATCAACGTTTTGCCCGGACATTTACAATAGCTTGATGTTTTGATTGCGCTTGCTACAGGTGGTCCTACACATTATTAAAGATACTGTAATCTTGGCTTACTACAATCGATTTTGTTGCATATGCTGGAAACTTTCAGAGCGGATAGATCTTAACTCAACTACATTGTTTACCTCCAACCTAATTTAATTTGTATTCAATTCAAACATATTTTATTCGATAAGCCTTAGGATAAGATTTTGTTAGCTTTATACGCTTTTACGATTGTGGATTGATTTCGGAATTTCCAAAGGGCTGCTGGACAAGTTTAGACGATTATTGATAGTAAGGAACGGAACTTTAAGAGCATGCTCTGTGATTTCAAGATTGATTCCAGCTGCCTGTTATACATTTGTACAAAAGCATTGTACCAGTTGTACTCCTAAGAAGAGTGTACCTTGTGTGTTTGCCTTACTCTCCTGCTTTTATTTTTTTGGCCAACGACTTCACATTCTTTATAACGACAAAGCTAAAAGACAGGTTTACAGCTTTTCTGGCTGCTCACTCAGGCTTTCATGTTCAAGGTTTTTTGCACAATGGAAGGTGGACCTGGACCATTTTATGTTTAAAATACCGTTATCTAAAAAAGTCTCCATTAAATAAATAATAACAAAGTAGAAAACAACAAACAAATTCACGAGAAAAAGACAGGAAATTAATTTAGCCGCGAATATACGACAAATTCAATAAACGATACAAAATCAAGCCACACAAACGATAAAAAGCTATCGATATAACAGCCCAACAAAGAATCCATCACTTGTTTAACTTGTGATTCATATTGTAGCATTAAACTTCTTATATTTGTGATTTGGTAAAAACTAATACATTTTGGTTGTTAATTTTGGACTATCGAATATGTCATACCATCAAAGTGGAATGCCAGATCAATCGTTTCTTTGGGATGTATTTCAAAGGTATGTGCAGAAATGGTTATAGTAGTTAAGCATTAAACATACCTATGTTTATATGTACATGTAGATGTATGCAATGGCTGCGTGTACTTTAGAACTGCCCTTGACCATATCGCTCAAAATAATAGCATCTTCAAAATAAAATTGAAGCTTGGATCGGATACTAGTTAAGGGAAAGCAAACTGACAAGATATTTAAGTAGCAAATGTTTACATCCAGACAACAAACGTTTGGTTATAACCATGGTCACAAAATCCTGACCAACACACGATAATAAAAAGCGATCTTCAGGCCAGCTGCCTCAATTAGGTATGACTATGTTAGACTGTTAAAATCGTTTTATCGAATTGCATATAAAACAAGCTTAAATGCCGGGTTCGGACCGAAGGTTAGTTCTTTTAAAAAGTGTCACATAGTTTAAAGCTCAGATAGTCGGAAAAATAACCTTAATCACTGCTGATTCACCACGCAGCAATTTTTTAATGATACCATAATCTAACTTAGCCGCTGTATGATGTTAAAAAACGATGTATAATTTTAATATTCTTAAAACATTAAAAGAGTTAAATAATATGCTTTTAAATATTAATAGTAAAAACATTTATTTTTGATTAAAAAACAAAATAATTTTAAAATAAAAAATATTTGTTAACATAGAGGCTTTATATTTTTTCAAATGTCACAATTCATAAAATTAAGACATTAAAATAATACTGAACTTTAAGGCAAAATATGCGTCGTTTGGGAAAGCCCTGTCACAAAAAGTGATAACAAACACTAACGCACATCTCAAGTAACAAACTCAGAGAACGATTTAACGAATAAATGAAACACAGTTACAGTTACATGGTAACGGCAACTTCAGTCAAACTGCAGACATGTCAAGAGCAGACAATACACAGGCCATGACTATCACAAGTTCAGTACGACTAAATAGGATATGGAAAAATGGTACAAAATCCTCAAATACAATCCTAATGCAATATAAACTCTAAGGACCGTGCACTCGAAACAACAACAAAAAAAAAAAATGGATAAATAAAATGAGGGAAATTCTTTATTTAAGGCAATTGTGCGATTTGAATAAGTTATACTGTAAATGAAATAGATTCCGTTCTGTTAAAAGTGTGCTTAAATTAAAGATGCGTGACGTGCAGTTGTATGCATGTTTAAAAATTTGAAAAATTTACCCAGGTTATTGTTGTTTATTTAGTTGTACAAGAGACTAAATTGTTATATGGTAAAATATAATACCTAAGCAACGCCAAGTCGGGTACAACAAGACATATACAAAACCCATATTTTTATTTGAAAATATTTAAGAATAAGTTCATACACATGCAATTTCATAGATATCTACCAAATCGTTAATGGAATTATAGGGTTGATAGAGATAGAAGCGGTCACATATCTGCAGACGAACTTCAAGTGGCCCTTTCAAATGGCACTTGGTCTGCTTTCAACCCAGAAACAGTTCGACTCATGATTGGAATGTTTGATCGAGAAAACAGAGGGACTGTGTCCTTTCAAGATTTTGGAGCGCTTTGGAAATACGTAACTGATTGGCAAAACTGTTTTCGTTCATTTGATCGTGATAATTCCGGAAACATTGACAAACAAGAACTTAAAACAGCTTTAACTTCGTTTGGATATCGTCTCTCTGACCATCTTGTTGAAGTCTTACTTCGAAAATTTGATCGTTTTGGCCGAGGAACTATTCTTTTTGATGATTTCATACAATGTTGTATTGTCCTCTATGTAAGTATCTTATTTAAAGTTATTTTATTAAATTAAATTATTCATAATTACCACTTAGCTGTTGTATAACAAAAAAAATTTTGTCAAGCAAGACCAGTTTCCAAATATCAATGGTTAAGCTTTAACAATTAAAAGAACGTATAATGTTTCAGCTGTTTATAAAAACTGCTGTTAAACTTAAAATGTAAAATATTTTATTTATCATGTAATAAAAAAGTGTGCAACATAAGTTAAATTACGCAAAAGTGTAGAAACTACGCTGAATAAAAGCTGTGCGCACACAGCCTGCGTTAGTTCGTATAATATTACTGTCAACTACATTCAGCCAACTGACCAAATAGTTTTAATTATGGGAAAGTTAGTCACTTAATTGTTAATGTATGTATGAATCTGCTAAAAGTAACAAACACAATTTAATAACAATTTTTATTTATTTCTTTACAGACCCTAACTACAGGTTTTAGACAACATGATACCGACATGGATGGTGTCATTACAATTCACTATGAACAGTTTCTAAGCATGGTCTTCTCACTTAAAATTTAAAAACTAGTATTTTGCAACAAACATATGTATATATTATTATGTAAATAATAGTTTGTATTGCTAATCGTTTTTGCGTTAGTAGAGTTGTAAAAATGTCTGCCCTACATTAAAATTTGATTATTGATTAAACATGTATAATATATTCAAAACTTCTGACTACTTTTTTTTTTAATGCGTATACCCTCTCAGGACCTGGTTTAAAAAGTAAAGATTGACACTGCACCGCCTTATTAAACAGTTAAGGAGTAGAAGATATACCAAACTTACGGGTTACGATCGACCTCACATACTTACAATTTATATTTATTTTTTTATGAATAACAATAATTTGAAAAGCCAATCCAAAAAAATATCAGGTGATTATACTTATTGTCTACTTGAGCCTTATCGATCTAAACTATAATTTGGTATTTGGATATGGACAGATATGCCAGCAGAGCCCATGTAGCACACTGTATACAGCATCCAGTTATATTCATGATAAAGAATGATTAATCAATCAAATCAAGTACATCTTACACAAGTAAGTTTTTGTTACTTAAATTTATTTTTTAAACATATTCAAATATCCAAACAACTCTTAACGTTTTTGCTATAAAAATGAATTGATTGATTGGAGCAGGAGCTTAATTAAATTAATTTTGTTTTGAAGTGAAAGAAATGTTACAGCATTTCATCCTATGTAGTAGGAAAACCAATTTTGCAAAACTTACTTGGCTTATATTCCAGACTGACTGGTCTCGCCTCTACGGCTCTGAAGACTTAGACGTGGCAATCAGTATTTTTTATAACAACTTATTCTTTACTTGATTTTTGTGTCCCGGTTGGTAAGCCAAACAGGTCAAACAAACCTGAATGGTTTACCCGAGAGTTGACACTTCTTAAAAATCGTAAATTTTAAACGAGAGAACAAACAGCTACGAACAATCATGGGTACGATACTGATTGTATTTCTGCCCGGGTGGACCCGCCACTCAAGGGAAAACACAGATGCAGAGACTATTTGATATCAAGACTCAAATCAAGAACTAGTATGATTGCAAAGTGATTTGCGAACAAAAACTAGATGTTGGAAGGGTTATATTTTTATTTAAATACATCAAAAAGTCATCTTTAAATTAAATTAAATATTTGATGTAGTATTAATTATTATTAAATATGAACAAAAAAATTGTTTTACTTGTTTATAATGAAATGTAAAAATTTGTAAATATATATATATAACAAAAAATAAAGAAAATACAGCGGACAGCGCTTATACATAACTAAATATTAAAACAAGTTTTTGCTGGAAAATTTGAATTTTTAATTTTTAACTTTATTTAACTTACAACTTTAATATATTTTAACAAATACACTTAAACAAATATTTTTGTTTTTCATTTTGTTGCAATGACAGACAGTTAATAACCACAACAATTTAAAAATATGGCGGCCGACAAGAATAATAAACAATGTAGCTGAAACACCACAAAATCAGCTGAACTTTGCTTATGGGAAATTTAGCGCTACTCGTCACATGTGTATGCTCTCCTTATGCGTCAATGCTTACAGCTCGCTTAAATTAAAAATGCTGTTAAATGTCAATACTACTTACATACAGACGCGTAAAAGAGGATTTCCAAAAGAGTAAAGGGCGTATTTGCTGATAAAGCCTTCAGGGACGAAAAAAAATGAACAAATACTTTCGCCTAATCTCCAGCACTAAGAGAAGCATTTGTGGGTTTCAAGCTTCCTTTGAACCAGTTGAAGTGATGAGCGTACAGGCTATTTGGAATGTCGGATCTACACCGATATTCGTAACTAGAATCACAGAGGAAGAATTATACACCAGCCTGCTTTGTCGGTATCTTGGGCCACATCCAAGGCCAGACAGACACTGTGGCAATTCTAGCCTTAAAGCGTTTCTAACAGAAATATGCAAATGATATAGCTAGTAGACGACGCTCGGTAGTAATAAACACAGAACATGATTCAAAATCATCCACCCCCTCCCAACCGTCTATGGGAGTTACCGGTTAGCGGGCTAACCGCACGAAAGGCTCGAACATGTGAATCCATTAACGTATATTTTAATAAAAATTTTATTAAAGTTCCAGTTTGTGAAATAAAAGATGATGGCTAAGAAAGTCAAAGGCGCCAACTCGTAATTTTCCTTTAAACACTTATAAACGAATCAAGTGAATTTTGAATAGTATGTTTAACCGTTGATGAAGTTAACTACTTCTTAATATTTGTAATAGCAGATAGCTTGGAGATACCCCTATTATTCTGAAGATAATATTTGATTACGGAGAGAAATGACACATTACTCTTTCCAAATGCTCGGAAAAGTCTATAGTTGTATGGACAAGAAAAAGACCCTGAGCACAGTACCTATCATAAGCACACAGATCTAGATCACAAAAAAAAAATATTTAATAGATTGGTGTTAGTATATAAGATTAGAGTTGTCCTTCATATCCTACATATCACATCCTGCTGAAACTATTATACATACATCTCAATTTGGTTGATAGGGACTAAAAATCTAAATCGAAAATCGGGTATGCGGAATAAGCAAAGAACAAGTTTTTCTCGCGTAAGCTACATAGGTTTGATTGACATGTTTGACAAACCAACCGGAACAGACAAAACAAATAAAAAAGTCGTGGTGTCAGACTTGTAGAGGGATGATCAGTCTGTAAGGAATGAAAGCCGAGTAATGCTACAAAATCAAAAAGTTGACGAACTTGGCTTATAAGTTTTCTGCTATTGTAAGCGCCTGAAAAGGGATCTGGCCCGGCATCTGTCCTAAACACTTGTTTTCAGCTAAATGAATATTTTACTAAGAAATGCTAGTAACTAAAACCTAGAACATATTTTTTACTTTGTGCTTCGATCATTGCTGCTTTGCTTAGTGTAACTGCTATTTGCTACGTATCCACGACGTTGCAAGCAGTTATAACGTCAAGTAATTTTTGTGTTGCTTTTTCATTTTCATATTTAAACGCTTCTCATTTTTAAAATTTTTCAAGATGCTTGTTCAAGCAAAACAAGCACTTTAGAAAGAATTATATGCCACATATACTTAAAACAAACTTCCAAAACGCTGTA
>JAWNNR010000451.1:0-58532 GCA_035044725.1 Scaptomyza caliginosa
TTTCTTTGATATGATCTTTATGTTTTTAAAATGCTATTTGACTATTTATTTTTTATATTTTTAATTCTTGCATATATTTTTAATCTGTTCAAGTAAACAAAAAATGTTTGAAGGTAAGATACCTCTAATATCTTTCTAATCTGGGGAGCGCTTCAAGTAGAGTTATTTACTTCCTCTAATGAAGCTAATCATAGAAGGCAATATGTTTTGTGCAAAAACATAATAGTTTTAAGGTTATTTATACACACGAAATCCATTTCAAGCTAATATGCGGAGCTCATTACATGGTCGGTTCTTATTAAGCTAAAAACCCTATCAATCAATATAAAAATTAAGCAATTACAATTACAATTAAGTTTCAATAATATAAAATGAAAATAGTGCTACTATTATTTTGCAATCATCGACTTTTTTATTTAGATAAACAGCTATATTTATTTTTATGTATCATAAAAACCATATTAAAGTGTTAAAAAAGTTAAAACTAATATAAAGAATTTACTTGCGGGCGGCCTAACCATTTTACCATATTTATTAAAAGCGGTCTTGATTAGAATGCGCTTGCTCGCTATGCAATACATATGTATGTGTGTACATACTTTATATGCAGGAGTGTGTGTCGTAAAAATATCCCTTGTTTGTTGTATAAAAAATATATTATTTAAATGTAAAACTAACATATATTTGGTAATTTAATACAAAGCCGCTTGTTTTGGAGTTTATCTATTATTTAGTATAGTCCCAAATAATAATAATTATATTAAGATTTCTTAAGTTGAGCTATTTAATTTCGTCTTAGTTTCTTAGTTAGTTTCGTCTCACGCATCACACACTTTGCCATCAAATGCCGACATAACATTTTTTTTTTTTTGTTTAATTTGTGTCTCTAACACTTTCCAATATAAATTAACTCTCGCCTCTCTAAGAATGGGTCACTGTCGTTTAAAAATTGCCCGGCAGAAAACCACTAAAACAAATATTATATATTAAAAATTTATAAGATCAGCGGATCAATATTGCCAATTTTTTATACATTTATGACTTTTTTATACAAAAAAAAAATTTAAGCAAAACTAGCATTTTACGTTATGACCAGTTGATTGTTTCAGCTATGACAGTCAGCGTTTTTCTTGTTGCGTTTTGCCCATTCCCAATAACTACATACAGACATGTACAGTAAGTTGCAGCCGTTTTGCAGCTGGAATAAAATTCTGTAATACTACAATAATAAATTAATATTAATAACATTAGGCACTCTTCGTTATACAAACATACCAAGACTTCCAGTCCTGTTATTAAATTTTCTTTATTCTTAAAAGCTTACAGCTAAGGCACATACAATATTCTGTACACACATTTTTTTTGCCCCGACATGCCCAGTTCTGATAGTCACACGTCCCCGAGTGCTGATAAGCTGTGCATAATTTTTAAACAATTTTTTGTAAATATTTAAACAAAATTAGTAATAAAATACCACGAATAAATGTTAAACAGCGAGCCATCAATGTCCTACCTATGTTTTTTACAGGGTATTTTCATACATACACGTTTTTACGTCAGTTTTAACCCCTCAATTTGGTTTTTTCTTAGTACCATTTGCATCTTGTCTATTTCAAGCCACAATTTGCGTCTGATTCTACACTTTGGGTATAAATTAACGAGTTTCGATGTTTCAAGCATTTAGTTAGCTAAAACAAGTGTTTGCTTGAGCCGGTGACAGACCTGACTCGCACTGTTATTGCTTTATTAATTTGTTAGGTTATTGTTCATCTACACAGGCGGTGCCTGAATAAGTAGACGGAGTATTTGTTTCGATTTTTATTCTTTATTACTGAGCTGAGCCAAGTGCTCAGTCCCAGTCCAAATCTTATACTGAGGAATGGATTATAATTTGAGTTCTTAAATAACTAAACGAAAGCGAAACTTGATGCTTCGCAATCGTTTCATAAGGGCCGCTGCAAATATGCAGAGTTTGCCGTCTATGCAACGACATCCGGTCAAAAGCTTATTCTGCACTTTTGACACGCGCCGAGCCCTCGTCAACCAAGAGATCGTTGACTTCAGTTAACTACTCCCCCTTTAAGACTAAGGCCGCCCTCGTCCGACCCCATCTCGGTGATCACCCTTTTCAGCTATTTCGCTGACTTCCTGGCGTTGATGATCCGTCGAAAAGTAAGGCCAGCGCTAGCGATCAAGCCACATATGACCCCTGATATAAGCACCACACGATAGACGCGATCTGTTTTGGCGTCTTCCTTAAACTTCCTCCAAATTACGTTCATGCAGACGGTGAAGGTACGGGAGGCTGAGTACATCTTGGCTGGTAGTGATGTTCAGCATAGGAGAGTTAGCAATTTTTTTTTAAAAAATTTTGACTTTTCTGCATATTCAATTTTGACTCTTTCATATTCGCCTCATACAGGCTTTTAAGGACTCAGTCTACATGTTTGACATGGGACTCTTCATCTTGCGAAAAGATAATTACGTCATCGACGTAGACGTAGCAGAATTTGCCTATCTTTTCCCGCAATATGTCGTCGATGGTCCTCTGAAAAATGCTAGCTACATTTCTTAGACCAAATGGGAGCCTACGAAATTCGTACTTCCCTACGTTTACTGAAAAGTAAGTTTTTTCGCGGTCGCGCTCTGCGAGAATAATCTGGTGATACCGAGATTTGAGGTCTAGCTTTGAAAAGTACTTTGCTTTGCCCAAATTCCCCAGTATAAAGGAGATATTTGGCATTGGGTATTTGTCGGGTATCGTTCGTTCATTGAGCTTGCGAAAGTCAATAACTTAACGCATGTTTCGATTGCCCACTTTGTCCGTGCCTTTCTTGTCTACCACCCATATTGGGTTATTGTAAGGTGGAAAGGTGTAAGGAAATCAGCTGCCCCCATTGGACACGGGTATAAGTTGGTATAAATAGGTTCTTCACTAGTTGTTCTGATGGTTGCCACCATCGAGGTGTTGTAAGGCAAAGCTTCGTTGGGGTCTGCAAATGCCGTTCTGTTGCACTTTAGTAACTTGAGGAATTCACTTCTTACTAAGGGGGGTGCATCCGAGCAATTCACACTAGTGAAATTGACATTAGCAAAGGTATGAAAGGAAATTTGCTCAACCTCTGTGCCCCATTTAAGTTGACCTGAAGCTAAGCATAATGATGCCCCTGCCTGTCTTAGTAAGTCGAGACCTATAATTTCATCGAACGTTGATAGTTTCGAAAGGAGGAAAAATGTCGCTTTAACCTTGAACAAGGAAACTAAACACTTATGGGTAATTGTAGTTTCTCCGTGGATTGAATGAATTGAAAATGGAGAATCTACTGGGCGGACGCATTTTAGTCCTTTAAATGGCCGTATGAAATTTTTCTATGCGCCCGTATCGATGAGGAACTTCATGTCAAGCCCTGCTACTCTTCGTCTGATGACAGGTAGCAGGGACCTTTCCCTAAAAAATTTATGGCTTCTAGATCACAATTACTTGAGGTGTCGTCGTCAATTCCTGCCCTTGCGCAAGAAGCGTCATCGGCATATGACGCTGTTTCTTGTCCCGCGCCATGCCTGACATGGTTCACCCTTTGCTGCTTTCTATGATCGCGTGTTCTGTCAGACATGGCTGCTCCTTTGTTTGCGCGATCTAAAGCCGTGCTTGGTTGACGGAACTTTGACATGGAAGGATCCACCTCCATGGGCTCTTGTGCACTGTTGTGCCCCTGTATTCTGCTGCAGCGCTGGCTTGGCTGGCCTTGCGGCTTAAGCAGTTTGTTAAAATGGGGATTCTTTGTGCCAAATGGTCGTTCGCTTGAATTCTGATAAGTTTTCTCTATCCCTCGTCTAGGGTATAAAAATCACGCAGGACAGCTGGATCTTAAATGAAATTCCAGTATGGCGCAAAATCCATTATTGGTTTTTCCACAATTCTGTGCGTTTCTGACGAATCGCTTCGCGCAAACGGCGCATAACTTTAAGGTAGTAATATTATTGACCGTGCGAGCTTGTGGCAAGAATTCATGATGCAGTGAGCAAAACATGCACATTTGACTGAACTTGACGTACTTTTTTCTGGACGTTTCCATTGGGATGATTGGGCTTTGATTTCAACGTCATAGCCATACACCCATGATTCTTCACCAGTTATGACCTTTTTGAGGTAATCTTGATCGTCGTTGACGATGTTCAACAACTCCTGAGCGATGTCCATGCGACGTTGTTTTTCCTCAAAATTTAGCAATTTTGGAACAAAGCTGTCACACGTTTCATGCCTAAAACATCCATAAAAATTTATTGGCATGAGCCGAACGATATACCACCATCATCAGCAATCTCTCTGATAGTGTTTCAACGATTATCTAAAATCATTTTCTTCACTGCTTCAATGTTTTCATCTGTTGTTGACGGGCGACCAGGACGAGCACCGTCATTGACATCTTCTCACAATTGAACTTGTGTTCTGCTCATAGTCGACTCGCCAAACGCCACAGTCAACATTTCAAATGTCCTTGCGCATTTAATATAATTTTTTACACAAAACTTCATACACTTTCTTTGATCCATTTTTTCGAATAGTAAAATATCGAAGAGCACACCAAAACACGACTAACCTTTTAACCTGTCAAAGACAAACTGATGATCCAAAATGGCTGATATTACTAACATATATAACAGACATGCGTACCGAACATAAGTAATCACGAAATTTGAAAATAACGGTTATTTCTTGATCAGTCCTCGTATATAAGCTGCCCTCCCAGTTTACATACATGTATGTACTCTAGTATCTCTCGTCTTTTCTGGGCCTGGAGTTCCCCCGAATATCGCTTCATAGATTCGGTTAATCCTGTTCCTGTTGCAAATAAACTGCGCTTTATCACTGCTCCAAGTCTATTGGGCTCTACGTGCCCGCCCACTGCTCCTGCTCCGTGGCGGAAACCAATAATTAAACCGTTTTTTCTGAGTTAACTTTTGCGCTGCGCCTAACTTTACTCTGATTTTGTATTTTCATTATCTGATAAGTTGGCCTATTACTTCTTATTTAACAGGACATGGACTGGCAGAAAACGCTATGACGGTAGATATTGTTAAAAAAATAAAAAAAAAGTTTATACTGCATACTGTACCTCAGAGCTTTGTGATACAGGACACGGTGTTCCCCGCTGAGATTTGTACAGGCCCTGTAGAATGTGACGTGGTCACGTGGTCATGCGGTCAGCTTTTCTTATTTTCTTTTTTAGCTACTCTGCAAACTGCCAGCTCATGCAAACTGGATTTTTTATTTTAACCAATTTCCTAAGCACAACATAACAGCAGCAGCTTACCCTGGCACTGTAGACAATAACTCGTACAAACTTGTAACTTGCCCGTGCTCTAGGCCCAAACGTATTAGCTGCACGCGTTCCTTGCCTCCGCAGTCACGCAACTGCATACACACATACGCACAGTCGCCACCACAGGCACATTAGGACGTAACTGGGCAGCAGCTCAACGTAAATATTTTTGTATTCATACCCCACCCAAAAATATTTGTATTTAAATTAATAATTGGAGACCCCGCTTAGCAAAGTGAAAACCGTCAACTCAGCTTGATTAAAAAACCATCGCAACAACGATATGCCATCTGGCGTGTTAAATTCCAGCTCTATTTCAAAACAACGCCAAGATTGTTCAAATATGTCAACAGTCCAGGCAATTGGTGTTAATAAGCTACCACCTCTCTGGAAAAAGCATGTAAAACTTTTGAGGCGCAACTTTCAACCACACACGCTCTTACTACTTTTTGAGCGCACTTGAACCAACACATGTGATAATGCAGACACTAATGTAAGTATTACAATTTAATGCAAGTAGAAGCTGGCGTGTGTCCCATGTCAGCTGAACGACCCGCTGATGTTTCTTAGCGCTATCCTTCTTCTTTATGGTCTGGAGTGTACATGGTTGACATAGGTGCCATATCACCTTACCAAAAATGCGCAACTAAACAACCAAATTCATAACCAGTCTGACTTTTTAGCCGTAAATAAGTTTACATTCACCTCACAACATATTTAAACAATGACGTTTTCATACGTATACAAACATATTATTGGATAACAAAACACACCATACTCTATTGCACTAGAAGAATGCTATCGCATTAGCAGCATACAAGTTGTGGCATCCGCAAACTATTAAAATTACAACCTACTTGCAACAGCAAAGGTAGCTATGCAAGCACACAATGGACAATAGGCAACTTTAAAGGCTCTGTTGGACTCGGAATCGCAGATTAACGTAATTTCGGAAAGACTTGTGAAAATATTGGCACTAAAACGCTATGATACAACACTACGGACTGAACGCCTTGAAGAACAGTCAATAATCAGCAGAGCCTATGTGAATGTTAAATCATTAAAATTTGATAATGGGATTGGAAGTATTGATTGATTGGAGTATTCCATGTAATCTGCTGCTTGGTGACCCTAACTATCAAAAACTAGGCAAAATCGAGATGTTGATTAGAGTTGAGCGGCCTTATTTAATACTTCTTTTTCAACTTCGGCACAAATATGTTCAGTGTGGCTCAAAAACTTAATTAACTGTAGTTACAATTGAAATATCAAATGAATGATGCGATTTTGGACACTGGACAGCATGTGTCGACTACGCATTGAAGCCCTTTGAATTCAAATCATACAGGCGTTATATAAAAAGATATTCCACTTGGAAATAAGCAAGTTTAAAATCAAATGCCCAGAATAAAGGAAAGTCCACATTTACGGCACCATATTACAGCACTTTTGACACAAGCAATACACACGAAACATCGATTATCATTTGATGCAGTGGTTAAAATTACAGTCTATTTGAATTCATAGAGAAGATAAAAATCAACAAGTTATTTTTACTGAACCTACTTAGTTGCTATAGCTCAGTACTTGACGCAACTATCAAAGTTCTCTAGAAGGCAAGATCTGGATCAGACAAGTCGCTAAGACAACCATGCAGCGTTACAATTAGATATAGTGCGACGCGGCCTCACATTACAACATAAAAATTACATATGCTTTGACTGTCAAGCTGTGTTTAATTTTAACAATCGCTATAGGCTTCAACTTTTTAACAAAAGATGGCATGGGGAAAAACACACTAACCTTTCAATTGGATCTTTAAAACACATTGTACAATGGAACTACAAGCTGTGTGCAACGGAACATCATCCCGACTATTGTCATTACAATCTAGCTGTACTCAAGGCAACAAGAAATATAGCATCAGTGCATTAGGCATTATCTTACATCAAGTTAGGAGAAGTTATGCACATTTTGGCGACATTATCAAGCCAATCATCACCCATGCACCAGCGACAAAATTTAACTTTTATGAGTAAAACAGCACTCGACCAAATAACCTAAGCACAACATCATCATATAGCCGCTTAGAGCTTTAAATGTATATGTTTTAATGCTATGAGCATATGCTATGCGAAAGAAACGCCAATGGACTGTGCAAACAACAGCTTCAAGTAATTAGGCCATCCCCAAGGCCGTGAAAAGCTTAGGCGTATATGTTTGAATTTAAACTATGTCAATACTTTATACATTTACTCATAACTATTGAGTATTGCTGACCACAACTAAAACTGATTATACTCTACTATAGCAATAGCCAACCAACCCGTTAGATGCAAATACGCTCTTGAATATATATATATATATATATTAACGAATTCACACTCACACTCCACCCGTTGCTGTAGCCCAGCCACTTCGAAATAAAGTAAAGTAGAATGTGCATTGCTTGAAATATAAAACCATGATCCAAACTCAGCACTTAAGCAAGTTTGAGAACGAAAATAAACATAACTTAGCATTTAAGTCTGAGAACCGAAATAATCATAACTAGCACATAAAAAAAAATAAATATAGATATATTCATGTAAATAGAATGGAAGCATGCCATGCACGCACTCAAGGTTAAGTAAGTAGACCAACTGCAAGCAAGTAATATGAAACGATCATGCGCGCTGCAGCCTAACAAACTCAGCGATAGAATAAGTACAGATAAGAACAACGCTGAGCCTTACAAACTCAGCAATAGATAAGTTAGAGTTAATGTTTGAATATGCGTGAAGCAAATAAAATCAGTACAAACTAGAACATCAAGTGAAACGTATTCATGTTTTGAAGTTGTTCCCTAAAACGGAATATTATTTACATTTGGTCCTTCGAGCCGGATTATTCTTTACATTTGGTCCTTCGAGAGAAAAAAGCCCTGTGCTATTTTTTTAATTATTAAGTGTTTCTGTGACATTCAAAAAAGAAAAAAACAAAGATGCTGTCAGCAAAAACCTTAGAATTGTTGAAAATACAATCTGAGTTATTCGACGAAGTTCGACGGGCAATATCAGATAAGGAAGCAGTAACAGTAATTAACAAACTGGCAGCAGAATTCACTGCCAATCATGAAACACTGTTACAAATTGGAGTCGTCAAACATCAATATTTTACTGAGAAAAATATGATTGCACCATGGCAAACCTCAGGACCTATAAAGAGTCCCCGATTAAGGTCGAAGTTGCCGACCAAGCCAAAGCAAGCGCTCAGTAAAAGATACTGATGTGGAAATGCTACCTGGGACGTCCAAACGAAAACATGATCACCAGAAAGAAGAAATTTCTTCACAAAGGAGCTTGAGCTCAATGAATAATTTGGTTGATCGGTTGGAACAAAGAGCACAGGAGGTATGACAGCACCTAAGTGAAGTGTATGCCTGCCTAGAACATAGCAACCAGAAAAATATAATTGGTCTTAAGGACACGCTAATCTTCCGTTGAAACAAGGTACAGTTAATGCTAACCGAATTAGAGGCGCGTCACGAAAAGTTGGCCTTTAACATTAACGAGATCGATGATCTAGAGTGCAGCGTTAATCTTCTATCAAAGAAACTGTATAGAAGGATTAACGGCTTTCACCAAATAAAGGGCAAGGTTCCGGAGCTACCCAAAGTGGATCTTCCTCATTTCAATGGAAGTCCCAAAGAGTGGCCAACATTCTCCCAATAGACATGGCATCAGGACTTTGAGGCAAAGATTTCCGCAAACCAGGAGCGTCTCTTCGAGGCCGAGAGCTGTCAAAGGAGAAGCTCGAATTTAAGGATGTCATTGAGCCAGAACTCAAGGGCCTAGCCAAGCAATTCGATTATCTTAACATGCGGAAAGGATGAGATTAGTGCACAAAATCTAATGAAGAAGCACGAGAATCTAGAGCAATCTGTCGACTATAGAAATGAAAAACTCTGTAAACACCACTCGTCAGTTGGGCGGGGTAGCGCGACAGTTCAGCAGCGAAGATGTTTCTAGCGGTGATGCCGTCGCCGTCAAGTAATCCCAGCTAGATAAGCTTTATGCCAGATCTGGCCAGGGAGCGTCGAGCTCGCCTCAACGAGGCACTGCAGCTCTTCATGCTTAGCCACGGGGTCGACGATCTGGAGCTATGGATTACCGACAGTAAAGTGGTTGCTGGCTTTCATGAGTTGGGTCAGAACTATGATCATGTTACACTTCTTTCGGAGTGTTTCAATGATTTTGTTCTCGACTCAGAAACAGTGGGTGTTGAGCGTGTGGCCAAGATCAACGGCATCGCTCATAATCTGATTCAGGCCGGACACTCTGAGTCGGTTACCATTGCCAAGTGGAAGCAGAACCTGAACGAGTCGTGGCAGGATCTGTTCGAACAGATTGAGAAGCGCCCCCAAATGCTGGACACCTCGTGGGAGCTGGACAGATTCTCCCATGACAGCAAGGAGGTGCTCGGCCGCATCCTCGAGAAGCAACACGGTGTTTCCGATGAGCTGGGTCGTGATGCCGGATCTGTATCGACGCTGCTGCGCAAGCACTACACCTTCATCCAAGACCAGACCATGCGGTACTCACAGGTAGAGCAGATTCCGGAAGAGTCTGCCAAGTTGCAGGATGCCTATGCTGGCGATAAGGCCAAGGAGATTACCTACCGGGAACAAGAGGTTCTGCACGCTTGGGACAATCTGCAGGCCATGTGCGATGCACGCAAACAGAAGCTGGCCGACACTGGTAATCTATTCCGATTCTTCAACTTGGTGTCCAATCTTACCATTTGGATGGAGGATCTGGTGCGCTAGATGAATACCTCGGAGAAGCCACGTGACTTTTGCGGCGTTGAGTTGCTGATGTACAATCATCAAAGTTTGACGGCAGAGATCGATACACATTGAGGATCCAATATTTCACACCATGAATGGACATATATCGCTAGCATTAACAATAAGATTAATAGTTTTAATCTTCATTTACATATTAAAAAGGAGAAAACAGAGGCAATTGTTAGCTGTCACATTTTCTAGCCCCCCGTAGAATGTTCAGGCATACACATAATTTAGCTTAGCATAATAAATATAGATATGTATATTCATGTAAATAGACTGGAAGCATGCCATGCACGCACTCAAGGTTAAGTAGGTAGACCAACTGCAAGTGCAACACAAAAAGATAAGGCATTAGTTTACATACATATAATATGAAACGATCATGCGCGCTGCAGCCTTACAAACTCAGCGATAGAATAAGTATAGATAAGAACAACGTTGAGCCTTACAAACTCAGCAATAAATAAGATAATGTTTGAATATGCGTGAAGCAAATAAAATTAGTACTAACTAAAACATCAAGTGGAACGTACTCATATTGCAAATGGTTCCCTAAAACGGAATATTCTTTACAGTATGTAAACAAGTATCCAATAGCCCCTTCAATTAAAATTTTCTATTCGTACTGCATTTAGCCTTAAGCTGAACTATAAACAATAAAGACCATATAAAACGGAAATTCTTTTTCGCCTTTGGGAATTGTTTACATTTCAGTGTTATCCCTGGTCATCAGACATGCTATTTATTCGACTCAGCCAATTTTACCTATAAATATCGTTAACTATTTGTTCGAATAGTTAGTCAACTCATTTTGTATCCAACACGAACAAGTTTATCACTATTATTATTATTACGGATCCACAGTCCACCTAGTTACAAGTTCTAGTTGCGACGCTTTATAGCAGTCAGTTTATGCACTGCCAACTTTAAACACACATTACACTAGTCGGTTTCTATGAAATTTGGTCTCAGCACACCTTAATGTGCACAGTCGTGTTTGTTTACAGCGCAACGGGGAAACTAAGGCAGATGTTGTATAGTTGGGCGGTAGATTACGGCTGCTAACAAGTCAATAATCACACTTGCAGCACGTTTAACGCAACAATCGATCTCAACCTCCTATAGTTGCAATAGTTCAACTATTCCTTCGTCATCACTAAAATCTAATCAACAAACATCGCAGCTGATTTTCTCACTCTCCATGACTAATTACTCGATCTTAAAAGTGAAAAACTTATTTAGCCAAAATCTGAGATGTTTACAATTGGGAAACTATTTTGAGTTACAATTAACTTACAGGAGCCGCACGGAATTGGACGTCTTTATGACGACTACTTTGTCGCTTCATCGAAATCATACGATGCAACACATCCCCAACAACACGCATCGATAATGTTGTATCACACTACATAGAGACAAAAGGGGTTCCGCCTTTGACAAGCCATGACGACTTCCTGGTGAGAAACTGAAAGCTGCAAAACTCGTTTTTTTTGTATACTTTAGTATGGAGTAATCCGCCCATCAAACAGTCAACGGACAATTTCACCACAGGGTATTATATAATAAATTGAATAATGCCATTCTCGCTGATCATATAACTGAGAAATTGGACCTCTGGCTGAGCAAGTTCGCATTATCTTAGGTTTTTGGAGAGTCCACGCTTGCTTAGAATTTGTAAAACGATAAGAAGGTGCTCCAGGAGCTCTGCAATTGAAACAGACATGATAAGTATATCGTCAATTAAACAATAAACAAAATCAATGCCCCAAAAAATTGTATCCCCAACGCGTTGAAAAGTTTGTGCATTGTTGCATTTCTTCACCCAAAAGGCATAAATTAGAATTCGAGCAGCCCAAATGGTGCGGACACACCTGTTTATTGGATATTCTTTCCTGCCATTGGAATCTGGCAGTACGCTTCAATAGTACGAGAGTTACCTTGAAGTTTTTCAGTTATGTCAAAAATGCGTACAATCGAGTAGCAAAAAGGCAAAGTAACCGAGTTGACTTTGCAGTAATCTCAAGCACGCCATGCCATCATTTTTTCGACCAAGGGCTTTTAAAAGGTCGGCAAATTACTTCAGTATTCAAGAAGTTGACCTTAGCTTTGGCTGTGCTTAGACGCTAGACGGTCGAAAAGATAGCTGCTATAGGTTTCGATGAATATGGCAATCGTCATGATGCTTGGAAGGTTTTCTTGTTTTTATTGTCACGTCGAGAAAGTCAGACAAGCAAAATATGAAAATGACATACCATAAAGAGTTGGTTCTCAGATATGTATGTTTCACGTTTGTGATGCATGCCGGCGTTTTGCGTTCAGTTGTTTAATGGAATCGACTAGAAGTTACAAATGGTATAAAAAATTAGCTACACCAATAAGTGAAGCCACACCTGTAACTTTAAAAGGACAGGTAAAACTGCAAAAACAGTCTGTGTGAGCAAGAGAAGTTGATGATGAATCAGCAGATTTTATCTTGCTAGCGGAGATGCTAAATGTTGCATAAGTGCTGACAGTTTCAAATATATTTTCGGCTTGTATAGCCAACATATCTAAATCATTTTCTTCCTAAACAGTAGGAAGAGGGCGAAGATTTGTAGGTATCTAAACAAGAAATAGGTTTCGAGTTATACAGAGGTGTCAAGAGCAAGGCGGGGAATGTGTGCTAAGATTTCGAATGGCTTGAGAGTAATAGTCTGTCCTTCTTGCAGCAAGCTTAATAACTTTGATTCTTGTGTTTCTGCCAATTTTTTAGACAACCCCAATTTCAATGCAGCAAATTCTCTGCAAATACGACATCAACCTTTGCAATAACTTAACGCATTGGTCAAATGAACATACTTAGGACACCTCAACAGAACGCGATCGACGATAAGATGTCTAGTTTTCGATTTACTGCACGGCATGGCTCACCGGCTCAGTAGATGAAAGTTAGCTGTTCCGTTGCGGAACTGTCGCAATGGCATTTTACTCGCAATGAATATGTTTATTTGAAACTTTCCTCAATATCACATCAGTTCAGAGCACCGGTTTTAAATTCGGACGGAAGTAAAAAGGATGCGGACAACAGCATATCATTCCCAAGATAACGGCATGTTGAAAAGAAAGCATTGCACAATCAAGGCTGCTTTAATGTACAACTCACACATCCTATGACCTGATCCTCTTCCCACACTATAATTAAACTCCAAAACACATTTAAAACGAACCTTTAAGGTTCACCAGCCAAAGTTTTTCGGCTCCAAAAGCCAAGCATCCCAAACCAACCAGCATCGCCTCACTGGGTTGCTACGTCAGCAGATTTAAAGAATTAAGGCAGTTCCAGTGGCACATCACAACAATACACATATATTCAGCTTAAAAACTTTTCAGTTCTGCACACACGTTGTCAAACTCGTTGCATCTGTTAAAAACCAGTGAGCAGCAGTATTGAAGTCTGTTTGAAATTGTCCGCAGGGTAGATGAATAGGTCTACATTATTAATCAATTTTCGAGCACAAGGTGACCCAGTCGCAGATAAGTCTATCAGCTTCATGTCGGTGTAAGCAAGTTCTGGTTCCTCGCAATATATAACAATGACATCTACCGCCAGATATTCGCGCCTCCTGTCAAAAGCAAATGTTCATTAGACTTATTAGACATTAATGAAATATCCATAGTGATAAAACACAAGTTCTTCATACACTTGGCTCAAATTTGTTTATCCAAGCTAAAAATCAAATTAACTGAAGTATTAATTTAAAGTTTTGTAAGCCTATTACGGACGGCATTTATGTTCTAATTTTGTAATGACCGGATATATTAAATATGAAAGTGCAAAAAATTGAGCAAGTTTTTCAGTTTTTTTTTTATTTTCCTAATTATTTTTTGTATTTTGTATAACTAACTTAAACAATGTTAATGCTAAAAAAATAAAATTTGTTTTTAATCATAAAATGTTGTCGACGGCATAAACGTTACTTGCCAAAATAAAGTTTAAATATAAGTTTTTTGAGTTTAGTTCACATTTAGTATACTACCCTCCCATGTTATGCAGCAGCCAGCCGATTGAAGCAAAAGTATTAAATTGCCAAACCCAAGTATTTTAACAACAAATGAAATAAAGTGCGACAACAGCCGATCCAAACAAAACCACAACAATTATGTCCGACCTTTCTTTTAAAAAATTTTCCCATAATCAGCTGATTGTCACCTAGCAAGTAAGCTGGTTTTACAATTAAATAAGAAACCTCGTGATATGAGTTACTCGTGGCCACCATGTGAAACGCATTTTTTTTAGAAGACTTATAAGTTTATTTGGGTAATGTTTAAGTATTATTAAGATAGCATTAAATGAGATGCGTAAATAGTTTGCTGATAGACTCTGAACGGAGTCAAGATTGTAAAAAATTTTTGTTTTATCTAAATATAATTTGTACTCTTTTTTAATGTTTTAATTTTTTTATTTCAGCTGTTAACTATAATCAACACGAATAGTGTTTTGTGTATGGGTAATGTATATGTAATGGTTTTTTCTTACTTTTCGTAGTATACAATTTGTATTTTTGATATATGCAACCCGTTACGAAGCATGGCTCTTGTAATCTATTAAGCAGCTAAACAAAGTTAGCCATATAAAATTTGTTTAAATTTATTCAATTTCTTGGGACAAATTTGTGTTATTAAGATTTATGCACGATTTTTAGTGTATTGCGTGTATAAACAATGCTAGCTGCATTGGATTAGCGGAAGGGCTTCAAAGCAAACAGACGCAGCCGACAGACATGCGCTTAAGTGGCCTCTAAGCCGATGCCGTTCTTTTGATCTAGTTTATTCGAGCCCATTTTTACCATGTACACAAAAAACGTTATAATCTCCTTTTCCTTAATTGGTATTGTCTTGAAATGTTTCATAATTGTCTGTAAGTGATAGAAAAACATTACTTAGTCAAATTATCGACAAACGATTATGGCAACTCACATCCGCCAACTGGGCACGCTTCATGCCTTGGCGCGTTTGCACCTTAAAATGCCGCTTATAGCGTCGCAGCGTAGCTACATGCAATTGATAAAGATCTGGAAAATCATGTAAATCGGTATCCGTTTCATTGCTGTCGTCCTCGCTGTCTTTGCGTCTCCGTTTTGTTCGCACAGACTGTATACGCTCTTTATGATAGTCACATATGTAAATGTGCCGTGCACTTGCATCGCTGCTGAGTTTAAGTCTTTTCTGGGCGACTGTTTTTTGTATTCGCTTGCTGTAGCTGGCGTAGCCAGCTTGATTGCGGCACCGCTCCATGTCGTCGATCAGGCAGCACGTCTGGTCCGTGTGCCCACCCCTCGAATCATCCTCACCGGAACTGAATCCGTTATTCATCATGTTAATGCCCCTGTAACTTCCGTTTCGTTTTGCCAAGGGACTTTTTACAAATACATGTAAGAAATTAGTCAACAATATGTATAACACTGATTTTACTACACACTTGCTAGGAACCTAGTATCGTTAATAATAACTTCTTTCTATGTTTTTAGATATGGCAGTTTCAGAAATCTGGCGATGGTATTTTTTCGATAACATCGACGTGTTAATATATTAATTTTTCCACCCAGTGATCTACCAAAGGGAATATTCTCTCAAATCAGCACTTGGAGACGTAGATTTTACAAACATCGATTTTGCAAAACATTGTTGTTTCCGATGTTTTGTATGTAACAACAACATCGATGCAATCGTATATTTGCTTATAAAACACAATATGGTCTATAAAAAATGAAACTAAATTACTATCATAAAAGCAAAAGTGAATTTTAAACTTTGTCTAACACATTAATCGTATTTACGATCTGCCATCATTCTAAAATGCCTTGTTCATGTTAAATCGCATCACAAATCTGTAACTGAGTAGCTTGTACCACGCAGTTTTTTGATTTTTAATTGTTAAACTAGCTTACTTACTAGTTGGCAATCAGCTGATTATGGGAAAATGTTGTCAAAAAAAGGTCAGACATAATTGTTGTGATTTTTGTTTTGATCGTCTGTGATACTTATGCCAACAATGAGCTGTTTTCGCACTTTATTTCATTTGTTGTTAAAATACTTGGGTTTGGCAATTTAATACTTTTGCTTCAATCGGTTGGCTGCTGCATAACATGGAAGGGTAGTACATATATACTAAATGTAAACTAAACTCAAAAAACTTATATTTAAATTTTGTTTAAAATATCAAATTATCTCAATAAGATAGGTCATGTATAATTAAATAAACCATTTTTTTAAGAGTTAATAAACTAATACTACAAATAAACGTTTTAACGTTAATAATATATACTAGATATGTCTAATTTATATAATCGTGTTTTTTTTGTCAATTTCTGAATTATAAACAAGGTTTTTTTTTTCTTACAAGTCATCTGTTCTGTTTTTGTAGCAGAACTTTAGTTTGGCAAGCAAGCTTTATGCCGTCGAAAACATTTTATGATGGAAAACAAATTTTATTTGTTTTATTTATTTATTTAATTTATTTATTTTATTTTCTAAACATTGAGAAAAAATTAACACTGGTTGGTAAACCCGAACCGGTCAGCAACTGCAAGCAACAGTTATTGATAGAGATTCGTTTTCATTGCTTTTTCATGTTAAATACATCCTTCATACAACAATAACCTCATAAATACGATTTGCCGTTGAAAAATTTAAACACATATATGTAAGTACATAAATGCGTTTTGTCGTGAGCAAGTTATTAATAAAGACTGTACTCGTTGGAAAGACGTAGCCGTAAGCTTGTTTTTCATAGCGAAAGCTTTGAATATCTCGAAACAATTTAGATGAATTTTGACTATTAGTTGAAAGTTTGTATGCCTCATGTCATTGGCATGTTTGGCAACGTATAAAAACTAAACGGTAATTTATAATAATGTTTTTTTTGTAATTAGATGAACTTGGCGTTTTGCTAATTTTGTACTCAATTTTCAAAGTATAATGCACTGTAAAAAGAACATTTAAAATTCTAATTTGAGATGTTGCATATATTATTTGAACCATAGGCATATTTATAAATATTTTTTATATTGTATATTGCACTAGGTACCAGTATTAAAAAAACATAAAAAAATAGCAAAGAAAACTGTAATTGTTGACGACGTGTTCCATTTGCAAAACGAAGCAAAATACTTTTAGAAGATCGCTACATCAAAAACGGATAAACTAATTTGACATTTCCTTTAATTTGAAGTTTATGCTTTGATTAGCGTATACTATTTTTGAATGGAGAATGGAGGAATGAACAAAAGTTTTTACCGAAGCTTGGACGCATGATTTAAACACATTATAAAAGTTCTTCTACAAGGATAGGGTAAATTGGGATAAAAGATCATTATCAATATTTAAAGCTGTATCGAAAATATTGATACCTTCAAATATGGAAAATATTCCAAGATTTTCCTAAAATTTGTTGGCGGCTTCAACACCACCATTACAAGCTTGTAAAAGGTTTACTCATCGACAAAATTTTAGGTGATTCGCTAAATAAAGATTATGTTATATATTATGAATATATTATGTTTAAACTTAAACTTTTTTCGGCTTTGTCTATACTATACTCGAAATAACATGAGAAGTGCTCCTGTCATTCACTTTAGTAATTAAAAACTAAGAAAAGTACTAAGATTTCAGAAGAAAATGTAAAGTGGTGTTAAATCAAACTGATTAAGTAAGGAATTTTAACTAAGAAGTGATTTTGCGACATAAATTAAGTATTTTTAGATTTCCAACTTATCTTCGATCGAAAAAAAAATAGCTTTAAATCAACTGTGCCCTATACTCAAGTGTTTCCCAATGATCTTTCAAAAATTAAATCTAACTTGCAAATATATATTTGTATGCTGATGTTGTTAAGAACATGTTTAACAGAGTTACTTACAACAATTTGATCTAACTGAGCTGTCGGCTTGGTGCCGCTATAACTCAAGCAATTAAAATTGTTCTAAATGTATTTGTCATTCTGTAGGATAATTTTTCGAAACAAATTATTATAAATATTACTCATTAAATAACTTGAGCCAAACAAGCAACAACATTTCTTTATTGACATTCAAGACTGCAAACTGAAAATCGTTTGCCAAAAAAGGAGCTCTGTAGAAGTTCCCATCGAATGGCTCAATAATCACCTAATGGGTTACCACTTATTTGTCTATAAATCTCGCCGCCCATTAAGTAGATATGTAAAAATTTATGTGGTTCGATCGGCATTGGGCCTTTTTCATGATAAACTTGACTTGAATTTATTGTTCGAATTGACTTTAGGTGCCGTTGAATGGTTCAGGTAGTGTTTTAATTTCAGCAAGTTGCACCTTTCCTGAAGCACTACATATCCTGGTCGGCTGATTTTTAAATTTTAAGAGCATGACAGTGCGGACAATCCTTGTTCTAGCACCAATTTTCACTTTTGAATAAGCAGAATTATCAATATCGGGCTCATACTGGAATGCTAGACGCAGAATGAATCGGATGTATATGCTCGATGTACTTATTGGCGTTGTTGGTAATTTGTTCTTTTGAGTGTGAAATGGCTCTACTTACTTGATTGCATTTTGATTGTGTCTTTTCTTCTTGACGCAATTGCGCCATTTTAACATCAGTATTTTGTTGCTGGATTTGTTCTTTGGATTTTTCGGTTTTCTATTTCGCATGCTTCTAGATCTACTTGTATTACGGCTGAAATTACCCAATTTTCATCAGTTTTAAATTGCAAGACGTACTTTATATTTTTTAGTTGTTCTCGCATCACTGTCGATACGAACTATGATTTCATAAACACTCCTAGCACCAAATGATTTCATACGTCCTACTATAACTGCCATTTGCGTTTTAGCGTTATTAGCGTTTTGTTATTATTTCTTACAAATCGAATTTTCAAGTTACAAGCGAACGCTGTCGAACGGGATAAAAAGTATTCTGTCCGTCTCCTGGTTCTAAGCTACCTGCCCACCAATTTTCAGCCAAATCGGTACAGCCGTTTTCGAGTTATAAATAGTCAAAATAACACGACCCGGCAAACATCGCCTTGCTTTCTTCTTTGGGCTCTTCTAATTCGAAAACTTTTAGATTTATTTGTATCATGGCTCAAAATGGCCCCTATGCGTTGGTATTGTTAGAGCTCTTTGTGTACTCACTTCAAAAGTCTGAAGTTAATATATATATATATATATATATATGTATATCCAGAACATGCAAAACAAAAAGCACCTGAAGACTGTAAAAATATCTGACTTTGTCCTGCTCTTCATTTTTGAATGACATTTCGCAGTAACAAATTATTTGTTTTTCCATCAGGTTATCTATTGTATCTCATTATTAGCCCGTGCCATTCTGAACAATGACATCTGGAGAAAAAAAACCATGTGTAATAAAAGAACCCTACCGTTAGGGTGAATTTTAGCTAAAGAACCATTTTTTTTAGTATTCGCGAAATAGTGGAAATAACCAAAGGACAATTATGCACTATGCGTATAATTGATCAAATGTCGCAGATACCAAAAATAGAGCATAGAAAGCACCGCATAAAAACAGTTTTGACGATGATTTATATAATTTTTAATTACTTTAAAGTAATTAATTTAATTTAATGTAAAATTAGATAGTTTCGAAGCGAAAATACGTATTGTTAGAAATAGTAAAACAAAAGATTCTTTCGAAATTAGAGCTCTTATAAGTTAACACAAAAAAATTTTCCAATTGTAATAAAAATATATTTATAAATATTATCTATTAATAAATAAATAATAAAGTTAGTCGAGAATATTGATTAAGGGGAATGCTGGCCCGCCCTCTCTCTCTCTGTATCTCGTATTCACTTGTTCGTCAATGCCTGCCTGTTTGTGCACAGTCTGAGCTCTTTTTTCAATGTTTCGGCGAGCACACACAAATACATAAATCGAAGGGCACTCAAACTGTATTTTTGCATCGCGTCTCGCCGTAAAGCACTTACTCTTGTGTGTCTGTGTTGTCTTGCGCTCACTTTTTTTTTAACTTACGCTCGCTCATGTTCATTTTTGGGTTCGTCAGTGCACTCATTCCCTTTCTTTGGAATTGCGGGTCTTGCTTATGTGCGCTCGCTGGCTCTTTCTCTCTCTTACACACGATCCAAAGACGATCAACTATTTATGTTAACTTACATATATTTTTTGAATAAGGTATGGCATTGTAATAAATTAAGTTAGCTATAATTGACAAATTAAAATAACACTAAAGTACATCAATAGAACAAAATACAAATACAAAATACTCGAAGGAAGTAATCATAATATTAAAATTTTTTTTCGTAATTTTAATGTCTAAAATAATATAATGGAACATAGGGTATTTTAACTTGGTCAGTTTTATGTCGCGGCAAGCGAACGACTCATAGAACATTTTTGACATTCCGTTTTGATTATTATGTTGCTTCTGCCTGTGAATGGCATATAGTGGCACTGATGGAGTATATTGGTTTTGTGGTAATGTATGAGTTAACTAATATCTATTTGAGTTCTTATATGTAAAATAAGATTAGAGATTCGTTAGAACAATGCATGTTCGATCATCTATTACATAACTATCATAAAATAGAATACGACACTACCTCATTACATTGTATGTTTGGTTGTGTGTTAGGCAGCTGGCAACCACATGTTGTCCAGCCGTTAGGAGTAAAACATGAATAGCTTAGCAGATCTTATTTCTTAAGGTAATAAATAATCATCGACGTTCGGTTGAAGTGGTGAACAGGACACCATGAGCCTTTGATCCTCACTCAACGAACATCGACATTTAGTTCAAGTGATAAACATGTCACTCTGAGCACTTGAAAGGGTCACATAGCCGGCAATCACGACATATGCGTGTGGCCGCTATGATGGGAACGCCAGGCTCAGCACTTCATGCAAGGCCTAGCGTTTCTTCTCTCTAAGGCTTCATTATAATAATTTTTATATTCTAGTATTCAGTCTAATTTGGCAGCTCAACAAGTCCAGGTCTTCGCCGGACAAGCAGCAACATAAAAGCCTTTTAGTTTACTCAACGTAGAAGTTAAAATTACAGAGTTAATAAAGTGAGACGCACGTCGTCCTTTAATACTAAGTCTCTCGTGCATTTAAATTACTCCTTGGCCAGACCTATCGTCGGCCTAAATCAATAATATAAACAGCATTCCTAAATGCTACTCATAACTACAACCAATCATTTAGTTAACTCAGTGCGAGTCAGGCCTATCGCCGGTTCAACCAATAACCAAAGTCCGAATTATCATCGGCACTCTAATCAAAAGCATTTTTTAATGCTAATAATAAAATAATAACAAAGCACTACTCAAGTTTTGACCTTTTGCACGCTCTGCCTGATTTTAATATCTAAAGGGATAACCTTTATCACTTATATACATATGTATATATATATATACAGATATAGATATATATATATATATATGGACTGGACGGATTTCGCCCTGTAAAAAGATTTGTAAGGTGGCAGTTTTTTGTTTATAAATCATTTATTACTGATCATGTATTCTGGTGCATAGGTTGCACTCTTCAGTGTAGCATCTTGTGATACACGACATTTTTTGTTGGAATCAGTGGGAACCTCGGAATGAGAAATTCCCCCCCTCCGAATTTTCCTTTTAGTTTCGCGTAAATTACATTTTTCACCAATTTTCTAACCACCAAACGCGTACCAATGCACAGTTTTGGTTGGTTTATGTTTCGAAGCATGATTACTACGGAGCCAACCTTTAGGCGTAAATTGTGCGGTGGTATTCCAGGCACATGACTGCGAGCATTGTATGAAAAAGTTTTTTTTCGAAGCGTATGAAACATTTCTTTTTTAAATAAATGGTCACACGAGAACGCTGTCAAACGAGATAAAAAATATCCCATGCCCAACAATTTTCAGCCAAATCGGTACAGCCGTTCTCGAGTTATAAAAAGTCGAACTAACACGACTTTCTTTAATATATAGATATTTCGGATGTACATTAAATAAAATATACATGTTAAAAGGTGGTCAAAAGAGGTAAATGAACCGTAAACCACTATTATACATCTCTAATGCGTCCCATCCTTGAGTATGGATCTTGTGTGTAGTCTCCGCAATACAAGACTCACCAGAAAAGATTCGAATCTTTGCAGGAGAAATTTCTTTGTTTTGCTCTATGCATTTTTAAATGGCTTCGTAACTAAGCAGTCTTCTTTTAATTATGTTTCTCTCCATAATAAACCGTACAACTATGCATGGAGTATTATTTGTTACCTTTCTACTTAACGGTAAAATCCTCTTACATACTCTTTCGCGTTGAATACATTTAACCATGATCGTTGCTCTATCAACTATTTAATTCATGAGCCATTTCGTGTTGTATGTGAAGACTATAACAAGCTGCCCTCCATTACCTCCTTTGAGTGCCCAGTTTGTTCTAAAAAGATCTATCCTATTTATTAATCTATCCAAAAATAATAATTTTATTGGTTTTTTTTTTGTCTTTTTTCCAGTCCTTGCGAAAATGTGGATCAATATTATTCTTATTTTTTTGTGAAAGAATTTGTTTTTAGGCATTATATCTAACTTTTAAATTTTTTTAATTATGCTTTGCTTAAAATTTTTAGTTTATCTTAACTATCTTGCAAATAATAATAAATACATAAGACTTAGATAGGGTTGTGAATTTTAAATTTTTTGGAGGGTAGGGTTGATCAACTTGAGTTGCAGGCCCCATAGTGGGAGAGGCTTATCTTTTTTCAACTTTGTTGGACCTTTGCTGAATAAAATGCATTTACAAAAGGCAGAAATTACCTCTTTCTGGATTTTATTTATCAAGATGGGAATTTGGCAATTTGCAATAAAGCTTTGGCCGGCAAGCATTTTATATTGGTTTAATAGTAAATGGAAAACACCAACCCAAGTTTGACAACCTGTATAACATTTTGGACAGCATTATTGCTTAAGTGGGATTAAATAAGTTATGTGCATTAATATCGCTTGGATGTTAACAGTTTTTTTTCAGACCTTTTGCTTAGAGCTTTTTTTTGGGGTATATTGCCCAGGATAATTAAAAAGTTGACAGTTCTCCTTATTCAATATATGAAAGAGAATCTTCTATAGTTTTGTTTTCTTTTCACAGATATCGATTTTTACATTTGCAAACTATCAGGGCGTCGTCGAAATAGAAGAATAAAAAATTTTATTTTACCTTTATTATGTAAACACTGTCGGGAAAGTTGCACTCCTTCTCTCACAACTTTGTATTTAAGGCCAAAAGCATAAAAGAGCGTAAAAGCCAAATTAAGGAACTTTGCAATCAAAGTTAATGCGGTGCCTACACGTGATTCGTTATGCAAATGTGCGTGTCTGTGTGAACTTAGGCAAGTTAATTCCCTTGACTGCAGCCTCTTAGTTCTCTTTAGGTTTAATTAAGTGCAAGCGAAGAGGAAAGGAATATTAAGTTGGCTTTGTTATGATTTGCATAGAGAGTAAGTGTAAGTGCACGACAGCAAAGCCCCATAAAAAGCGCTGCGCGATACAGAACGCGGAATGCAAAAGTTTGGATGTCGAGATGCGTCGCTTACAAGTGTGTTGTGTAGCTCTATAGCTCTTCTGGTGTGCATTTTTTATGCATATGCATTCAAGTCTGAGGAATTGCTATTTCAAATCTATGTTATTCTGGTGCTGCCATGCGATAGCTTTAGGTTTTAACAGTAAAGAGTTTTTCGCTAGGCATTTTTATTTTATAAGATGAAGATATTTTATACTTATCCAATTATACATGTGATCAACTGATTTTGTTTTTTTTTTCATTTTTGTGTCCGCTATGTTACAGTTGACATAATAAATAAAAAGGTTAAAGTTTAGCATAAAAATATTAAATTTAACTTGTATTTAAAAAAGTCACAAGCAAAAGTCAGAAAGTGATAATGTTTTATCAAGATTAACTTATGATTAATAATGTAAAAAGAAGCAACAACAATGTTTCCCGACTCAAAATTTTCAAGCTAATTTTTGTTTACGAATCTTTTAGATAATATTAAAACCTATTATAAAAAGGCATTTAAAATAATTTTTCCCCAGACATGTATAATTAGTTCAGATCAATTAAGAGAAATGAAAACATCAATTTTAGTTACTGCAACGACCAACATCAAGGCCGGAACACACGGCAACAACATACAACATACGGTTGGACTGGCAGAAATCACATAACAGACGATGTGGATTCATATTTGAATACTGGAACTTTTGTAATCATAGTCAATATGTAATAACATTTTTAAAAAAGGATTGAATAAGTAGCTAAAATGTTTTTAAAAATATAAGTGGATTGATTAAATTTTTTTTTTTCATTATGATTGTGATTTAACTTGTAGACCTGATAAAAGTGATGGACTCTTAAGAACCTGTTATTGTTGTATTAGCACACTTGGTGTAATGGTTATCATCGACAACCTTTATGTCGAGAAACTTACGATAAAACAGAAACTCGCTATAATCGACAGAGTTCTTTTTCAGATACAAAACATTGGCATGTATATATTCGATATTATTGTGTCATCATCGATAACATTTATTTTTGGCTTTTAATAAAACGGTTAAGTTCGCCCGCAGGGTGGTTATTGCATATTTTAAGCACCATATTTTGCGTTATGATTTTGTAATTGCAAAGTATAATTTTATTGCTGCAGTGCAATTTTATTTATTAAAGATGCGTTATTTTCGTATCGGGAAACACTCCCACAATAACTTTAAATTTATGTTTTAAGCCGATACTTAATCGGCAAATTTATCTATTTGTCTTTATTTAACATCGATAGTTTTACGACATTTATGTAGTAATAATTCTGCGTTGGCATTTCGGCCGGACGTGTTAAACGGGACTGCTTTAGAAATTCTGCTTTGAATCAAGTAACCGTGGGTTTGCGTCATTGTGGTAGCAAAAAGTGTTGTAATAATATTAAAAAGGTAAATTTTAAACTGATTTTATTTGGTGTAAAATTGTGTGTTAGTTTAAAAACTATCAAAAGCGTTGGTAGTCTTGACCGCAGTGGCTCAGCAACCAAAAAGTTCTTTGTGGACTTAAGCTAGGCAACGGGCTAGCTATAACCACCTTCTGAAATAACACTTATAGGCATACACACTGTTAAGTTCATATGTATGCATAATTTCAGTATGACTGAAATAAGAATTGCTTAAAATAGCATGTGATTGTAATATCATTAATTTTGTTTATTTTTCTGTGGTTATACATAAGCAATTAAGAAACTGAAATATGTTAGACCTTTATATCGAATGAGCGTAATGACTATGTATATAATTTTTTGTGTTGATTTTTTTCGGGCCTTACTGATGCAAATTAAAACTGTTGATATGCGCACATTTTCTGTGCAAAAAGGGCATTAATCGATGCGTGTTTATTGACTTAATCCAAATGTATGTACAACATACATGTTTAAAAATATGTGATATTAGAACTTAGTGCATAAGCTTTTGTATTTGTACACATAGAAATAAGCTTGTAAACTAAAATTTTAAATGTACATTAGTCTTTAGCAGCAAGTTCAATTTTATGTAGAATCGTATCTATAAAGAGATAGTTCTGTTGGTTTGTGTAAATAAACCTAACAAACTTATCAAAGTGATAAATGTAAAGAAGCTCTAGTCGTTGGCCGGCCAAATATGCAAATAAAAGAGTCAAAAAACTTTTGAATTACATTAAAGCTTAACATCTTTAAGTGATTCTGTGAGCGAAAGAAAAGGAAAATATTTCCCCTAAAAAAGGTATCGAACTTGAAACAGTACGTAAGGAATGGTGCTTGTAACAACAAAAGTGAATGTGTGTGTGACACCATGCAAAGCACGAGGTACCAACGAAAATTTTTGTACTTGGGAGAATAGGAAGTCAAATTCAAGCAGGCTGAAGTAAAGAGTATATATATATAAAAAAAAATAATATATATATATATATATATATTTCATATTTTATATATATATATATATATATTTCATATTTTATATATATATATATATATATATATATATATAACTGACGCTGTTGGTGCGCAGTCGCTAATGCTGACAATTTTGTTGATGACGTTGTGGATGGTTCGAGGCTGTATTGTTTTTTTTTTGTTAAACAGAAAGCATAACGTACAGCTTTTAGAGAAACGATGAGACTCCCCCCCAAACTCAGCAAAAAGCATTTGTGTTGATGACGTCTTAGTGTGTTCAAGTAGTCAACAGTTCAAGCCAAGCTTTAAAGTTAAAAGCTACTTTCTATTTGTTTTTTTTTTATAACTTGTATATATATATATATAATTATCCTTTATTGCAAATGTGCACATAATCGCTCCACTTGTATCAAGTTGTAAGCCCAAATAGCTTAAAAGTATCTGTTTTTTTAAATTTTATATGCATCTTTTGTAACAAATTTTTTTGAATCGACTTCCTTACGTTTTGTTGCTGTTAAATGACTATTACAATTAAAAATCAATGAACTATTTTTTTTTATCCTTTTTAATAAATGTTTTGATTACTAATTTTAATTAATAAATTTAAGTAGTTCTAAAAATAATCTTAACATAATAAACAAAAATCAAAAAGTAATTCGACTACTTTTTGTAAGTATTTTTCATTATTTATGAATATGTAGTCAGTTTTCAAAAAATTTCTTACCTTAAAAGATATTTTGGATTTTCGGAAGTTTAACCTTACTATGACATGCCAAAAGCAGCATATTTATTCTTTAATACGATGCTTAGCTGACATTAAGAAGGCAACCCTTATCTGATTTTTTTTTTATAAATTTATATAGCTTTGTTATTTTTTGTGTTTCTTACGCAAAACTCAAGAAATTTAGAGAAAATGTTTTTGTAAAAAAAAATTAATATTAAACTTAAGGGTGGCCTTAACCTGTCCGAAATCTCTTCCATGTGTTTGTGGAAGGATCCCTACTAAATAAAACGAAATATGTAGTCAAACAATTATTATCAAAAAATCCTCTTCAACATCGCTTTACAGGAGTATATTTCCGCCATCGTGTTTCACTTATTGAGTAAATGTTTAAAACATAATATCTTCGTGGAAAGTACTACTTTTTAATTGTACAAAATCGAATCATTGATTCGTGTTTAGCGACCATAGTCAGACTGCCAGTTCAAATTTATCCGCTAAGTATGTTAGACTTCTGCAATGTCCGTTAAGGTTTTCGTTCGTGTGTATATCAACCCCGGTTTAAAACAATTCAAAAAACATAAAACACGATTTGATCGGTTGCATCCGACTGTAACTTTTTTATTTTATTTTCTCCTGTTGCTTTTTTTGGGTGTAAGAACCACAGAAAACTAACATTGTTAAGCGTTCTGCAAAAACAGGGTCTGTTTAGTTAAAGCTGACAGATGTGTGTATATAATTTAAAATGAAATGAGGGCGAAGACGCAAGTATAATTTATGCGCAAAATGCAATCATAATCTGATTTTCCGGTTTTTTTAACCCTCGCAACAAATGTTGGACTATTAAACTTTCTTCTCAAATTAGCGCCTTGGCGCAGTAGTGTAGTACCTTCTTAGACTTATCCATATGAGTGCGCCGCCAATCAAATCGACCTCTTGATTAGAGTTATCCTATTTGTTCATGCCTAACTTTTGTTAAACTGTTTGTCAATGTAAAGTAACCGAAGCATTCCTGCGTTTCGCTGTGGTGGATTAAAAGAATGAGAAATTCATCAATATTTTAACGTGTAGTGAAATTGATAACCCTTGAGTACAATTTTGCAAAAGTCTGATTTACTGAAACAAAAGATGTTATAAAACAAATCAAATATTAAAATCTGTAGCATATTCAGCATTTTCGGTCTATATTCTCTTTATTAGGATCTCGCCTACCTTAGAATAAAAAACAACAGCAAGTTGGGAGGAAAACTCGTTAAAAGATACCCTGAACCCTAGATTTTGTGTATTTTAAAGGTTAAATGTATAAAACTCAGATCACTACGATAAACAAAATTTAGAGAAGATTTGCAAGAAGAAAAGCAATAGTTTAAACATTTTCACCGATTAGTACAGTTTTTGTTTAGGGTTCTTGACTAACGCCGTTTTCCATTTATATTTTTACTAAGCAAGCAATTTATGTACATATATATGGATACTATGTACTATACATAAGGTAAAGTGGAATGTGGAGGGATCGTTGGACTGTGTGCAGTACGGTATGTGATGCTTGCATATGAATGTACATGTGAATATACATTCATATTTGAAAAGTGTGCAAACAACAGCTAGAAAGAGAATGAATAAATGAGAATGAATAATTGTAGAACAAAATATAATCGAATGTGGTACATAAATAAATTCAAAAGTTAAGCATAACACAACAATACTAATAAAAAAACAAATACAATAAAGAATAAGCAAGCAAGAATAATCTCGTGGATATAACTCATCGGGGAGATACCCTAAAAGCTCGATAGTCCACGGACAGTAATTTTTTTTGCAATGTACGCGTGTATTTGCAAGCGTATGTATTTTTGAAGTCTGTACTGTATTTGCGAGCTTGAATTAATTTTAAACTTTGGAGTCTTTGGTTTTGCAAAACTGATTTTATGAATTGTTTCGAAAATTTTAAAACTAAATTTAGAATATTCTTGATTTTATTGTTTGTCTTTATAAACCTTATGTCAAAAACTGCAAGCGATGGTTTAAAACATACTTGCTCGCGTTCAATCATACCGATAAACAACCGGAAAATTAAGTGCAAACTGACAATTTGGTTGGGGTGATAATTCTCATTGCAATTATGTGTGTATTATGTAATTAAGACTCCCTCTACCTGTAACATAAAACTTGCGCAAAGCCATTATACTCTTTTTAACAATTTATCAATTTAAGGGTATTAATAGCAGCGGCTGCTGCTACTGTTGTTCTTTTTTGTTTTTGTTGTGGCTCTCACATTGTCCTAATTATAGATGAAGCACCATAAACAACAATCATTTACCAAAATCACTAAACTGGTACAAGTGAGAACATACATTGCATTGCAAAAGTATTGAAGGTGTGTAAGTTAGTGACTTGCCAACGTTTGTCTATGTCGATTCGGCTGCGGATACCAAAAAATTATATATACACATATAAGTGTAAGAAATTCTTTTTCTTTATTTGCAAAAAAAATAGTATACTTTTTAACCATTTAAAGAGTACAGACTTAAAAAAAAAACAACAACGATTGTTGCTTTTCTTTTATATATACTGCGAATACTGCCCTTTTGATGTGTATGGCTTTTCAAGATCTAAAAATAACAACTGAAAACTTTGCAGGCGGGCAACAGCACAACAGGGAAGAGAACTAACTTCTAATAAAATTTAGTAAGAATATAGAAATTAATGGCTTTTTGATTTATACCCATTGACTTTTAAATTGTTTTAGGTCCCTAAGTTACAATTTGTGATCAGAGTTTCTCCAGCATATAAAAAGCCTTTATTTAGTTGTGCCTTTCAAGCTAATTAAGTTTTAAATCCTTTTTTTAACATATGCTAGAGCTCGACGTTTTAATAAAATGTCAAGAAGGGTGTATTTTCAAGAATAATTTGTATTTCGTGGAAAACAAATGTAGCTTACTTTGCTAATCCTTCCGCACATAAGTGATTGGTATGTATTCACCAAGCTGCTCGAAAATAAAACGTTAAACAGCGCAATTGTTGCATCATTTGTTTCAGTTCCATTAAAATTCTGAAACAAACTTTACATACAGTTTGAGCCAGATAAACCATATTACGACTTTAACATGCAGGAAATTGATCTTTTTTACAAAATAAGTATGTAAGAAGGCTTCAGTCGGGAAAACTAGCTGAAAGAATCATTGCTTGCGTGTATGGATATATTTATGTATGCTTGTGCATGAGTCTTACCAAATGCGCTACTGCATGCACTACTGCGCTAAAACATGACTGATGATCTCTCCCAACCGATAAATATACCGATCGTTTCTCATTGAACACATATGCGGACAGCGGACGAAGCAACGATAGTCATAAACCCATGAACCTGTCTAACCCTGCACCCCTTTTGTTTTTGCTTTAATGCGAAATTAATCGCACTGTCCGATCGGTTTAAACCACATTAATCATTGACGGACGACCTTGATAACCGATAAATTTTAACGACACACATTTTGCATAAATACGATTGATCCGAGATTTTTAGAAATAATTAATGCATCCCATTTGAAAATTTTAGTATTGTTGTAAAAGAGTATTATCTGTGCGTCGCGCTTCGATTGGCTGGTTGTTCTGTTGCTCTGGCAGAACTTGAGTTTGGCAAGCAGTAAGATACTACCGTCGACAACATTATATAATTGAAAGCAAATTATATTTGTTTCATATAAACTTTGAACATAAAACAACAATAAAATAAATAAATTTACTTTTCCGAATTAGCAAACAAACACAAATACATTTGCACCATGATCACTTTATTAAAAACATTTGCACCATGATCACTTTAACTGGTTTTAGGCACAAAACATAGATTTTCATTTTAAATTTGCTTTGTATGCAATTCCATTTTTAAAAAATCCCGGCATACGGCAATTAGGTATATTGAGGAGTCCGTTGTGTATACAACATCTTTTTTTACACTTAGTATATTATTATGGGCAAACTAAAAAATAGTTGCACTTAAAAAACAAAAATTATTTTTCGCTTAAATAATTTAAGAGACGATACAGTATTCATATGTTATGCGTTTCTTCACTTAGCAGAACAAATATTGGTACAAACTCAAATAAGCATTAGCTTTGCAACGCAGCAAACAATGCAAATTGTCACAAAACAACAAAAGCAATCTATTTTAAATCCCAACAAATTCGCATAATCGCGCCTTATGTCTCCAAAAATATAAGCAATGAAGCAAATACCATAACATTAACAGCTGATTAAAGAAAGGGGCTAATTGCCGCTCTCGTTATTTCGCTTAAACCCACTTTGAGTCGCCTAGAAATCATAATTCTCCTTGCTCTCACAAAAAGTTTTAAAGAAGCGAATATTTTTCAATGAAACATACACGTTTATCTGGTAACAGTGGGCATTAGTAAAACACATGTTAGCACGTTTAATTTTACGACTCAATTTTAATAAATTTCAGATACCTACAGTGGCTCACAGTTCAAATGTTGCGGTGTCTGGAAAACAACCAAACATGTTTAATATTTGTTTGTGTGTTGTATATTATATTACATTTAAAAAATTAACTTTATTTTGTATTTATATTTCTTTAATATTGCTTTAATTTAATTTAATCAGCTAAAAACTTAAAAAATATCAAAAATTTAAGTCACAGTTCATTTGTGGCTAAGGCTTAACTACTTCCCGTAACCTACTATTTCCTAAAAGGTAACAACTTTCTGGTGGCTTCTAGCCCTATCTTGCTCCACTAATTATTATTAATTATTAGTTGTTATGCTGTGCGTCCGAATGTTATTTTCTCCACTGTTTTTCAATTAAAAAGAACTTTGTAGGTAGTTGATAAACGGTGAACACCAAGAGCGTTAATATTAATTCATAAATTATATTTGAAAATTTTTGTATTCTGATATTAAAGGTAAAGAGTATTATTTTTTTGTGTAGTCCATCCTATCCTTGAAAACGCACCACATCTGGGCACCACCTAGATATGGATGGAAATTTGCTTTAGCAACCGCATTTTTATAAAAAAATCTAGTTACCTTTTGTTTTTTTTTATTATTTTTATTGACAAAATTATTAACACTACCTTACCTTACCCAACAATGTAAAAGGAGTTGCCGAAGCGCACAGAGTCGAATCAATCTTCCTTAATCTTTTGTTTGCAAGGAATTTGAAGTTATAGCATGACATCACCATCCGTAAAAAATAAAACAAAAATTAAATCACAGGTGTCCAGTTCCATTGCTGTAAATCCTTCTTTGTTGTTGCAACTGTTCCAAAGGGTAGGAACCCACTTTTGTATATGTATGCAGCAACATCTATCATAATCCTTAAAATAACAACAAAGTTTTTACATTCATAGTTATATTTTGCGGTGTCGCTTATTTTGTACAATTTGTTGTTGCGGCATCGTCGTCAACGCAATCTGTTGTCGGTCTCACTTCAAGTTAGCACTGAACAAAATTTTAGTGTATCTAATTTTCCACGAAAAGACAATTTGTAAATTTCTTTGGGTATAAAATCGCGTAAATTTTTTTAGTGTAGAGGTTAATTGCTGTTCTAAATGTCCTTATATGGATTGGGTTTGGTGTTTGCTCACAGTGGTAAACCCCGTATTATAAATTATCCTCAATAATTTAGTTAAACTCATTTAATATTACATATCTGGCATTTGTTTGATGGAAAGAAAAGACCATGACCAATGTTTTGGCTTAAAAGCTGAGCGAGTTCCAAAACAACAGAAGGACAGAAAATCAAATCTATTTCTATCCCTTTTTTAATTCATTAATTTGTAAAAGCTCTAGGAGCTATTTTAATCTAAGACACAAGACAGTATGGCAATTCATATGTATGTAAAAATTATTATTTTAAGAACTAAATTATTTCAATATATTATTGTATTCATTAATGTTATAGCTCTTTATAATATATTATTTAAACCATTATATTATAAGTTTTTTTATGTTGTATGTATGTGTTTGGTCAGTTGGTCTATTTATCTGACATTATATAGTTAACAAATTGTCTCCTTGTCTGTTTATTCTTAAGGTACAAATGCAGTACATAAATTGTTTAAACTTTACGTTAGTTTGAACGTAGATGTACCAATGAACGTTACTTGCAAGTATATACGTATACCTCAAACACAAAGCGAAGTAATTTCCACCCAACCATCCGAAAAGCTTGCGGGTACAGAGATCGCCAACATGTGCACAGATAACTTAAAATTTTTTTCAGTAGAGAAAATATAAATGGCATTTTATATATATTAGTTAGTTAGTTTTAAGAATCAATTTCACTATTGACTAGAAGAAAAGTTACTCCTAACATTATTCCGCAAAAAAACGAAAAAAGATTTATTAGTAAAAGCACCAACCACATAATTTGTATGGAGGTCTCAAACCAAACATCGCACTCACATCAGCCAGAACTGTGAATATTAAATTCAGTCATTAAAATGAGGGAGATAGCGCTTGCATCGCACATTTTGCAGACCAAGTGTGTCGCGCAGAAAATGCAATTCATTCTGTTGCTCGCCTTGTTTGCTTTGCTTGCAAAATAGTAAGCAACAGTAAACACTCGAGTTTTGGATCTGTTAGACCTTCACGTGTATGTTTGCGTATGTAAGGAAGCAGTATGTCAGTATGCGCCTACATATAGATACAGTCTGTCAAGAAAGTGTTTTCGCGTGAAGAAAAATGTATGTTTTTCACTTCACAGACAAAAATATATCTGTAAAATGGCTCTTAAAATTTGTTATGTATTACTTATTTCTTTCTTAATAAAATATTTAAAACAATATGATTGTTCGTTAAAAAACAAAAAAGTTTTAACAAAAACAAATTAACTAAATTTGTCAAGAAAGTGTTTTCGTCTTTGCTACTCTTGCATTCTTTCGTCTTTCTTGTTAGTACAGTTATAGTTACAGTTATTTTTGCATAGACAGGTCATCATATGCGCATATTTAAAACAAATTTTGTGCGTTTTAAAAATTGTACTAGTTGAATGCAGGCACTTACAGCTGTGTTAAATTATTAATCAAAATGTCTAGTAAAAGAATACCGTTTGATGTCGTCCAACTGGTTTATTATAACCATACCATCGGCAAATCTACCAAAGACATTGCCAATATGCGCCAGCTTCAACAAAGAACTGTCCAAAACATAATACGGCGGGCAAAAACTGAAGTTAGACTGGAAAATAAGGTAGAAAGTGGAAGACCGCCAAAACTCTCCAATAGAGCAAGGCGCAAAAAACTGCAAAAAGTTGACCAAAACCCAAAGATCTTGACTAGAACTCTGGCTATTGACGCTACACTAGAGTGTGGAGTTAATGAAACAATCAGAAAAACAATAATGAACCACAATTTCACGTCCTGGGCAGCTAGAAAGAAACCAATGCTGTCTGCAGTGAACGTGGAAAAACGCCTTTCCTTCGCTTCTGGCCATTTTAACACACCGCAAAGCTATTGGAATGATGTTATATTCTGTGATGAGACCAAGATAATGCTGCATTACAACGAGGGACCCAATAGAGTATGGCGGAAACCATTAGCAGCATTGGAAATGAAAAACATTATACCGACGGTGAAATACGGCAATGTCGGTCATGGTGTGTGGGTGTTTTTCAAGCAAGTGAGTGGGCGATTTGGTGTTTATTGAAAACACAATGGATGCTGTTCAGTATCTTAACATTTTAAAGGAAAATTTAAAAAACAGCGCTACTAAATTTGGGAAATAAATAAATAATACATAAAAAAATTCAAAAACATTTTAAGGATCATTTTACAGTTATATTTTTACTGTGAAGTGAAAAAACATACATTTTTCTTCACGCGAAAATACTTTCTTGACAGAATGTATGTATAAGTGCAATTTTTGGTCCCTTCAATGATGGGAGGAAGGACGCGCAAGCGGTATGTTCGCTTTCGCTATCGAGCGGCCCACCAATTTTCGGACCGGTGGCGCGCCAGCGGCAAGCAAGCATCGGTAAAAAGGCAGAAGAACTTTGTATGCGTCTGCGCTTGTTACATTTTTTGCTGCGCTAGCTTTGCCGAGATTTTAAGTATCGTATGAATGTACTTTCTTTTTGTGGCCTGCATTTGCGTATGCATGCATGCTTTTGAGTTCACTGACCTGCCTCAATTTTTCTAATTTTCAGAAAAAGATTAGCTGCAGTAAATGTTCCATCGAAATTAAAAGTGTATTGTGTTTTGAATCAACAAACTACTAGTCCAATCGTTTGTTAACTTGATTTTACATTTGTTAAAATTATGTGAGTTTAATTCTTCATAATTAAGCTGTAACTATTATTTTTTTTAAATTCAACACATGTTCCGGAATATTAGGAATATTATTTAGTCTTCTAAATTCAATTGTATTTAACTGCATACTTTTCACATGTTGTTGTGTATCTTTTTTCTATTCTAAAACAGAAACACTTATTCTGGAACTTCGTGTTATTTTACGCATTCCGTACTATTTATCGAGAGTTGGCTTTTTATTTTATTGTAAACCAAATATTTTTAGCGCTGTGTTATTTTTGTTTTGCACATTTCAAATAAAGTTTGCATGTCCCCTAACACCATTGACAAAATGAGTGATAGTTTTATAGTTTTAAAAGCATTGGAATCCGTTTGCATTTGGCGGTTAATTTCATATTGAAATAAGCAGAACAAATATGTTGTTGTTAAAAAGCCTATCGCCAAAAGGAATTATCCAGCTTAGCCCTGATATATCTTATGTTATTTTTTTACCAAAAAAAACAAATTTTACCTTCCTGTACATTTGCTTATAGGGCTTCGAAACACCCTATTTTGCTAAAGTGAAGGCATTCTGAATTGGAATTAAGCATTATTGTTTGTTCAGTTTTTTTTTTTTTTTTTTATCAAATATACAACATGCAGGACTTAAATACTTGTGCCAGTAAACGTATCATTATTTTGATTAATTTCCTGTTTCCAGACCAATGCCATTTTTTATATGCAGCAAGACGCTTCGTTTCGCTTGAGCTAAATATTTTCATTAAAAAAAGAGTATAAAAAAGTTCGAAATATGGATTATGTAAATCCATTTAAGTTTTAATTCTACTCAAAATCTCGACAAGAGTTGAATATCTCAAATGTCTTATCTTAAACGTCATAGTCGATGGTGTAACAAATTTAAGTGGGCAATGGTTGCATTTAATGTTGCTCGGTGTACACCACATCTTTCTGGTTCATTTTTAATCTCCATTATGAATTTATAAAAAAAACTAAATTGCTTCCATCTGACATTTAATTCACGTGACACACATTTAGCAGACTTTCGGATAATATCCACAGCTTTTAAATGATCAAATATGTTTGTTAACAACATTTAACACTGTTGCTATTTGTTTTGGACTTTAAGTGTCATGTTAATCCAATAATTTTTAATTTAGAATATTAAAATATTTTGTTTGTGCTTTTCCACCTTCTTCATTTATCACATCTAAAAAGTTCAATCTAAACAATTTGAACCATTTTCTGATGATCTAATTGACAAGCATTAAATGCAACTCCGCAGCACTTTTCTATAAAAGAAAACCAAAAATTAATGCTATCCACAAATCACAATTCTCTAGTATAAAATTTGACACATGTATATAACACAATACACATTATGATGTTGTCTTTTCAATGTTAATATTAATAAAAAGCCTTTTACATATATATTAATGTAGGCTGAGATAATGAAGGTTCAATCTTATACCTATATACATGTGAATTAATAAGTTCAATGCAAAATAAAATTAATTTGGTCAGAGCAAATGATGCAATGAAAGTACCAACAAAAACATTTGACAAAATAAATCAAATTAATCGAGTAGTCAAAAAGTTAACGACCATAATTTTTCTGCTATTGTTCAGAAGTTATTTTAAAAAAAAAAAAAAGAATACAATTAAAATAACACCGGCTATCCAGCATCAAATTACTTATCAGAGATAATTGAGGCAATATTTTAAAGCTATACGCAACCGCTGCGGAATTTTCTGATACAAAAAAAAATCGCACCAGTATTTTGGGGGGTTTCACTAGCTAAATTGACACCTCATTTGGTAATCCTAGCTCGGCAGTGTTACCTGCAGTGTTTTTGCAGGATGACGCAGCAAAATTACAACTAAAAAAAAGTGTGCTCAGAAGTGGTGTCCACCATCCTTCAGAGTGGGCTGGCTTTTAGGTATGCATCCTTTTTTCTTAGTCGGTATTAATGATACGGGATCATTACCTAGTCACAACCCATGAAGTGCTTAGTACGAAGACGTTATAATTCACCCTTGCACTTGTATCCGTGCCTCTTATTTGGAAATTATGTTTACTCACCGCAGCTAATTACACGTGCAATTTATCACAGTTTTAATGAGGCTTAGTGTGAGCTCATTTGACGGTGGCAAATCTCTGTCATGTACCATATACGGTAAAATAATCCTAATTAAAACAAAATATAGCTTACGTATGACCGTCATCGAACATGTGTCGATGCTAAATAAGAATTTAATTTAAAACCTCTTCTTCTGTATGGTTTTAATATATTAATATTATATCAAAAATATAATTACTTTATCGGGTCGGAGACGATTCTTTCTATCTGTTACACAAAATTATTATCACGTATCATGGGTATGGTATATAAAGTAAAATATTTACCATATTGCACTTCCTAAATTTCCGATCTAATATAACAAAAACAGCTCGGGTTATGAGAAATAAAAGTTTGAACTTAATTGATTGATGGCTAAGAGACTATAATTTAAGCCAGAATTTTTAATCATTAATGTTTTTTTGCAAAACCTACGTAAAGTCTTTGTAAATAAAAATACAAAATGTAACGATTATTTTTGTACTATTGTAATTGCAGCCAACTTTCTCAGCAGATCACAAAGAAGACGACCACCGCCGATTGGTGGTCATTTTTAAGCTATAAGCAACAACGCGTTTTGCTTTCTCATCTAAGGAACATTATCTGTGTTTGTGGCGTCGCGTGCAGAGCTGTGGCGGCGAGGTCTGACGTCGCATTGACTTGGTTAACAGTCGACAGCCGGCAGTCGTAGTAAAAATCGATGTCAAGTAAAATGTCTTCGCCGTTAGCACAGAACAACAACAGCAATAGCAGCCAGTCGCAATCAGCAGCAGTTGCGACGCAAAATCTAAAGTCAAATTCAAGTGATAGCAGTGTAAGTAATACACATGAAAAGCATGTTGTTGCAACAATTGGGAAAAAAACAGGAGGAGCAGTAACTGCTGTAGGAGACGCCACAACGGTCGCTGCGCCACAAAGTCCAATAAAACAAAACGCTATATCCACAAAGGAGCGAGTGGTCGACAGCGTTCCGTTTCCACCCAGCCGCAAGTTGACTTGCTCCGATGTTTTTGATACGCGTACCGGCAAACCCCACCATGATGTACTAAAGCAGCATTTTATTCTGGAGGGGCGCATTGAAGAGAGTGCCGCTCTGCGCATCATTCAAGAGGGCGCAACTCTTCTTCGCCTAGAGAAGACAATGATTGATATTGAGGCTCCAGTGACTGTTTGTGGTGATATTCATGGTCAGTTTTACGATCTAATGAAACTATTTGAAATCGGAGGATCGCCGGCAACAACAAAGTATTTGTTTCTTGGTGATTATGTAGACCGGGGCTACTTTAGTATTGAGTGCGTCCTTTATTTGTGGTCACTAAAGATTACGTATCCGAACACGCTATTTTTGCTGCGTGGCAATCACGAGTGCCGGCATTTGACCGAGTACTTCACATTCAAGCAGGAGTGCAAGATAAAATATTCGGAACGTGTGTATGACGCGTGCATGGATGCATTCGATTGCCTTCCGTTGGCGGCGCTTATGAACCAGCAGTTTCTATGCGTTCACGGAGGGCTGTCGCCCGAAATACACGAGTTGGAGGATATTAGACGACTTGATAGATTCAAAGAGCCGCCTGCGTTTGGGCCAATGTGTGACTTGCTGTGGTCAGATCCGCTTGAGGATTTTGGCAACGAAAAGAACTCGGATTTCTACACCCATAACTCGGTGCGTGGTTGTTCATATTTTTACAGTTACGCTGCCTGCTGTGACTTTCTGCAGAACAACAATTTGCTTTCGATCATAAGGGCGCATGAAGCGCAGGACGCAGGATACCGCATGTACCGCAAGAGCCAGACAACCGGCTTCCCGTCACTTATTACCATATTCTCGGCGCCCAACTATTTGGATGTGTACAACAATAAGGCGGCCGTACTTAAGTACGAAAACAATGTTATGAATATCCGCCAATTTAATTGCTCACCGCATCCCTACTGGCTTCCCAATTTTATGGATGTGTTCACCTGGTCGCTACCCTTTGTTGGAGAGAAGGTCACTGAAATGCTAGTAAATGTGTTGAATATCTGTTCCGACGATGAACTCATGACCGAGGAAAGCGAGGAGCCATTATCAGACGATGAGGCTGCATTACGCAAGGAGGTTATACGTAATAAGATCCGCGCCATTGGAAAAATGGCGCGCGTGTTCTCCGTGCTACGTGAGGAGTCGGAGTCAGTGCTGCAGCTAAAAGGGTTGACGCCGACGGGCGCCTTGCCTCTAGGCGCCCTATCGGGTGGCAAGCAATCTCTCAAGAACGCCATGCAGGGCTTCTCACCCAATCACAAGATTACTTCGTTTGCGGAAGCTAAGGGCCTCGATGCGGTTAATGAGCGGATGCCACCCCGTCGCGACGCAACACCTTCTCCGGCAGAGGAGGGTCAGAAAACCCTATCAGCGGCGGCAGCAGCAGCAGCTAACGCAAATGCAAATTTAATCAATTAATAGGTTTAAGTCAGCAAAGAAAAAAACAGCATCTTTATTGAAAAAAAGGAGATAAAAAACTGCATAGTTAATTTAAAAAGTGGATTGGGATATGGGGTGTGTTTTTTATAGGGTGTGAGTGTGTGTGAGTTTGAAGGAGTGTCTGGGTGTGTATTTGCATTGATGTATGTACGTATTTTTGTCATTGTAAAGTGGGAACAACACGAAAGCTTTGCGCAAACAGCGCTGGTAAAGCCACTTACAACACAAGTGGGTAGCAGTTTAAATTCATTCTACAAAAAAATTAAGCAAAAATAAAAATGAAATAAGTTTTAATTACAAGGTGGTGTCAAGAGTCCCTGGAATTGCATACCACGGACTCAACTTGGCACATTTGCAATTTTTCAATTTTCAGTTTTATTCAGTACCTATGTTGCAGAAAGCTTTGATATGCTCTTACAACTTACAGAAATGGTTCGAACGAACGGGTGTTGCTCGAATTTTCTCGAACTTGTCCAAAGAAACTAGCATAAAGTTTAACAACAGAAGCTATATAAAGAAAGCACAGCCCACCCCAGAACTGGCTATTAATTGCAGTTTGCACATCTCGCAGTAGCAATTACGCAATTTACGGGCTCCGTATGCGGTAATGATACTCAGGTTATTTTTGAGTACCTCCCACAATAGGTGCAAATATGCAAAATGTTTGTATTAAATTTACAGGTGTTTACAGAAATATTAAATTACAAAATCAAAATCTTTAAATAATATATAATATGCAGCTGAACAAAAAATTTGTTGGTTACACAAAAAAAAAATCGTTTTGTGTAACGTTATACTACAAGCAAAAGAGCTCTGATTACTAGAACGCCGCTGCTGGTGACATCACAGCACAAGCAGGAACAGGAACAAGCAAATAAAGAGAATTCATTTATTTACAAGCAACCAAAATATAAAAATATAGTATTCCAACCCTATACATACAAAACTAAAAATAAATCTTCCGTCTTTTTTTTAAGTATATTGTAATGTAAAAAAAAAATTTGAATATTAAAAAAGATACATAAAAAAAACCAAATGTACTACTCGTGTGAGGCCAAAGATGACTTAAAAGCTAAGCACTAATAAGAAGCGGAAGCTTTGTAACCACTTTTTCCAACAAAAATTAAAAACAACAGCAGTAATATTTCGCTGCAATCTATTTAATTTTTTGATTAAAAAAGATCGTAAGCTTAATAAAAACGACTGAATATCGTCTATTTTTTCATTTTCTCTCCAGACTCTCTCATTTTCTTTTTCTAGCTTTCTCTGTCTCTGTTTTTCGCTCTCTCTGTTCAGCCCTTCCCTCTCACTTTTTTTCTCTCTTTGCCTCTTTTTAATTGAAGGAAGCAAAAGCTAGAAAGCAGTTTATCGCGTATAGTCAGTTTGTACCATTTATAAGTATATAAAAACACCAGCACCACTGCTTTATTGAATTTTTGTCTTAACTTCAACCCTTAAAATGGCCATTTTTATTCAAAACTTATTTGAAAAAAAAAAGTGTTATGTGCTTATGGATTGGCTTACTTTTTTAATCTGAAGTCTATATTTCACAAAGACAGTCAGACAAACATTGCTGTATCGACTCTGATGCTGTTTAAAAAATGTGTATACCTTACGGAACGCAGATGCATTATTTTGCTAGTACAAACATTTGCACAAATCCATATTACCTGTTTACCCTTTTAGAGGTTCAGGTTTTAATAATTTAAGTGAAATTTAAAGCTGTTATTAGTTCGATCATATTTTTTAGCTTTATTTATATTTATTTTACGCAAACAAATGTTAAACTCATGCATGCGAATTGATAATATAGTTATTTGTTATACTGGTTTATTTATTTTATTGTTTATTATTTACTATGTACTATTGAAGTTGACTAACATAAGTTTTGAACAATAAAATTTACAAACTTAAAGATTGGTACAAGTTCTTTTAATAAAATACAAAACTTTCCTTAAAGCAAAAAATTTAATACAAATTAAAAAAAAAAACTAACAAAAAACTGTTGTTGAAAGTGTAGACAAATCCAAAAGACGTTATAATTGATGTTTGACAAAAATGTAATTCAAATTGAAATCTTAAAGCAATTTAAAGTACTTTATTAATATTTAAACATACATATTTACATAAGGATTTTACATACTAACATTCATTAAATCATTACCTTAACAAATATAAGTACGTATTAGTACCTAAAATAATGGCAAAAAGTTGGACAAGTCGATTTTTTATTGCATCAATTTTGTTTAAAATAAAACGAAAGACATAAATTAACAGAGATATATACAGTAAAAAAACAATTATTCCTAGCCCCACAGTTAATACAATTTTTAAAATGTTGCCCCTTAACATCCGAATTGTAAATAAATGCAAAGATAATTTTGATCTTACGTCGACAGCTTATGGTTGACAATAAATATATATAAAGTAAACATAGCGATAAAGCAGAAAAACAAATGACCATTGCAATACATGAGTGCATGCGCTTAAATAAAGTGACATTGCAAGCGAGCCATCTCATACTAAGAAAATTTTGTATTTTCCCGCACCCAATAGTAGTCAGAAGTTTACAAGGCTTTGCGTTATAAAAAAATTGTTCCTACGCGGCCGTTTTATGATAATTTTATGAACACAAATACATAATTTGAGTAACTGGTCATTAAGAAAATTTCAGTTAAAGCACACACAAGAACACAAATTTTTAATATAAGGTTAAAATTCAAATAACGAGAAAGAAGCAAAGATCTGTTAAAAAGTGGGCAACAATATCAAATAACTTACATAAGTTTTTTGCATTTCAATTTAAAAACATATTGTACTCAAGCAACAACACTTATATTTACAAAAAACTACTAAAAATTTAGTAGTTAAAAAAACTTAACTAAGGGAATATCCAAATTAACATATACATACAGGAAAATACACGCTTGTAATTATACGTTCCCGAGCCCATTTTTGCGCACTTTCTAGAGATTTTGAGAGCTTTTTCAAAACACATACAATCAAGTAAAAACGTTGAAGTCGGACGCAACCAACTTTGGCGAACTCTGATACCAGTATAAAAACAAGTGACAAACAACTTTATTAAAAATGGTGCGTAAGCGGATTGAGGTTGGGAGTAGGAAGATTTTTCTTTACTTAACTTAATATTGTCCGTAAGTCGTTTTAGTGAAAGATACTGCCCAATAGGAGGGAGAAATTGTTCAAATCTGTTTAGACAATGGAGAAGTAACCATAGACCCTATATTTCTCTTGCCTGCGGCTAAAACTTAAAAATAATAAACAAATGTGCAATACACAAGCATTTAAGACTTGTGGTGTACCGATCTGCTATCGATTTTCAACTCATTGTTCACAGCGCTCTTTTTTGAAGTTTTTTGAGGACAGACTGGCAGACACTACAGCGGACAATGCACAAGGGATATTTACTTTAAATCCTTCTTTATACTCCAGAAAGATAGATTTACAGTGTTCAATTATTGCTTGCGTGCATTGCATTATCGATTACAGGTGCATATTGAAACCCAGAAGAGTTATCGATAATTTATGCAATAACGAATTTGATCAAACAATGGTATAGGGGAGCTGAAGTCTTTAGCTCTTAAAGTTTCAGAGATCGACGCGTTAATACATACGAACAGACTGATACTGTCGAATTGACTTGGCTGTTGATGCTTATGAAGCATATTAATATTTTTTTAGGGTCGGAGATTCTTTTTTCTTTTTTACCAAATTTTAATCTATTTCCCAGACTTGCACACAACTGGTCTTCGATCGCTTGTCCCTTCATTCAATACAAATACAAATATTTTACACAGACAAAATCTGACAAGTATATAATTATATAATTAAAATAACTTAGGGCTCAAGCACTCATTGTGTGATAAGCGACGATCTTTGATGAGTTAAACCGTCTATCACAAAAATGACGTCATAAAGTGTCATGTGCAAAGCTACAAAAATTAACTTGCCCTCTAGTCTTTTACAGTTGACATTACACTTACAAAAAATAAAATACCGCATCGTTTTAAATTTTTACATTTGCACATCGCTTAGCTGCTTAGCTGGTCACTACAAAGTGGTTTATATGTTACAACTTTTTAAGTCTCTTGAGAGACAAATGCTCAGTCGCTACGAAGGTTTCAAAAAGTTCAATAACCCGCTGAACCGTGTCTTTATGTACATAATCATTGTTTTAAGTGTGTTAATCATTAAAATGTCTGGTATTTTTACCGATTTTGTTTTTGCTCGAAATATCTATAAGTAACTTTCCAAGTTCAAAATTGTTTTCACATTATGTATATCGCAAATGAATAGATACAAAGGATTTGGTGTCTTTAGCTTTTAGTTTTTGACAACATTACGCTTAATCAGACAAACATTGCTTAATCAACTAGGCGTATTAATTGAGTAACACTAGAAAAAAAAAATTTGCTTAACTTTACAACTTACATACTTTTGATATCAGTATCAAGAGGAATGAAGTCTTCTTCTTGTGACGTATTGCATGGGTAGGACTGAGGGAGGGTTTCCCTTAATTTGTTGCTTAGTAAATCTATGAGGTAGGTCATCAGAATTAGCGGTGATCGTTAGCATGACAGCTAGTGCACAATAACAATATTTTTCTTTCAATTTAAACACTATTGTTAAACAGTTAAAAGCTTTAAGCAAAAGTACATATTTGAATTCTATTTTTTTTTTTTTCTAAAATTTATGCGTTTAATATTTTTTTTTTAAATAAATATTTGCATATATGTATTTTACAATTCAGTTTAAAAATGTGAATGAATTTCTGTTTAAGAATTATTTTAATTTAAACTGATCTTAAATGAAAATAAAGTCTGGGATAGGAATAAATCCTGGGATGTTTCGATAACGAGGCGAAAGCACAAACCTAAATGCCTAAGAGTTAGGTTTAAGAATTGCAAATGCCACCGTTAATTCAATATTACGACTATCCGGTGGAGTCAACCCTGTTGATTTACTATCGAGACATTTTTTTTATGTAAACATCAAGCACAGCAATTTTTCAAATTTATTTTAATTATTATTTTTTTTCTGATGATATATTTTTTAAACAATCGGAAAAAACTACTATGATACCATTTGCAGTTAAGTTTTGAGCCAAGAAATAAAAAAAATTTGAAAATGTCAGAAAATTATTCATTTGACATATTTAGCTTCTGATTTATATGTTTAGGAATACAAAATCTCTGTAAAAGTGAACCGGAATTTTTAATATTAACTGCAAAGTGGCATTATACAATCATATTCACCCTTTCGTTTTTGAAAAAAAAAACCGGTTTTTAACATTAGAATCGCCACCACGCAATTGATAACACCTTTTAATAATAATTTTCTTACTGCTTAAACTACTTAATTTGTCAAAAATGCTACTACTTTTTTTTAAATACCTGCATCCAAAATTTGAGAACTACGATCACCCATTACGTTACTGGCTCCAAGCATTTTAAAATCAGAAACGCCTATTTCCACCATAACTTTTGGTGCCAAGATAGGGAAAAAAATTGACTAAAAATTTTAAGGCCAGATCTTGTTTAGACCCCAGCCGTCCCACCTCCTTGTTATATCTGAAACGACTAAATGTGGCACGAGTGACAACTATCAGACAATTTGAATGTTATACTCACCCTAGTGCTCGCCGTTTTAAATCGAATAGCCTCTTAATTTTTCACGGTCTTTAAGCTAGACTCATTTAATTTATAAGTTACAGGATGGTGCCGCCCACCAAAGATGTTTATCAAACCACCTTAAAACGCTATGGTAGGAGACAAACCTTTATTCCTAGTTACTAAGCAGGCTTAGTATTTTGGTATCAGGAAATTACGCAAAAGTTTGCGCTTGACTGCAACGTTTAAACATGTTTAATTTTAGTTTTTCCTCCTCATGTAATGTCTTTGCTACTAATAAGCAAAGTTAACGTTTTACTCGAATAAATTGTAATCCTCGTATTTCTTATTTTGTTTTTGTTACATTATCTTTTACTTTTACTTTTAAATTGTAAACAAAAAAATAAATAAAAAATTTATTAAAACCTTGCCAATTTAAATACATATTTTATAAATTTAAAAAAATATATATTAAGGAGCATTCATATTTATAAACAAATATAAATGTATAAAAACAAAAAACATTTAAGTTGAAAGATTTTTGCCACAGTAAAACAGTTGGATAATTATATTAAAACGTTTATATAATAATATAAAAACAACTTAAGTCAACTAATATTGAAGTCAAAATATAAAAAAACATCACATCTAGATATATCTCTCTAAAATTACAAATTTTATTACTTAACAAAATATATATAAAGAATACAACTAATGAAAAGCATTAAATAATAAAAAATAATAGTATGTCCTATTATGAAAAAGTATATGCAATCCAAAGATGAACAACAAATTGATTCGCAGATAAATTGTTTTAATACGATGTAAAGCAAAAGATTATTAATGTTATTAACACAATTAATATTAACAATGAAAAATTACCAAAAATATTTAAAATGATATAAAAGTACGTACCCTTAGAATAAAATGTGCGCACGTTTATTTTTATCTCTAAAAATTCGTTTTAAGTATGTACCGCATTAAAAAATTGTTGGTTTTCTGAGCAGAAACTAAAAAATGTATCTTATACAATGTCAAAGTACAGTTTACTTGATCTACAGTGAAGAAAATAATGCACTAAAACACCAAAAGCACATTGCACTTTAAAGGTCAAAATCTTGAGCCAATTCAACTAAAAACTAATCATATGCATATAGTTTTATAACGATCTTACTAAGCTCAGCCCTTTGGTGCATTCCTGGCTTTCTATACCAGGTAAGGCGATGGAAAAAGGATTCATTGCCATCTCCCGTCGAGACAATCACCTTTTAGTTTTGAGCCAAAATTTTTGGACTCCGCTTTTCTTTTATTCGAATTGGTTGTAAATATTTTATTACAGCTTGTGTTTTTGTGGTCAGTTTTTAAATGTATGCCTTAGCATATCTAAAAACATTGGTCGTTTTTATCAATATCTTATCTTTCGCTTATATGAGTAAATGTAATTGTGTACACATATGTAACTAAATAAAATTGTGTGTATATATAACTTATCAGTTTAACAGTTTGTGCTATTTTTATTACCAGAACGAAAGAGGCAAAGAGTGTAAAAAGGGATCTTATCCTAAATAGAATATGTACATACATATAAAAAAAAGTCGTGCTAGTTCGACTATTTATAACTCGATAGCGGCTGTAACGATTTGGCTGAAAATTGGTAGGTAGGTAGCTTAGAACCAGGAATCGGACATACTTTTATATCCTTTGACTTGAAAATTTGATTTTTGTTAGAAATAATAACAAAACGCTAACAGCTGACAGCCACTTATTTTTGTCACGCTAACGGCTGACAGGCATTGTTCACTGTACAATACCAAACACACATAAATAAAACTGATTGAATTATTTATTTATTATATTTAATTACTCATTCATTCATTCATTATTTTTTTATCTTTTATTACTTTAAAGAGTACAAATTAGATAGTTTCACGAAAGCAAAAATTCATATTGTCGAAGTTAGAGCACTTATAAGAAAACACACACAACGGCAGGCACACAAAGATACATACATATGTACAGTTTGTCAAGAAACACTTTATACACTACTTTTAATTTAAAAAACAATTACTTTTATTTAAACTATTTGAATTTTTTTAATGTAAAGCATACTAAGCTAATTTGTAAAAAAAAGCGTAACAACAATTTAAATATATATCAAGTAAATCGACAAATTGCGTGTTTACACACATTTGACACTTTCAAGTAACTTTTTGCACAAAATTGTTAATTTTCAGTTTTCAAAATGTTGAGGGCGTTTTTTCGTTGTATGAACAACTTTTCGAGGTCATATTCAAGTGATATTTTGTGCCACTTTTCCACTATAGCAACTCAACCTTACCCTCTTTTTTCTTTAAGTACCACAGTTATACAGAAGCCAAGTCCGTACATTGAGCTCCTTGTGCTTCGAATCATTATCTTGGCAAAATTTAAGATTTGGCTTATTGTTGTGTTTAAAGCCAAATTTGTTTGCACTGCATGAATAGTGTTCTCTATGAAAGCCAGTTCTCCAAATCCTCGGCTCGAAATACAAACCGAAAATTTGCCAAATTTAACTGTGGAACATCATAATAAATTTTGTTTTATCGTAAAATATTACGTCATCCCAATACTATGCCTGCTGATTGGTCATCCTCATAGCAAAATATAAGCGCTTTTCAATGTTGACTGTGAAAAGCAGCGGCTTCTTTCTTGCAACTTTTGAAATGTACCCATGGCGTAGAATGGCTTAGCACCCTGTTTCGTGTGATATGTACATACATCCGAATAACATTCTTCCTTAAGATCTTATGACAAGTGTTCAAACCAATATTTGCGGATTCTGCGTTACTTTGCGCGTTACTCTGCGGTCTGCCCGTTTTCTGATTTTTTTTCCTTCCACCTCCACTCTTTGCCACAAGCCTCGCTTGTTCTGCGCGACTTAAACACATTGTTAATGGTTTTCGTGGACACTGAAAACATTTTACCCAATTCCGCAACAGTTTTGCCCAACTGTTGGCTGTGGAATATTAATTGTACAATATCCAAACTTAATCTTCTTCCTGGCATTTTAAATATTAATTAAAATCAATTTTTATGAGCTCATGTAGCTATACTTCACAATTAAATAAAATTTGTGCAGTAATAGCATTGCAGTTGCTATGACAAAAACATAAATAACGGTAAAGCACCGTTATTCATAGAAATAAGAGCAAACAGAAATGAAAAAAAAATTACAGTGTCAAATGTGTATGTATGGAATTTGTCGATTTACTTAATATATATGTATATGTATGTTGGAAATAACTGTATTTGCCTATGTACACCGCAGCTTGTCTTGCATTCCCCTTTTGTAGTCGTAATTTGTTGTTGCCTGCGAGCAACAACCAAGTTAACACCAAGTTATAATAGGTTATGGGCCCAGAACACGGAATATTCAGCTCGTAGAAAATACACTGAATTGTTCTGAGGATTACTTTTAGAAGGTGAATGAGAGCATTCTGGACTTTCTTGGACAAGTGTGATAACTGTGTGATTTAAGAAGATGAACACCGCGATGAGTTCAATCGAGAAGTTGGACGACCAGAATTATAGTGCCTGGGTCGTTCAAATGAAAAGTGTACTCGTGTATTCAGAACTATGGCAGTATGTGTGCGGTCGTGTCGTGAAAAACGAAAATGACAGTGCTGAGCAAAAGGCAATATTTTAGAGGCTCTGGCAAGCATAATGCTTTGCATAAAGGCATCCCAAATAAATAATGTGAAGAATTGCCAAACATCAGCAAGTGCCTGGAACACCCTGAAAGAAATTCATATGCCAATGGGACCTGCGCGTCGTGTAACTTTGCTAAAGCAGTTGTTACAGCTTAGATTGGTAGAGTCGGGTAGGATGGCAGAGCACATACATAAGTTTGCAGACTTAGTGGAAAGACTAAGCGATCGTACTGAGTGTTCGCAGCGGCAAGAAACCCAGGGAGTGGTGGTCTTGCAAAGAATACGTGGTGTCTAGATCGTGCTTCATACAATTGAGAGAGCATAAAGAGAAAATTATTTTAGCTGGAAATAATTATATACAGGCATATGGACGTGGAAAAGCACGCATAAAGTGGGAAAATAACACTATTGATTTGACCGATACATTATATGTGAAAGACCTTCAATGCAACTTTGTGTCAGTATCGAAAGTAGTCCAAAAGGGATTCAATGTTAAATTTGGGCAAAAGAGTGCGCGCATTGAAAATCGTAGAGGCGATGTGATCTTAGTTGCTAAGGAGCAGCAAGACTTAAATTTGTTCAACACAGATAAGCAAAAGTGTTTCAAGGCGCAAGCTAAATAACAGACATACGGAAATGGCACAAGCGGCTTGGGCATTTAAATTTTGCCAGCCTGAATAAAATGATTAAGAAAAATTTAGTGCACGGCTTAAAGGCTAGGCAGTGTTCGGATTTAAAAGAACATGTATGTGAAACATGCGCAAAGTGCAAAATAAATGTAAAGAGATTTCCAAAGAAATCTGAGACCCGCGCCGAAGGCATACTAGAATTGATACACACAGACATTTGTGGCCCAATGAGTAAATGTTCTGTAGGTGGTGCGCGGTATTTTGGCACATTCATTGACGATAAATCGCGGTTTGTGCATGTGTGTTTTATGAAAACACGCGATGAAATCTTTGAGAAGTTCAAAGAATATAAGGCGTTTGCAGAAAAACAAACTGGACGCAAGATAAAATGTCTCAGAAGCGACAACGGTCGTGAATATTTGAGCGGCGATTTCGAAAAATATTTAGTGAGCAACGGCATCAAGAGGCAGCTTACTGTGCCGTATACACCCCAACAAAATGGTGTAGCGGAGCGCGCGAATCGAACGCTGGTAGAAATGGCACGAAGCATGATTGTGCGTGCTGGTCTCAAGGAGGATTTCTGGGCAGAAGCTATAAATACGGCGGCATATCTGCGAAATCGCTCAGAGACATCTACGCTGGAGGATATGACACCATATGAGTCATGGTCAGGCATAAAACCGTCTGTAAGTCACCTAAAAGTATTCGGTACAAAGGCTGTCGTACTTAACAAGAAGTACAATAAGAAATTCCTACAAAAAGGTGAGGTGAGAGTACTAGTTGGTTACTCTGCAACAGCTAAGGCATATCGATTGTATATTCCCGATACACGAAAAGTAATCGAAGCAAGAGATGTAATATTTCTTGAAGGTGAATTGACAGATGACAGCGTAAGGGAAAGGATCTCGTTGTGTAATAATGATCTTACACTGATCATGAATGATGTTGAAGACGAGCCTGTAAGTCTTCATGGTGGCGATCAATCTGAGGATCGCGAAAATTCCGAACGAGATGCGGAGGTGCCAAATAAATCTACAGATGTAGATATTGGTGACGACGAGGAAATCGAGTCAAGCAAGGAACTAGACAAAAGAGGTCCTGGAAGGCCAAAGAAAGTACGCACCGGACAGCCAGGACGCCCTCGAAAGTAGTACAACATTTTAAATGTTATGACAACGGATGACGTAGCTGCACCTGCTAGCGTCAAAGCAGCCTTGAGTTCTAATCATGTCAGTGAATGGAGGGCATCGATGCAGAAGGAGATAGACAGTCTGCACGAAAACAAAACTTGGGAGTTAATCGATCTACCGAAGGGAGAGAAGGCAATTGGCTGTAAATGGGTATTTGCAGTAAAGCGTGACGAGCATGGCAAAGTAGCACGCTTGAAGTCTCGACTGGTGGCCCAAGGATGCGCCCAACAATATGGCGTAAATTACACTGAGACGTTCTCCCCTGTGGCCAGATATTCGACAATCAGATTAATGATTGCTCTAGCGGTAGAAAATGGTATGTATATGCATCAGATTGACGTGTCTTCTGCTTATCTCAACAGTGAGCTACGAGATGTGGTTTATATGCGACAACCAGAGGAATTTGCTAACAAAGATTTCCCTGACCGAGTACTAAAACTTAAGAAGTCGCTGTACGGCCTTAAACAGAGCGGCCGTGAGTGGAACAAGAAACTGAATACCGTGCTAATCAGTATTGGTTACACGCCCTGCCCCAGCGAGCCATGTTTGTACATACGTCGTGAAGCCAGCCAACTGAATGTGATAGTCGTATATGTCGAAGATCTTATTGTGGCTAGCACCAGGAAGGAAGATCTGAACTACGTGAAAGAGCGCATATCACAGGAGTTCGACGTAGTCGATGGAGGGCAACTGAAGCATTTCCTAGGAATGGAAATTGATCGTGAAGGTGAAACGGGCAGCGTTACTGTCGGTCATAAGAACTATATTGAGAACCTTCTACATGAGTATGGTATGCACAACTGCAAATCTAATGCTATACCACTAGAGGCAGGATTTCAAGTCAAATGCTACAATGACGGATGTCACCGAACGAACCAAGGAAGCTATCAATCGTTGATAGGTTCGCTAATGTATCTAGGCGTCACTACACGGCCTGATATATTGCACTCAGTAACGAAGTTAGCACAGCGGAATTCAGATCCACACAAGGAGCACGAAATAGGAGCCAAGCGAGTATTAAGATACTTGAGGGGCACGGCAAAGTTGAGCTTGCACTACAAGAGGACCGGCCAGGCGATACACTGTTTCGTCGATGCAGATTGGGCTGGTGACAGCACGGACCGGAAGTCCTACAGTGGCTGGGCGTTCTTTGCAGCAGGCGCTGCATTCTCATGGGAGTCAAAAAAGCAGAGCGTCGTAGCATTAAGCAGTACTGAGGCAGAATATGTGGCACTCTCACTGGCAGCTAAGGAAGCTGCATATATACGCAAAGTCATGCATGAAATAGGTTTCAGCGAGGGATCTGGAATAAGGATATTTAGCGATAATCAAAGCGCTCAATGCTTGGCAAAAGATGCTAAGTTCCATGCGCGTAGTAAGCATATCGACATTAAATATCATCACATCAGAGATATGGTAAAAAATAATGAAGTTGAAATTGAATATGTACCTACCAAAAACATGATCTCCGATGTGTTAACGAAAAACCTTTGTAAAGTAAAGCAGGAGGAATTTGTAAACTTAATGGGTTTGCGCTAAATATGTAAAAGCTTATTTTGTTTAAGATGGAGACAAACTGCGCTGAGGAGTGTTGGAAATAACTGTATTTGCCTATGTACACCGCAGCTTGTCTTGCATTCTCCTTTTGTAGTCGTAATCTGTTGTTGCCTGCGAGCAACGGTAATTGTTCTTTAAGTTCCTTAAGTAAAAGTTCCTTATGATTAAGACCTTCGTCGATGGTCTATGTTGAAGCTACTCTCATGAAGTAAGAGTTAGTCGCTTGTAATCGCTTGAAGAACACGGAGTATAAGTCGCATGAAGCGGACTTACATGTGTATATTCTGAATACAATAAAACACCAAGTTATAATAATATATTTAAATTGTTTTTTTTATACAAATTAGATCAGTATTTGTTATTTATTAGTTTAACTTTAAAAAAAAGTTGAATAATTTAAATAAAAGTATTTGTTGCAGTGTGCAAAGTGTTTTTTGACAAACTGTAAATCGCTCGCTTATGTTAATTTTTGGGCTCGTCAGTGCACTTATTCCCTTTCTTTCAAATTTCGGCCCTAGTTTGTGCTCGCTTGCTCTTTCTCTCTCCTACACACGCTCTAACTGATATTAAAATCCAAAGTGGTAACCCTTGTCAATTAGGGGTATGCAATATAAATAGTAGCCGATTCCCATAACTACTGAGTATGCATAAATAATTTCATAAGAATCGGTCAAGCTGTTTAGGAGGAGTATGGGAACAAACTTAGTGACACGACAATTATATTCATTAGATAAAATAAAGCAAATCACGTATATTGCTTTTAATTATAATTATTTTTAAAATTTTAAGCAACATTAAAAATACTGTGTCCAGTGGTAAAATCGGACAGCTTGATCCATTCGTAGATCCAAAGGTCCTAATATGGGCATGATGCGGAACCTTGGCGTGGACAATATATGTATATAATTATTGGACGTAGATGTACCAACGAACAGTACATTCAACAAAACCAAGCACCGGTTTGTTAATGCGCGGACGCAAGCAAAAATGTATGTAAGTTAATTTCAAGAATGTTTTAAAATTGAACTTTATTGAAATCGAAATTGGAACTGATTTTACAAAGCTTAAGAGTACCCTGATCTAAGCTGTAGCTTTCGGCAGCGGCGCTGGCGCTGGCGCAGTTGGTAGCGGATACTTTATTGCTGACGACGACGATTGTGAATTATGTTGTTTATATTTGGTGGTTCTTTGAATTGTTGATCGGCGGATGTTGGATTATTGAACTCTGGTGGTCAATATTGCGCAACTGTTTAATTACAAAGTTGCAGAATTGTTGATGCCACCAAACTTGAGTCAGGCGATAAACAATGTTTATGCGATGAACAATGTTCAATCCTACTTGTCCTCAAGTGGGTAGTGGAAATATGGAACGTTATTGAATTCTAGTTGAGTTGGTTTGATATTGTTTAATTTTATGTTATTGTTTGGGTTTTGTGAAATTTCCTGGATGATTATGTTATCCCTTGGTTGTATAAAACATCTTGTAATAATGATTGAGATTATTATTGTGCCAAGTATGCAGAATTTAGCGATGCTGTTATTTAATTAATGGGTTTTTATAAAATCTAGGTGTTTCGTGTTTTTTATGTTAAGTGCTTCGAGGGATTCCAATGGGAGAATTTGTAACCTTTCCATTTCTATCGGAGTCAACTGAATAAGTGGGATTCCGGGTTTTAGTATTGTCTTCTCCTTGTTGTTATATTCTTTATTGTTTATTATGATTGAATTATTCCAGAAGTGTAGAAGGTAAGTTCCTTTAAGTTGATGTGCTTTGTTGCCTTGTATTATGCTGCCGTTAAAATTGTTGAAAAGTACAAGGCTATTGTCTATTTCTTCAATAGTCCGAATATGGTCTGCGTTGGTGAAGCTGCACAGCGATTCCTTTTCCTGAACTAATTTAGCAATACATTTTGTGTGGTGGAGATTTGCAGATTTTGTCTTATCGCAAATTTTGATTTCTTTGGTTGTTTTACAATTTTTTGGTATTTTAATTATATTATTATCAGATAAAAATATTTCGTTTGACTATTAAATTATCTTTTATTACAGGTTTTATTAGTAAATTGTGAAAGTTTATTGAATCTAATTCTGGTATTTTCACAATTTAAATAATTGTAGTTTTATTATGTAATACAGAAATTTCGGTGAGTTTCAACATTTCCACAACTGTTCAATTTTGACATAGGTGATTATATTGTTAATTTTATTCGGACAAAATTCAATTTAACTGACTTTGAACTTATATTGATACGGAGAAGACATTGTTGTGATTATTCATTCCATTTTTTTTATTATTATTTTTTTTTTTTTTGTACTCCTAGTCACTCTTAATGTTGCTTTTGTGAACAACTCTTCCTGCTTCTGTAACAATGGTTATGTTTTTATTTTCTTTTACTATTTCCTTTTTGTATCTAGGAGTAAGTTTGGATCCTAGTCTAGTATTATTAAATACTAATAAATACAAATATTGTCTGCCCTGGAGTATAGGTTATGATTTCTTTGCGGTTTTTGTTATGGTTCTCTATGTCGGCTAGTTGTTTCTGCCTTAACTTTTCTATATTATTCTGCCGACTTTTGTCATGCTGTTCTGGGTTAGTTGTCACATTTCTACCAAAAAATATTACGAGGGTTTTTTTTGTGTAACTGAATGTATTGTGTAATTGTATTCGTATATGGCTCTGTCTAGGAGTTCCTCAAACGTTCTGTGTGCTGTTTTGTTTTTAAACATCTCATAATTTCAGCAAGAGTAGAATGGAATCGTTCGACTTGTCCATTTACTGTACTCTTTTAAGGTTGGGCTTCAAAAATATGAATGCCTAATTCGTCTTTCATCAAAAACGTGATGGATGCTGAGTTAAGGGACTTTTCGTTATTTATTACTACATATTTGGAATGCCGTAGTAAAATAAAATGTCACGTAGTGGTTTTCTTACGTCTTCTAAAAATTTTGATTGAATTATTCTTGCCTGTGCTAATTTTGAAAATTTATCTATTGCTGTTAGGACCAGTTTTTTTCTGTTGAAAATATGTCTACATGGATTGTATCTCCTGGAAATTCTGGAATTGGTGTTCTTGTTATTTCTGGGTTTGATGCCTGTCCTACTTTCCTTCTTTGCATACTACACACTCTTTTACTAATTTCTCAATTTATTTTTCATTTTGGGGATATATTTCTCTGCTATTTGCAACTTATTTTCGTGGGCATTTTTATGAGCTCTGTAAAATTATTCCTGTAAAATTATTTCTTCTTGTTGTGATTCTACTTACGTTAATTTGTAATTTTACTTGAGTAAATCTGGCTTTGAAAGATCTAAAGTGGTCTGGGTATAGTCGTTGAATTTGTCCCATGATGTCTGTTATCGTTTGTATGCCATTTATTACAGAGGGGTTTAAGTATTTAGTTAATACTTTCATGAGGTCTTCGTCTGAGAATGTTGGTTGAGAAATTATGTGTCTATGGAATGTAGAGAATGGAATTGTGAATTTGTAGTCTGGTGGTTGTTCCTTAAGGATAAAAATTTGATTTTTGAATGCATTAATTGGTACGTCTATACTGTAAATGAGATTGTGCGAAGAACTTTGTGCACTGTGTTGGGTTCCTGTTATTGAATTAACTTCGTTTTGCTTAGGTAGTCTGGACTACTACATTTTCTTTTCCCGGTTTGTAGAGTAGCTCTTTGTTGTATTCATCTAAATACGATTTCCATCGCCTTATTGCTATTCCACCCTTCCAACTGCAATCGTGTGTAAGGGCTTCATGATCTGTGTAGATCTTTACTTTAGATCCGCCATAAAGATAACCTCTAAAAGATTCTACGGCCCAGCATATGGCTAACATTTCCTTTTTTTGCAGTTTCGTAGCTCTCTTCAGTTTTTGAAAGGGTCCTATATATAAATGCTGTTGGTTTATCGGCTTGGGAAAGTACTGCTCCTATTACGTAGTCTGAAGCGTCTGTAGTTAACGAAGGCTTTCTTGGCTTCGTTATTTAACTGTATTGATATCCTAGATGAGGCTTGCTTTGATATGCGACCGTCTTCGCCTCTAAGTAATGATGTAAGTGGCTTGGCTATTGATGCGTATCCCATAATGAATCTTCTATAATATCCTGCCAGTCCGAGAAATGATCTAAGTCCTTTAAGGGATTTTGGCGGAGGGTAGTTGGTTATGGCTTCTACTTTTGCGGTATTTGTTTCTATTCCTTTGCTGATATTATGAAACCTAAAAATTCGACTTTCGTGTTGAAGAACTCGCATATGTCTAGCTGAGATTTCATTTTTGCTGCGTTTAGCGTTTTAAATATTACATCAAGACTTTAACAGTGTGTTTCTTCGTCTTTACTGAAGACAATAACATCGTCAATATAAATATAACAAATGTTGCCTATGTGCTTTCTCAGAATGTTGTCAACGGCTCGTTGGAATATAGAGGGGGCATTTTTCAATCAAAAGGGAAGTTTTGTGAATTCGTATTTACCGTTGTTCACGAAAAACGCTGTTTCTTTTTGCCTTTTTCCTTTAAGAGGATCTGATGAAACCCGCTCTTAAGATCTAGCACGGAAAATGGTTTGTTATTGCCTAGTTGCGCAAAGACTCCGCTGATGTCTGGTATGGGGTATCTGTCTGCTATTGTGACGCTATTTAATTTCCTGTAGTCGATAAACATTCTATATTTTTAAATATTCGATGCGTCTAATTTCTTTGAAACAAACCACACGGGTGATTTAAATGGTTATCTGGAGGGAAGTGTTATTTTGTTTTCTAAGAGTTCTTTAATCTGTTTGTCAATCTCATCTTTTAAGGCCATTGGATACTGATAAAATTTTGAATACACTGGTCTATCTGTATTGGTACGTATTTCTGCTTTTACGTTAGTTGTACAGGTAAGTTTTTAATTAGGTTCTGAGAAAAGGTTTGGTTCACTTTTCAAGAGCTGTTTTAATTCAGTTCTCTGATGATGAGTTAAATGGTCTGCTCTGGGAATGATTGTATTTACTGATTCGAACTTTCTTTGTTTAATAGTAATATTTATGCCGTTTTTTAGGATCAATTTTTCTTTCTTAATGTCGATAACAGCACCAAAGTCTTTGAGGCTGTCATTTCCTAATATTGCATCAAAAGTTTTAAGTGTGGGTAGTAAGAAAAATGTAAATATTGCTTTCGGATCATTGAAGAGGTTAGCCATTTTGGTACATTGGCTCCTACAGAGTCAACATGATATTTATTTTTATTAGGTAGTGTAACAAACTTGGGTTGGATGTAATTTCTATTGAAGCCAGTGGCAATTAATATTTGAAGAATTTTTCCGCTTCTCACTTTGCATTCAAAATGCGGTAATGTGGAGTCTGTTATTCTAAGAAATTGAGGTAACTATAGTCATATTGTTGTTCGTTATTGTCTGCAATTTCTACGTATTCAGCCAGTGTTTCTTCGTAATTAGTTTTTTCATCTTGTTCATTTTTAATCTGTTCATAGTCATTCATTGATGGCATTGGTTCTTCTACGTCTGCATTTGGTTGGTCAGTCTCTGTTTGAATGTTGAAGTTCCTTTGTCGTTTATTAATGTCTGCAAGTGGCATTGGTGATCTTTTTCCTACTTGGAATTGGGGTCTATTCATATAATTATGCTGTCTAGTCTGAATACTTTTGTCAATATCCATTGGTTCGGGTCTTGGTTGTGGTTTGTTTGCCATCGGTCAAGGTGTGGGTTAAAATTCTGTCCAAATTAATTAGTTAGATACGTAAAGATTGCTCTTTGTTGTGAATGTCCGAAATTGTTAAATCTGGGGATCATGGAGGAAAATTGTTGTGGGTTATTCCTTGGTGGATATGGTGGTCTGGTTTGGAAAACTAGATTGCTAGGAATATGAGTTTGTCGGGGTGCTGTTGATAATTTCTGAGGTAAGTTTCTAAAACCGTTTTGTTTTTCAGTCGCGTGGTTGGACTGGAATGCTTGATTCTTTAGCTTTAAACATAAATCTAGAGCGGAGGGTAAATCGGTTGGTTCTTTTATGCCAAGAAGGCGTGATAGATCACCACGTAGTCCTTTAAAAACTGTGTCCAGTGCTTTATCTCTGTACATTTTAGTCATGAGTTGTTCTGCCTCTTTACCTAGTTTTATGCAATTTATTTTGTTAAGAATCAAGGACAAGTTTTTATAAACTGTTTGA